>JABTTQ020002956.1:0-279052 GCA_016081115.2 Rehmannia glutinosa | reverse complement strand
AGATCTCTTGGTTGTACCTAAACGATGTCAAACTATTTCATTTTAAGTTTGTTTATGAATTTGTTATCAAATATGTTGGGCTAATATTTCTTATCCTAGGGCATAATCAAAATTGTGGATTCATGTTAAATCTCGATTGATTGTTTTCTTAATTGATTTACGTGTTCTATTATATGAATTTGAGTTCTTAGTTCTTGTAGATATTTGGTCAATAATTTGCATGTCATATTTGTTAGTCCATAATCCGAGAGGTGAGTTCTAACAAAAATGGAAATCAATTTCAAACATAAAAAGGATAATGCATCCGGAGACTACATCTATTTGTGGGGAGTAATTCAGTTCAAAGATCTATTGGGAGTAATAATAGTTGTGATGCATCGAGAGACCTCAATTGTTACTAATCTACTACTTATGCACCACCCGAGAGGGGGAATAAAATAGTTTAGGAATTGAACCCATAGAAACACATGAATTGGTTTTGTAAAAAATTAATTGGAGTTAATATTGAAGAAATATGTTGAGATTATGTGCCTAGGTTATTTTAGTATTTGTTGAAAAAGACTTGTCGAGTTCCTGGGTTTTACAAACTTACTTCTTTTATTTTTATTTATTAACTTAGATTTATAAAATTTGTGATTTTCGATTGCTTCAATAAAATTGAATAAGATGTTATTATATCCCCGAGTATTTTATAATCAATCCCGATGAATACGACCTTTATTTCCATTATTCTATAACTATGTCGCACACTTGCAAGATCACGATCATGTTTTTGGCAAACAAGTTTTGGCGCCATCGCTTGTGATTGAAAGATTTTACTTAGATATAGTGATAAGTAGTTCAATCTTAATCGAAGCAAAAAATTTGTAAACATTTTTTTCTTTTTATTTTTCAATTTTTTTCTAAATATTTTTTTATTTATTTTATTTTATTTATTATTTTATTTTATTTTATTTTATTTTATTTTATTTTATTTTATTTTATTTATTATTTTTTTTTTTGCATTTTGCATTTTTGTAAATAACTTTTATTGCTTTGGTTCTAACGTTGTTTTTCTTGAGTGCAGATATTGCATGATCACGCGGTCCAGATCTGCCCAGCCAGCGAAATATTTAAGTAAAAGATCTAAAGCAATGGGGGATGAGAATACTCAGAATGGCGTGAATAACAGGAACAATGACTAACACCAACTGCGGTGGACCGGATTGTGGAAAGGCCCGCAAGAAGGGCAGTTACGGACTTTGAACTAAAACCCGCATTGATCCACATATTTTCCCAAAATCAGTTTGGGGGAAGAGCAGTTTAAGATCTAAACGCGCATCTGGTGCAATTCTTAGAAATGCAACGTCGATCCGAGATGAATGGTGTTTCGGAAGACATCATTTGATGCCGCCTTTTTGCATTCTCTCCTGCGCGATAAGTGCTAAGGGATTGTTATGCTCTTTAATACCACCCGCATCAAACTGGGTTGAACTAAGTCAGCAGTTTCTAGCCAAATAATTTCCCAGAAGATGCTACAATTGAAATCAAATCGCCAGCTTTAGTGCGATTAGATGCAAAGCCATGATATGAGGCATGGATAGATTTAGATAATTGTTGAGGAAGTGCCTCAACATGGGTATCCTTATTACCAACGGGTTCAATATTTCTATAATAGTTTAAGTGGCAACACGAGAACTATTATAGATCTTGCATCCTGGAGGTGCACTACTAGGAAAATTTCTAGATGAGGCACTAGAATTGTTAGAGGAGATGGCAAATAACAGCTTAAATGCACATCCGAGAGATCCATGTCCCGACGCGGCAAGGCGGAGGTCATGATGAGAAAATTACCATGCTCACGGAATAGGTATCCCATGTTGAATAAGAAACTCGGATGGGATGCGACAAGTGACTCCTGACATCCTTGTTGATTAAGAAGAGGCCAATTTTGTGGGACCATAGAGGAACTTCAACAACAACTATAAAAATAATCAAACACCCAATTACTATCATCCTGGGTGAAACCATGAAAACATATCATAGCGAATAACAAAAATGTTTTGTATCCACCTCCAAGATTTAATGAAGGTAAAACAAGGCGAAGAGCAGTAGTCAAGTGATAAGGAAGCATATGTGGAGGAGATGTTATCCTGTTTGGAGGATAAAACTAGAGTTAGAATGAATAAAGATGAAGTAAAGATTGACAAGGTTGAGGAACAAGTCATTCAGATTGAACACGAACATAAATACGAGACTAAAATCTTTTCAAACACAAGTAGCCCAAATCACTAATGCAAAGGGGGAGGCCAACATCAAAAGGGCAAATGTCATTCATCCGGATTGATGATACAAAAATACGAGGGCTTAAAGATTTCAACGACATGACGCTTGACATCATTCAAACTATAAATCAAGTCCGGATGAAGACGTAAACCATAGTGTTTATGGAGGCAACCCAAATTATTTCTTATTTCGTTTGTTTGTATTTTTATTTTTGATCGCTTTCGACTAATTTGATTTTTAATTACATTTTAATTTTAGTATTAACGTAATTTTTAGTTTTGTTTGGTTTTGTGAGTTATTATGTAGGAGGCGTCAAGACAAACTCCCGGTTTTAAAAAATGGAAAACATTGGATAACATGATCGTGTGAACCAGCCACACGAGTTGTGCGACCATAAAAACAGACAAATCACACCGCATGGACCAGGACCGTGTGACATCTACACCATCGTGGGCTAAAGCGAAGCGGGCGAGATCACCCAGGCCGCACAACCCAGACTGCAAGCTCAGCAGGGCCATGCGATCGCCTAGTCTATTTTTCTTTCCTTTTAACTTCAATCACTCAATTTTTATCTTACTTTCTCCTACCCAAACCCTAACACTCAAAATATTCTCCTCAAATACCCAAACCCATCTCCAAGTATCTTAAAATTGTACTTCAAATCTTACACCACAAACAATTTTTTTTCTTTTTCTCAAGAAGCTCATCACTAAATTCTTCCAATTTCTCATTTTTCACAAGTTATCCTTCAAGTTTGGAGATTTTCAATCTTCAAACTTCATATTTTACAACTTCAAAACTTGATATCTATGTCTTCAGAGGAGGAGAAAGAGGAACTATGAGGAATACAAGAAGGAGAAGGAGCCAACACCGAGCCCAAACCCGAGCCCCAACTAGAGTATGATCGACCAACCGGAGTTCTCTAATGTAGTCATGCCAAATGAAACACACCGGGCTCGATGGATTCGGTGTCTATTTCCTCACCATAGATTAATACATGGTATCCCGATTAACCTACTTTGCTAATTTAAGTTTGTTGGAGGATTTCGGTAGTTTTATGTGGGCGTGCATGATTGACATGAATTATTGAATGTGCATTGAGTATATATTCGATTTATACGCTTTGAATTCTTGAGTAGTTTTGAATTAGTAGTCCGAAAATAGAATTTGATGGGGATTAGGTTTTGTTTAGCCAATGAGCCGAGGAGATATCAATTGATGATTTGAATGTGATTTATAAAACTACGACTTATTGGGTGGAGGAACATGATGAATTTGATAAGGATAGATTTTGGAGGAAATAAAGGGAAAACGGGTTTATACGCCGGTACATCAAAGGTGTCTAATATTTAGAACCCCGTATTCTCTATGTGCAATGTACTTTAGCGCAAACGGTGTTCACGAGGGAAGATAGCAAAGGGGCCTTACGTGCAGATGAGTTGTCTATTATTTGGTGTATTGCTTTGGGAATGGAGGTGGTGCCAAATGTCGGGGCTATGATAGCACGGTAATTTGTTAGAGTGAGGAAGCAAGAAAGGGGTATTTGCGTTGGTGGGCTTACTACTCCTATAGCCGAACATTTTAATGTGAGCTTTGATAGGTATACTAAGTCGATGGACCAAAATTAATTGATATGACTGTTTATCCACCATGAAGATGATTTAATTTTATGGGCGTGATTATTGGTTGAATCAAGCGGATAGAACTAGAGTTAGACTCCTAAACCCGAATGTTACATCCATTCGAAATAGAAATAATTGGTTGATGAGAGGCGATCAGGGTACTGCTGCTCAAGAGGAGCAAGATGAGCTTATAAAATAAATGGATATAGCGGAATACTCTAGACAAGGGAGTAACCTGTCATGGAACATGAGTGATAGGCTTGAAAGGGTGGAAATCGATGTGGGTAAATTATTAGATGATACTTGTCAGTTGACGGTGACGGTTGAAGAGTATCATACTGAGTATTTACAGAGGTTTTATGCCATCACCCAGCAACAACAGTATATGTATGAGATGATGTCTCTTATGGATCAGTGGCACATATCACACAACTACTACCCTTCGCCTCTACCACCACATTGATTTTGTAAGTACTTTTATGCATTCCGCTTTCTTTTGATAATTTTCTCATATGTTCAGGACAAATCATATATTTATGTTTGGGGGTGGGGGTTTGTCAAGAATGCGTAATTTAGTACTGTTGCATTTCCATTGCATTTAAGATTGCATGTAGAGAATAAAATTTGCATAAAATGTTTTGCAATTTTTTGTCATGTTTTTGTTTTATTTTAGCATGTTTATCGCTTTAGCACATTTAATTGCTTTTGTGTGATTTAGGATCAAGAATTCGAAAAAGTACAAAAAGCTTCCGTATAATTTTACTATGACCATTTGATTTTATGAGATGAAATATTTTTGTGAATAATGTGATGAATGGTTTTGAAGATTTCTTTTAATTGTTTGGCATTGATTAAGAAAAATGGGTATTTGAGCATGTTGCGAAAAATAAGCTGTGAGCTTTTTGTGACAATAACTCGCTTTTATATTATGCGCCTTATTTTTTTTGAGTGCGTCATTCATGAATGTTAGAACGCTAGAACTTGTTTTGGTATCATTGAAGCCATGTGTGCGTGCAATTTTTGAAAATGATTTAAGGTCATCTTAGTTTATCCTATTTAGCTTAAAAAGCCTACCTATGAACTCATGATTTCTAGTTAGCCACTTTAAGCCTTAATTTTTTTATTGTTAACCACATTTGATCTTAAAAATTGAAAGATGATTTTTGTCCCTAAAATTACTTGAGCTTATAGAAGATGAATATTTTGGGGGAGGTGTGGTGAAATTGTGAAAAAGAGAGAAAGTTGGCGAAAGAATGAGGGATGAGCAGTGCTTGGTAAATGAAATAATAATGAAGCTCGAAAAATAAAGAAAAATCCCTGAAAAAGAAAGAGAAAAATCGAGCAAAAGAAAAAAAATAGAATTTTTGAAATTTTGAGGAATTGAAAGCTTGAGGCTAAAGAAAAAGAAAGAAAAAGGCAAAAGGCCTAAGAATGAAAAAGGAGAAAAAGTGTGGAGTTGAGTTGAAAAAGAAATATCTTGAAATAATGATTTTTAAATGAAATTGGGTTGGTGAGTTGCAAGTTTGCGTACTTAAATTCTATTTCCTCAAATCAAGTCACTTAATCCAATTTTTCCTACCCTTACCAAAGAGCCTACATTACAACTAAATGAAAGTACTTTTGATTCTTAGTTGTGCACCCAAAAGTGGTAGAGATGTTAGAAAATTTGCAAAAACTATGGTAGTTCTACATTCATTGAATTGAGTTGAGCATAAACACTTCCTATATACATTGAGAGATGAGTGATACACTACTTCTTGTGAATCGCGAAGTCAAGTGCCCGAAAGAGTATTGATTATGCCGAGCTTGTGATTGATGATTTCTTGATAATGAATTGCATGGTTTTTTTTTAATATGAAGTCGAATGAGATTGAATGTTTATAATGTTCTTGTGTGTTCTTTGTACTTCTTGAGATTAATTTTCTTCATTTGCTCGAGGACAAGAAATGGTTTAAAATGATATATGTAAAATATACGTTCATTTAAGTGCTTAAAATGATATAATTGATGCATTTGCACGCATATTTAATGTATTTTACTTAGTTTTCTTAGAATGGCATGATAATGGGTATTCTTGTAACTTTTACGAGGAAATGGAGCGTAAATGAAAAGATATCAATTGGAAGGCCTGGTCAAGATCAAAGAGTGCAAAGAGAAGATTAAAGAAACAAAGAAAACGGACGAGAAACAAGTCACACAAATCGGCTCGTGTGAGGCTCACACGGTTGTGTGAGTTGCAATCGTGGGATTTTTACACATTAGTGCGACTTAATTTTCGTGAGACATGTTACACAACCGGACCGTGTGAAGATGGCCTGACTGTGTGAAGTGTTTGGGCAAAAAACAAAGACAAAAACATGTTACACGGTCAGACCATGTGGTTTGCACACGGGCCGTGCGACTCGTGTTTACCGATTTTATTGTCCTTTTCCGTGAGAACTCTGCAATGTGATCTCCCAAAGCACTATATAAACGGACCAAGCCTTGCACGAATTAGAACATCATATATCATTCATACAACATACAATACACTAGGGTTACAAAAATCAAAGATCTTCTGAGAGAGGAAGGCTAATCTACGATGAGCACCACAAGTCCTTTCACATCTACAGAAGTACAAGAGCTTTAAAGGCTTAGAAGGAGAATCCTTCTTTACATGAAGGGGTTTTCTTTTTAGTTTAGATCTCTTGTTGTACTTAAACAATTTCAAACTATTTGATTTCAAGTTTGCCTATGAATTTGTTATCAAATATATTGGGCTAATCTTTCTGATCTTAGGGCATAATCAAAACTGTGGATTCATATTAAATCTTGATTGATTATTTTCTTAATTGATTTATGTGTTTTATAATATATAAATTCGAGTGCTTAATTCTTGTAGATTATTTGGCTAAGAATTCGCATGTCATATTCTTAATCCATAATCCGGGAGGTGAGTTCTAACAAAGTTGGAAATCCGGTTCAGATATAAACAGAGTAATGCATCGGGAGACTACATCTCTGTTTGTGGGGAGTAATTCGGTTCAAAGATCTATTGGGAGCTAATAATAGTTGTGGTGCACCAAGAGACCTCAATTGTTATTAATCTATTGTTTATGCATCACCCAGAAGGGAGAATAAACTAGTTTAGTACTTGAACCCATAGAAACACATGAATTAATTTTGTAAAACATTAATTGGATGTAATATTGAAGAAATTTGTTGAGATTATGTGCATATGGTTGCTTTTGTATTTGTTGAAAAGACTTGTGGATTACAAATTTACTTCTTTTATTTTTATTTATTAACATAGATTCATAAAACTTGTGATTTTTGATCACTTCAATAAAATTGGAATACGATGTTATTATAGCTGAAGTTTTTCGTATTCAATCCTTGAGAATTACGACATTGTTTGCCATTAGTTTATATACTACGATGTACGCTTGATGATCGCGATCAATTTTTGGCGAATGAAAAACCTGACATGATCCTCCTCGAGTAGAGACTAGATCTAAGTAGTTGTAATAATACCACGAACAAAACAGTGTGAAAAATGAAGGTTTTCACACCATGTGGTACATTGCATAATTTAAAGAATATATATGGTAATTTGGAACTAGCATTGCAATATTTTTAAACTCGTGGACTATTTATGTATATTTCTAAAAATGTGGACTGAAATTGCAAAATCTGGAAAAAGTGGGATGAATTTTGCAATATACGGTATTAAGATTGCAATAAGCATAATCATGTTGTTAGGAAATTTATTTGTAAAATTTTGATGATACCATGTAAAACTTATACTCGGAAGTTGGCACCCCATTTTCCTTGTAATTCTATGTTGTAATAGATAGGACTGAAAGAGCTGAGTAAAGTCAGCTTTGACGAAGAATGCAAGAAGTCAACTGCAGACTAGAGTGAAGACTCCATTGTGTGTCAGCTGAGTATGGCCAAGATGGAAGATAAAGACTCGATCAAGGAGAGCCACCGAGTGAACAGATTGTGTGAAGTATGAGGAAGATCACTCAAGTCGGTAAAAAGGAGCCAAGTGTAATAGCAGTTAAAGTGATAGTTGAGTCATTCCCCGATTGGAGCATACTCAAGTCAAATGGGAAAAGGCAGTAGTCAAGTCAAGACAACTAATATTGATCCGTTGGAAGGAAGTCAAGAATATTACTCGATATAGTAATAAGTCTAAGTCGCCCAATCTTAAAGTGTTTAGCCTTATAAATATGCAAAAGAAAAACCAATGGGAAACATTGGAGCATGTATCGACCGTAAAGCTACAGTCATTTAATATGAGGAATGGGCAACATCACATCTCTGCGAGGCCAAGAAAAGACAAGCCAACGAACAAGAAGTGTCATTTGAAAATAACATATCTCTTCAATGGGCAAATTTTCAAATGAGCACTATAAAAAGGATGAGGAAGCATTTGAGAAAAGGTTACCCGGCAAGCACGATCGAATCAAGCAATATCTAAGCAAGTATAACTCGCAATATTCTCAAAGCTTATCAATGAATTCCTCAAGCCTAAAACTCGAAGGAACTCAATCCAACACATGTTGTGAAGGAAAGATTACTTCAACCGCCAAGAGTAAAAGTTTATAGAATAAAAAGGGGTTTACTCTCCAAGTTGAAGGAGCTATAGAAAGGTTCAAGGTCGAACCAGAAGTTTCAAGTTTGTTGGAAGGGCGTGTGATCAATTCCAAAGACTTGAAGGGAGCTTAAGAAAAAGCAATTGTGTTGTGAAGAAGTTGAGTCGTAGGAGAAGCTAGTTGTGTGATCAATACTGTCTCTAGACTGAGAACTACTTTGTAACTTGATATGTTACCTAGTGCATTCCTCCAGGAGTTGGAGAAGAGTGGATTGGACGAATTACCCCATCCTCGAACCACTATATATTTGCTTGTGTCATTTACTTTCAAAGATTTACTTTCTTGCTTATATTTTCATATCTTCGATAAGTTATATTGCTATCCAACCGATAATAACAAGTGCTAAAAATAAGTGTTAAAAATGAGCTTAAAATTAGCAAAGGGTGTTAAGTCTTCCCATTTGTCAAAAAACCAAATCATCTAAAAGTTAAGTGTTAGGTACGAACGACTCACCAGTGCATTGAGTGGGTAACTTTGTTGTAGAAAGCCAACCTAGCTATCCCTCAAGGACTTAGCTGATTTGAGTCAACTAACTCATTGAATATCTTAAAAGGACTAAAAAGTGAAAATTTGGTAAGGTTTATTCAACCACCCCCTTCTAAACCATACATCACACCCTTGTGACCCGTAAGTGGTATCAAAGTGGTTCGTTCATTAAACCTTTCATACTTTGGTTCATTAAGCCTTCCGCACTAGTTCATTAACAATTGTGTTTTTCAAAGTCTTTCATTTTAAAGCAAATTTATTATCATGGAAACCAATCTAACTCGTATTTCTATGTTTACTTTGTGGAAGAGTTTGATGATCGGAAGATTTGCATGTAGGCTCACCTATCACCTACACGATGAAATATGGCTAGTGATAGAAGACTGGCCACTGCAAATAATGAAGATTAATACTACCAGAAGAAGAGCTCCAAGAGGTTAGACCAACCATGGTTGAAAAACCTCGCACTTAATGGACTAATGAAGATAGAAAGAGATATAACTGGACAATGTGGCGAGGATATTCTCTTAGAGATGTTCTATAAAGCTATGTTCAACAAAATCAAGTCATGCAAATCAGCCAAAGAAATCAGGGATAAGCTAACCCTGATTTGTGAAGGATCAAAACATATTAAAGAGAATAAACTAACTGTTGATGTTTAAAAATTTGAAAATTTTAAATGTTTACAGGTGAAAGTCTGCATCAGCTGGATGTCAGATTCACAGAGATAACAAACGAGTTTTCAGCACTTGGGAAAGAGTACACTCAGAATGAGATGTGCATGAAGATACTAAAAGCCCTCTCAGCTGAATGGAAAATGAAGGTTATGGCCCTAAGACATTCAATGGACCTCTCAAAAACATCTAATCATGAGCTATTCTCAGACCTCAAAGCCTACGAATTTGAGCTGAGAAGAAAAGAGCAAGAGGAGACAGTTGTACCCTAGACAGCTACATTGTTGGCCAGTGAAGGAAAGAAAGCTGAGCCAAATGAGACCATTGACCAGGAGGAAATTGCCCTCTTGATAAAAAGATTCAACAAGTTCTTTAACCAGAACTATAAAAGAAACAAGGGTGAAAACTCCAGGAGACAATCATCACCTTCCAAAGAAAGGGAGGACGGGCCGCCCAAGAGAGTTGAACATCAAAGAGCTGACTATTAGAGAGTTGATAATTAGAGAGCTGAGAGAGCTGATCATAGAGCTGAAAACCTGTGTTGAAATTGCAGATAACCAGGCATTTTGTCTTTGACTGCTCCTATCGACTACCAACAAATATAAAAATGTGGAAGAAAGAAGAGTCTTCAAGGTAAGAAGACAAGAACAGAAGAAAGTCATGTTGGCTACTGAGACTGCTGAGCCAGCCAAGTGCAAGGAAAGAGCAGACTCATACATCGGTGAAACTGACTACTCAAGTGATACTGAGGAAGAGGCTTTGATCTGTCTCATGGCTAAAGAACAAGATCAAGAAGATGAGGTACATTCTAACTCATCTCATTCTGATTCAAGTGATAGTGACTTTGACACACACACTTCATCACCCACAGATCTTTATAATTCATTAGGAAAAATGATGAGAGATTTTGAGCACATTAAAACCTCACACACACTTTTAAATGAGGAGAACAACCAGCTTAAAAGCCAAAACTCACAAAATGACTAAAGAGATGAGTACCCGAGTCACATAGTTGATGAGAACACTAAGCTTAAGGAAAAAATGCCAAGATCTTAAGCAGTCACCGCCACCGAGAAAAGAGAAAAAGATCCAAAAATGTGATTACCTCATTTACAAAAGCATCCAAGTCATTAGATGAACTTATTATGAGCCAAAAGAGTGGAGACAAGACGGACATATGGTTCATTCTTTTGTTCATAGTCAAGCTCCAAGTGTGATTTTAGAAACAGGATCCTCAAGCAATGAGGGAATCCAAAAGCCCAAAACACCATATGTTGCACCAACACCCACACTAAAACACAATCACAATCATACTAGCCTTGGTAATAAGGAAAAGGAAAGAAGCCGAGAGAGTATCTTTGAAAGGACAAACCGAAGAAATTCGAGACAAGTCCATCACCGGACTCCTAATAACAAAAATACTCTGTAAAAAGCCAAACAGAGCTACCTAAAGCCCCGAGATTTCATCAAAGAAATACATATGATGGGAATGGTACAAACTATCCAAACCAAACTGATTGGAATAACCATATGAAATATCAAAGAAAGACTTATGGATACAAGCCAAAATGGAAAAGACCTCAACCTTAGCAAAGGCCATTCCCAAGATAAAAAGATCTATTATCACAGACATATGCACCCAAGCACTACATCTAGAAATTCCACAACTACCCCAAGAGAGTAGTTCCAAAACCAAACACACAAGCATACAGACAAAAGAGACAGTTGTATGATCCTAAAACCTCCAAGCAATTTGCTAATGTTCATAATGATTATGGTACTGATAGATGGTAGCCTCTTAGAGTCAGATCATCTGGCTATAGGTTGGTTGGAGCATCTTATGGCACTAACCCCCCAGGACCCATGCAAGTATAGGTACCTAAAAACTGATTTCCTTGATTGCAGGTTCAAGGAACAGTTGAGTGCCATGAAACCTGGTACATGGATAGTAGTTGTTCTAGACATATGACATGGAATAAAGAAATATGTCAAGATTCAAGGAGATCAAAGGTGCAAAAGCGATTTTGGAGGAATGAAGCTCGGGGGGGATCAAAGGCACAAGATCCATCGGAAGAATGGATCGGAGATCACGATGTTTCATATGTTGAAGGCCTCAACTTCAAACTCATTAAACATCACAACTCGTGACAAAGGCTATAATGTGGGATTCAACATGGGACATGCTATAGTAAGGATTTTGAATCTAATGAGATAGTGATGCAAGGAACAAAGCAAAAGAACATGTATGTAGTGGATTGGTCTACTTCTATACCAAGCACATGTCTCATAGCATAAGAAAACGAGTCACCTTTTCAAGACAATCAACAACCATGCAAGGAGTCATCTTATGGAATGATTGCCTCGACTCGATTTAAAGAAAGAAAGTATATATGATGCATGCGATGGGAAAGCGGATCAAATCATCATTCAGGGGATAAGCCAAATCCTTCTTCAACCATGATATTGCATCCGCCCCATGGATTTATTTGGTCCAATTGATCCAGGTAGCATCGTGGAAAAAATACACCTTAGTGGTCGTGGATGACTATTAAAGATATACATGGACAATTTTCATGCGTAAAAAAGAAGAAAACACTGCAGGCGTTACCTCAGCTAATGAGAAGAGTCAAACCATTATAAAGATACGATCGGACAGGAACCGAGTTTATCGGTGGGATTATAACTCAATTATTGCTGAAAATGGTATTGCTCATGAATTATCGAAGAGCAAGGACTCCACAAACGAATGGATTAGTCAGAAAGAAAAACAAAACTCTAAAGGAAGCTGCAAAGACAATGTTAGTTGAAGCTGGATTGCTTAAGAGATTTTGGGCTGAAGCCATAAACACAGCATGCTATACACAGAATCGATGCATCCGCCATAGGAGGGGAGACAACTTTTTCAATTTCGGGCTTTCTTTGTCTCCTTGCTTCAATTTTCTCAGATGTCTTCCTAGCAGCTGGTCTTCTTAGATCCTCTGTTGACTACTTCGCTCGTCAACATCTTCGAGAGACTCGCTATTCCCGAGCATCGCAGATCTCGATTTCCTTCTCCGATCCGGTACCAATTCAGTTTGTCTTTTCAAGCTCGGAGCCCGAATGTACCGTCTCTTTCTGGATGGGAGAAGGGGAACCTCTAGTTCAATGTTCTCATGTTCCTCAAAAGCAACGGCTTTCGCACGCTTTTCCTTGCTTTGTCGCTGCCCTTTTCTTCACGATAGGAGAGAAATATGGGTTTCCTCCTCTATCTCGGCTGTTGGGGCAGGAGTCTTGGTTGCACGGGCAGGTGACTCAGCTGTAGGAGCAGGTGCTTTCTTTGACTTAGCTGCCGGGGCAGGAGCAGACTTAGATACCACAGCTCTCTTCTTAGCTGGAGGAGTCTCAGCTGTGTCATCAGGATCAGCTGATTCCCCCTCATTGGTATCAGCTCTTCTAGCATGAGCCCTCTTCTGGGCTACGGAGAGGTTCCCTCTGAACATCTTTTTGTTGACATCGAAGGGCTTGCCATGGCGGAGGGAAATGCCCTTCACCTCCATAAGATGGCCAATAACCAGGCCATAACCTAGGGAACATCCAAAGGACCCATCTTCCTTGTAGGTTCTGTTCAGCACATTTTGGCAGAATCTGTTGTAAAGAAACTTAGCCCAGTTTACTTTCTTCTCTTGCATGATCGTAGCCATCACGATCAGCTTAGTCTTGGACAATTGATTGAAGCTTCCAAATTTCATGTCAACGCACTTTGAGACGACATCCATCAGCTTGTGATAGTCATCCTTCAGTGAATCTTTCTTGGTTGTATACACAACCTTCGTAGCACACTCGGGCTTGGCAACTTCTTTCCAAGCCACAGCTAAGTCGACATCCTGCTCAGAGATGTCCTTCAAACTCTCTGTGGGCAACAAACAGTGCTCATCAAGGTCTTTGGCATTGAGTTTGATGACTTTGTTGTGGACGAAGACTTGATTTCATCGTCCTGCACTTCAGCATTCACATAAAACATGGCTAACTCCTCAAGGTATGTATGTGTGTACTGCATAGTCAAAAAATCCTTCAGACCGAACTTCTCCAATTTTTCAGCAATTGTCTTTACCAGGGTTTCATCGACACCCTGCTTGATCATTCCTTTGAAATCCACTGAGGAGCGGGTGTGGATTTTTTTTGAGACCTTCATGTAATCATAAGTTGGAGCCATTTTTGATCTTGATAACCTCTGGAAGAAACGTAATATTTCAATCATGAGAGTAGGGTTTGCGGAGAGTTTTTCTTGCTTTGTTGAAGATGAGTAGTTCGCGTGAGGAGAGAAAAATTTAAGTTTTTGATTATATATGACTTCAGGGGATGGTTTAGGGAATTTGAAAATTTTGATCAAGATCAACGGTTGAGATTATTTCTTGAAAACCGCATTATCTCTCCACTTTTAATGCAGCAGCATTTATATCCAATCATGTGCTTAATTGTGCAGCTTTTTCCTTGTTCTCGTGATTATGTCTGATGTCATTAATAAAACATTCCCGCTTTCACAAAATGACATCATTTTGATCATTTGACCCATTGGCTTCCCAGCTTTCTTCTTTAGATGACTTAGCTCCTTATCTAGCTATTACTCAGCTGATAGCTAACTTGATGCAGTTGTCTCCCCGACTGGACTGTTTCACTGAGCTGAAGTGTGAAACTTGCTCTTTTTCAATTCTCTTCAGCTTATTGAGTCTTCTGAGTTTCCTAACTCAACTTATTTAACCCTAACTCATTTTTGAGTTCTTCAAATCTTGATTCACATAAAGGTTTTGTGAATATGTCAGCTAATTGCTTATCAGTTGAGATGTACACCAAAGTGATCTCTAATGAAATGATATCTGGCATCAATATGCTTTGTTCTTGAGTGCAGCACTGGATTTTGAGTGATTGCAATAGCATTGGTGTTATCACACATGATTGGAATTTCCTTTTCTTCAACATCATAGTCTCTCAGTTGTTGTCTCATCCACAGGACTTGGGCACAACAGCTGCCTGCTGCTATATACTCTGTGAATGTTGCTATTGAGTTTTTCTTCTTGTTAAACCATGAGATCAGTCTATTTCCAAGCATTTGACAAGTACCTAATTTACTTTTTCTGTCAACTCTACAACCAGCATAGTCTGAATCTGAGTATCCTACTAATTTGAATCCACCTTCTTTAGGATACCATAAGCCGACTCCCTGACTTCCCTTTAAGTACCTTAGGATTCTTTTAGCTGCAGTCATGTGACTTTCCTTGGGTGCTGATTGAAATCTGGCACAAACACCTACAACATAGGTGATGTCTGGTCTGCTTGCTGTTAAGTAGAGTAGAGATCCAATAAGACCTCTATACCTTGTTTGGTCGACAACCTTTCCTTCTGTATCTATGTCCATCTTGGATGATGTGTTCATGAGAATTTTCACTCATGATTTTTCTTCCATAACAAATTTCTTCATTAAATATCTTGTATACTTGGTCTGACTTATGAAAGTTCTTCTTCCATTTGTTTGACTTGAAGTCCTAGGAAGAAAGTCAGCTCTCCCATCATGCTCATCTCAAATATGCCTTGCATGAGATTTGAGAACTTGGTGCACAGTTCTTTATTTGTGGAACCAAAAATGATGTCATCCACATAAATTTGAACCAGTAGTATGCTCTCTCCATCTTCAATTATGAATAGTGTTCTATCAATTTAGCCCTTTGTGAATCCATTGTCAATTCGAAATTGTGAAAATGTGTCATACCATGCTCTTGGAGCCTGTTTTAGTCCATATAGATCCTTTTTCAACTTATAAACCTTGTCTCCAGTTGTCTTCTGTTCAAATCCTGGTGGTTGCTCAACATATACTTCTTCATCCAATAATCCATTTAGGAATGCACTCTTTACATCCATTTGGAATAGAACAAAAATTTTGTGAGCAGCATAGGTTAGAAACATTATAATTGCCTCCAATCTTGCAACAGGTGCAAAGGTTTCATCAAAATCTATGTCATCTTCTTGAAAATGGCCTTTGGCTACTAATCTTGCCTTGTTTCTAACAACAAAACCATCTTCATTCATCTTATTCTGAATACCCTTTTTGTTCCTATTACATTTTGGTGTAAAGGTCTTTGAACCAATTCCCATACATTGTTTCTTTCAAATTGATTCAGCTCTTCTTGCATAGCTTGTATCCAATGTGTATCATCCAGGGCTTGGGGCACATCGTTTGGTTCTATTTGAGAGATGAAGCAAGTGAACATGGCTTCATGTTGTGCTTTTGATCTTGTTCGAACACCTTCCTCGACATCTCCAATGATCGACTCCCGGAGGATGGTCTTTCACCATCTCACATCAAGTTGAAGTAAGTTGGTTGGATTGACCATCTCCCCTCCGAGTTGTCTTGAACATCTCTTTCATCTTCATTCAAATTCGTAGTCCTTCCACCGCCTTTTTGTGATTCATTGTCTCATTTTCATCCGGTTGAGTGCTCTTACTTCAATCTCAACATAGGGAATCTTCGCATGGTTGGATGAGTCGGAAACATCGCCTAACTCCTCGATGTCTTCTTCATTCACATTTGGTTCATCAAAGACCAAATGGATGGATTCTTCTATGACCATAGTCCTTTTGTTTAGTACTTTGTATGCTTTACTTTCAGCTGAGTATCCTAGGAAGATACATTCATCAGCTTTGGCATCAAAAGCCTTTAATTTGTCTTTTCCATTGTTGTGAATGAAGCATTTGCAACCAAATATCTTGAAGTACCAACATTTGATTTTCTCTCTGTCCAAATTTCATAAGGAGTTTTGGTCAGCTGTCTATTTATCATGCATCTATTTTGGGTGTAGCAAGCTGTACTTATTGCTTCAGCCCAAAATCTTTTTGGCAACCCAGCTCAGCTAACATGGTCCTAGCAGCTTCCTTGAGAGTCCTGCTTCTTCTTTTAGCTACTCCATTTTGCTGTGGAGTTCTTGCTGCTGATAATTCATGGGCAATGCCATTTTCCACACAGAACTGGGTGATTATTCCATTGACAAACTCAGTTCCTCTGTCCGATCTTATTTTTATAATGGTTTGACCTTTCTCATTTTGAACTCTCTTCATCAGCTGAGGCAGCTTTTGTAGTGTTTCCTTCTTTTTACACATGAAAATAGTCTGACAATCCTTCCACAAGATGACTTCTGGCAAGCTTATAAATTGTTCTGAAATTCAGATGACTCAGCTTCTTGTGCCACAACCAACTGGATTAATTTTGTGCTTTTTGGCTAGTAAACATGTACTAGGTTTGGCAGAGGACCAATCAACCACATACATGTTCTTTTGCCTTGTTCCTTGCAGCACAACTTCATTCGATTTAGTATCCTTGATTTGGCATATCCCCATGTTAAATCCCACATTGTATCATTTGTCACAGAGTTGGTTGATGCTGAGCAAGTTAAAGTTGAGTCCCTCAATGTAAGCAACATCTGTGATTTCCAATCCATTTTTCTTGATGGATCCAATTCTTTTAATCTCCCCTGGAGCTTCATTTCCTCCAAATATGACTTTAGCATCTTTAATCTCTTTGAACTTTGATAGATTTTTCTTATTTCCTGTCATATGTCTGGAACAGCCACTATCCACTTACCAGATTCCTTAGCACTCAGCCGCTCCTTGAACCTGCAATCAAGGAAAACAATTTTTAGGTATCCATACTTGTTTGGGTCCTTGGGGATTAGTTCTATAAGTTGTTCCAACCAACTTATAGCCAAAATGTCGGACTCTAAAGGGATACCATCTATCAGTGCCATAATCAAAGTGTACTTTAGCAAATTGCTTGGGGGTTTTGGCAACATACAGCTGCCTCTTTTGTCTGTATGTTTGTGTGTGTGTTTTAGCAATTGCTTTCTCTGAGTAATAGTGATTTTTCGTAGTATAGTGCATGGGTGCATATGTGTGCTGAGAATGAGGTCTTTGCCAGTTGGGCTTGTTTCCCGTGTTGTTTTGTTGATATTTCATATGACCATTCCAATCAGCTAGTGTTGGATAGTTTCTACCATTCCCATCATGATAATTTCTTTGCTGAATTTTTTGGGATGTTTGGTAGCTCTGTTTATCTCTTATAGAGTCTTTCTTGTTTTGAGTCTGCTGAGGAACTTGACTGAACCTTTTCTCAGATGTCCTCTCAGCATACTCCACTGGCTTCTTTCCTTTACCTTTGTAACCAAGTCCAGTGTGATTGTGATTGTGCCTTTGAGTGAGAGTGGGTGCAGCATTTGGTGTTTTGGTAATTTGGGATGCTTCATTACTTGAAGATCCTTTTTCCAAAGTCACTCTTGAAGGTTGATAGGACACAAATGAATTAAATCCTATGCCTGTCTTATCTCCACAATTCTTGTGGCTCATAATTAGTTCATCCAATGATTTGGATGCTTTTGTAAATGAGGAAATCACATTTTTGAGCTCATTTTCTCTCTTTTCAGTAGCAGCTAGTTCTGCTATGATCCTTGCATTTTTAGCCTTTAGCTTGACATTCTCATCAACTATGTGACAAGGGTTCTTAGCTCCTCAGTCAGCTGTGAGTTTTGGCTTTTAAGCTGGCTATTTTCCTCATTTAGGAGTGTGTGAGAGGTTTTGATGTGCTCAAAGTCTTTCATCATTTTTCCTAATGAATCATAAAGACTTGTGGGTGATGAGGTGTGTGTATCACTGTCATTATCACTAGTGTCTGAGTAAGCAGAGTTAGATTGTACCTCATCTTCTTGTTCATTTGCCATAAGACAAATTAGAGCATCTTCTTCTGAATCACTTGAGTAGTCAGCTTCATCATTATCCGAGTCGGTGACTCTTTGCATTTATTGCTCAAATTGTCTCTGCAGCTATCATTGCTTTTTTCTTTTCTTATCTTCCTTCTTTGAAGACTTTTCTTTCTTCCTCATCTCTGTATTTGCTGACTGGTGGGTTTTTGCAATCAATGGCAAAGTGACCTGGTTGTCTGCAGTTTCAGCAGAGGAATTCAGCTCTTTGATCAGCTCTATCATCCCTTTGACTGTAAGTTTTTTGGTAGTCATTTCTTTGATTTTCAGCTCTCCTGGATGGCCTTTCCTCCCTTGTTTTGGAGGGTGTTGAATGTCTTCATGAGGTTTCACCCTTGTTCCTTTTGTATTTCTTGTTAAAGAACTTATTAAATCTTTTTACTAACAGGGCTATCTCCTCCTGATCAATTCTTTCCTTTGGTTCAGCTCTTTTCCCATCTTTGGCTAGTAGTGTAGCTGTCTTGGGTACAGCTGTTTCTTCTTGATCTTTTCTTTTTAGCTCGAACTCATAAGCCTTGAGGTCTGCAAATAGTTCATGATTGGATGTCTTTGAGAGATCCATTGAATGTCTTAAGGTCATAACTTCCATTTCCCATTCAGCTGGGAGTGCTCTTAGTATTTTCATGCACATCTCCTTTTGTGTATATTCTTTTCCAAGAGCTGAAAGCTCATTTGTAATTTCAGTGAATCTGGCATCCAATTGATCTAAGTTTTCTCCTTAAACCATTTTAAAGTTTTAAAATTCTGGACAGCAACATATAGCTTGTTCTCTTTGATTTGATTCACATATTAAGGTCAGCTTGTCCCAAATTTCTTTTGCAGATTTGCAAGATTTGACTTTATTGAACATAGCTTTGTCCAATGTCTTGTAGAGAATGTCCTTGGCCACATTGTCCAAGTTGTATCTCTTTCTGTCATCATTTGTCCACTCAGTCCTTGGTTTTTCAACCATGGTTGGGCTTGCTTCAGCAGCTTCTTCTCCTTCAGCTGCAGTTGTTCTTCTTACAGCAGTGGTGACTTTAAGTATTTGCAATGGCCCATCTTCTATCACAAACCACATTTCATCATGCAATGCTGATAGGTGAGTCTGCATACGAATTTTCCAATCATCAAATTCTTCAATGGAGAACATATGAATGCGAGTTAGGTTTGCTTCCATGATAATAATCTTGCTAAAGATGAAAAACTTTGGAAAACACAAGTGTTAAGATTTTAAAAAAATAGAGATCTAGTTCAGTAACCAGTGCGGAAGGCTCAATGAACCAACCGCTCTGATACCACTTGTAGGTCCCAAAGGGTGTGAAGTAAGGTTTAGAAGGGGAGGGGTTGAATAAACCTTACCGAATTTTTCAAAAATCCTTTTTAAGAATTTGCCGCTGAGGTGACTCAAATCAGCTTGTCCAATGGACAGCCAGGTTGATAGTTCAGCTGTTTCCTACTTAACAGACTCAAGAGAGCTATTGTTAGTGTAACTTGGTTGTATTATCCAAATATTTTACTTAGTTGATTTAGTTTTAGAAGCGGAAGACTTAACAGCCTTGATAGATTAAAAGTTAGTTTTAACACGTGTTTTAACACTAAGCTTATTATCAATTGGAATAACAAAGATAACTTTATCAGTAGATATAAGATAATAATGCAGGAAAGTAATGCTGAAAGTAAATAGGCACAGATATTTTTATAGAGGTTCGAAGATGGGGTAATTATTCTAATCATCTCTTCTCCAACTCCTGGATGAATCCACTAAGTAATGATCAGTTTACAAAGTGGTTAACAGTCTGGAGATAGTCTTGATCACACAGCTGACTTCTCCTGCAGCTCAGTCTAGAGATGCCTTGATCACACAGCTAGCTTCTCTTTGCGACTCAGCTTTTTCACGAGGCGGCTTCCTTGCTACTACAACTTACTTCTTCAAGTTCTTGGATTTGATCACACAAACCTCCAACAAACTTGATTCCTGGTACAACCTTGAACCTTTCTACAATCCTTCACTTGGAAAGTAGACCCCTGGTTGTTTTCAAAAGGTTCCTCTTCAACTTGGTGATTTCTTCTGTCCTTCACAATAAGTGTTGGATTTCAAAATCTTGTAACTTGTTGGCTTAAGGATTAATGATTGAATTTGTATGCTTAGCACTTGTTCTTGGATCTTTCTTATGTCTATTTTCTTCTGTGTTTTGTGTTTCTTGTTTCTTTTGAATCCTCAGCCTTTTATACTATTATTTGAAAAATTGTCCGTTGAACAGATGGACAATTTCTCAAATAGTATTTTAGTTGACGTTGGCTTGTCCTAGTATGCTTTCTCATCGTGTGATAGTGCCACTTCCTCGTATTCTTGAATGTTCCAGCTTTTCAGGGTCTGACACCCACTTGGACTTCCCTTTAGCTTATCTTAATTCGCACGCCTTGGACTTGTTTATTCTTAGGACCTGGCAGTATGGAGTCATTACTAAATTAAGTAATCTCCTTGATTTATGTGCAATGGTTTGTTGTCAGTTGCCTTCACTTGACTGCCTCTTGTAACCCAAGTTGACTTAAGTCTTCTTCAATTAACTCAATTGTCACTTAACTGATGGATTTGGCTGATGTTTCTCACAAGTATTCCTCAGCTGATTCTTCTTCAGTCGAGTTCTTGTCATCCTCTAAGATGTACTTCAGTCGACTTACAGCATAGTCCCCAGTCCAGTTTGCAGTTGACTTACTGTAATTCTGACTTGGCTGACTTGACTCAACTCTACCAGTTCTTATATTACGTTTAATAATTACAAGAAATATAGGGATGCTAACTTCCTAGTTTAAGTTTTATATGGTACAATTAAAATCTAACAATTAAATTTCCTAACAAAGAGGTCAATCTATTTAAGATAGATTAATATCTAAATAAGGTAGATTAACACAACAAAGCATTCTTATCGTATTTCACTGTATCTCTCCCTTTTTACTGGCATACATATATACCAAGGATTAGGTTAACAATATATCAAAGATATCAATTTTTTTGTCGTCAATCTGCCGCTTCTAATTACCTGGTAATGTCTCTCTTCTCAATCACGCATAATAGCACACAGCTACACATGGCAGTCCACACCAATCCGAGTCTCCGACGACGACAGCACCACAGAATTGTGAAAGTTATGCTTATTTTGTGTTCATGTTTTTTGTCTTCAATACTTCTACAGCCATGTTTAGTTTTGCAAGTTGTTGGTTTATTGATTGTTAGAACCCCTAAATTTATTATATTAATCACTGCAAATGAACATGGTTAATTAGTATGGTGCTTATGCAAATGAACCTGATATTAGAATATAAAATTTTGTTGGTTAATTGGACTATGTAAATTAATTTGTGTTAACTGGATTGTTTGAATTAATTGGTACATAAGCTTTTTTGGGAAAAAAACAGTAAAATAAAAAAAACCCAAAATTCCAAATTCTTTCGGGTACCCGATTTTTTTGTGTAGGAGTCGGGTATCCTTAGATGCCACCCGACTTCATCGGGTACCCGACCCAAATACCCGAACATGCGACTACTCGACCCGATACCCACCCTATTCCATATGATTGTTTCTATTATACAAATTAGATATATTGACGTGTACTTCAAGGAGTACTTATAATTTTGAAAAATAACTAGATACCTTTGTAATGAAGCTAAATGTCAGGTGTAATAAAGCTCATCCACCAGACGTATAATACAGATTTGTTTTGCTAAAATCTCAGTGGAAAGGAAAATTAGATTTGTTTTCATATGATGGATGATTTCTTGTGAATGGATTTCCATTTATGATGTTGTCCTTCTTGTTTGCATCTCTTTGTACTTTTTACTGAGATTATTTTGTTGCAGTCGTGTGGATTGTGGAGTATTTTGTTGCAGTAGTGTCTTTACTATTTATTTGGAGAATTAATATCATATTTATTTTAACTTGGCAGAAATTTTCAATATTTTTGGCTTGTATTTTTGAATGCAGAATAAAGAATCCAAACTGGCCTTTCTAATTTGTTGAAACTTATGTATGTAAAACATAGAACACAATGATTTATCCTCTTCATTTTTAATATTAGCCCAGTCCAGTAAAAGAAAAACAAAAAAAATGACTTGAAAGTATCTTTTATCTCATCAGTGTCCCCTATTAATTGCTATGTTGTTGTATCTCATTTTTCTGACTAGTTTGGTGTGCATGTTTTGTTTTAGAAATGGCTTCAGGCGGTCGCAAACTGAAAATGAAAAGCATCCCAGATAAGTCCCTACAAAGTATCATAAATCACACTACAAAGGATGCTTCATGTAATTCGACACCTCGAAGAAGCATCAGACAACTTTGGAAAAGCACCTTTTGGTTTGCAATAATTGCTATAGTATTTTCAGCTTTACTTAGTACTCGTTTGGATTTTTTGATAGAGCTAATCAATGTTTAGAATTTAAGAGATTTATTGTCTTAATGTCTTTGTTTGCCTATCATGCGTATATCAAAATCATAAAATGGGTGCATCTTATTTAAAATCTACTATAGAATGTTCAATTAATTGCACCACCAAGTAAGTACTGAATATATTTTGGCAGAACTAAATTTACTCAATTGTAAAATGGTACAATGAGAGATAAAACAAAAATATCACCTCAAATGACCTTTGCTTGAGATGGAGGCATCTGGTTTGGGCGTGCTGTTGCATGCAGCTTCTTGCTGCTCCAGAGCCTTGGACTCGAAATACCATGCAGCCGCATCCTAAAAAAACGTAACTAAGATTAACTAACAACACCATCATCCCAGAATATGTAGGCTCACTATTAGAGAATAAAAAGCATGTATGTATCACCTGTGTGCGTAGATCATCTGGTCCCAATTTAGCCTGTAGTATCTGAAGAGTGGTTTGTTCATGCTGAACGCTAAAGGAATATGCCCTCTTCATATATACAATTGTGATTCTGTCATATTTGCTGGTTAGTTGTTTATCTTATTCAAAGATTTATTTTTGCACCAGGGTGTCTGAGATATTTGTTGAATATGTTGAAGATATCTTTCCTGTTACCTTGGTTTAGTAGAATAAGAAGTATATGTGCTGCGCTTTCTTCAAATTATATTGAACATAAGCCTGGGATTGTAAATTAAAGCCTGTAAGTGTACTTAATTGTTTGTGTTTATGTGAAGGAATCGAGTTGTTAAACCAAAAATTATTCCCTTGAATTTGTAAGAAGGTTTGGTCCTGAATTATTAAGATAAGCAGCCCAGGCATCATGACAGGAGCACATTTAGTTATTGCAATCAAATTTCTCGAAAAAGAAAAACAATGAAATGTGCTTTTAGCTCTCTGGTTTTTATCATTTGTAAAATGGGTTGTCGCATATTATTTCCATATGATATAACTATCTTCAATATAGCTTCATCCCTACTGTATCTTTGAATTGGACTAGTGTCATTTGATCTTGATTAAAATGAATCACATATGATGCTAGCTATACAACATGTCATTATAATATCGACACTAGCTAAAAGATGTTCTCTTTTTATTCCTGGTTTTAATTTCTTCTGGCAGATCAGAGGTAAAACTTTCATCTCTTAGTCTATTTAGTTGTTGTGGAAATGGAACTTCTTGATATATAAAAATTACAAAAACAAATATATAAATTTTTATTTTGTCATCCTTTTTTATGTGCAGATGTGTCGGTTGTCTCAAAGAAAAGAGGACGTGGTCAAACAATGGGCAAAGGCATCATGAAGGCGTTTGTTGCTTCTGGGAATAAAATGAAGGTAACTGTGGATTCACTGCTCGGAAGGCCTAAAACTCGGGAGGAGTCTTCAAAGCTTTCTAGTCAAATATGTGTAGTAACTCGAGACATCCTTCCGGCGCCCAAGAAATGAAAAGAAGTGGATGAAGAAAAAGGTTCACTACAAGAAATCCGCTCAACAACAACAGATATAATCTGTTGTGTATTACAATAATCATCCGTTGTAGTAGATGGTGTTGTAAAAAAATCCGCTCAACGACAACTGTTGCAATCCGTTGTCGTTAATAAGAAGACAACGGTTAGAATCCGTTGTCTTTTAATGCTGAAAGACAACAAATGGGACAACGGCTGGTATTTGTTTTTGATTTATGAGATACAACAATGGATTGGACAACGGTTTATATCCGTCGTGGTTATGAAGTATCACAACAGTTCTACAAGGCTTGAAAACCGTTGTACTTTGTAAGTATTTCAACAACAGATCAAATCCGTTGTGGTTTTGAAGTAATTACCTTGATTTAACAAGCCATAAAAACCATTGTAATTTTAGACCATGGATAATTTATATTTGGTGTCTATTATTTTTTCACCTGTGGTAATATAATTTTTGATTTCATATATATGCAAAAAACAAACACAATACAAGAAAACAACATATAACTAACTAAAACAAAACATGACATTCAAGTGATTGTATCTAGTACATGTCTCAGAAAAAGTTTAACAAAACAAATATATCGAAATATATCTAACAAGTGTTTAACAAAACGTCTAACAAGTGTTCTCAAAGTTACACTAATTCTTTCATTGAGGGCAGCTGCAAAGCACTCCAATATCATGCCTGCAAATAATAAGTATATACATCAATTTACATAATTTAAGTTCATGTCTCCAAATAAGAAGTATATACATCAATTTACATTAAAACCAAATTCACTCAATTACAGAATGTGCATTCTTTATAACTATGAAAATTTGGACTTTAGAATACTTCACATTTGAGAACTGTGAGAAAAAACATAGGTATTATAATTGGCTACAATTATTAAATATTTGCAAAAAATATGAGAATGCCAAATTTTAATATAATTTACCATTGATCGCAATGAAGTCATGTCTATAGTTGAATCTTCTACAATTTGCCTCGTGTACCTCATCACAAAATAACCGCATTGGAATTCATTAGGTTGAATAGGAGCCTATATTTGAAACAATTTTAAATGGCATGAGTAGCAAGCTAAATTTATAAATTCACAAATACCAAAACAAAACACAACAGCAGTATCGCACTTAAATGAAAAAATCAACAAACCAGTTATCCCTATCCCTCAATTAATCCTTATTCAAAGCATATTCTCAACAAAAAAAAATTGCAGTCAGTCCCACACCCAATTTAGAGATCATGTGGTATGCCAAGATTTTAATCAAAATGTAATTGCCAACAAATTCCATGAAATTGCAATCAGATTAATTATAACTCCATAGAAAGATAAGGTTAACACAATCATACAGAGTTTATGTTACATAGTTTGAGCTGTAAAGTAACAGTCCTGCACTACAACAACTATGATCAAAATCATCATAAATAACCTCTACGCTATTAAACTCTCACATGCAGTGGTTGCAAAATCAACCTACTTATGTTGTTTCTATTGTACCGCACTTTGAAAGATAATGTAATTTAGGAATTTTATCAAACACCCTTAAATATAAACATAAAACATTGATGTTCACTTGTAACTACTCAAGAACCATACACATTGAAAGGGAAATCAATCCAATCATACCTGCAATTTCAGTTCAAACCAAAAAAGGCCAAAGGGATATAATCAAACCTCAAATCCATCCTTTTCATGATTTTCTCAAAAACAAGAAAAATGCAGGTTTAATCTAAATTACAATAGTTTCACCTTAAGTGAAGCATGGTAAATCCCTGCAAGAACATGGATAAAGATAAAGGGAAGGGCCATGTCTTTTTATGCTTATCATAAAAATATCTCTAACATATTGTTCATGGGAAATTGAAACTAGTATTTTTCATACTTTCTGATTATGTATTTTCAACTATTTGCATCCCAGC
Source organism: Rehmannia glutinosa (assembly GCA_016081115.2). NCBI lineage: Eukaryota > Viridiplantae > Streptophyta > Magnoliopsida > Lamiales > Orobanchaceae > Rehmannia > Rehmannia glutinosa. The sequence continues at coordinate 252,787 of JABTTQ020002956.1, read as the reverse complement.
ACTACTCTGTATTTCTTCACTTGCAGGTACAAGAAATTGCTTAGAAAAGCTAAGGAAGAAAATGTTGTGGTGGAATACACTAATTTCTATGATTACTACTTTGTTCCAAGTGAAGAATGCAACAACAAGATAACAGCTACTAATTTCAAAATACCTCTTTAAGTATGTCCCAAATAGGTAGCTTCTTCACATTCTTGTGGATTTCCGTATTGAACATTCGTATGGCCCTAAATTCACAGGTTCATTCATTATTGTCGCAATACGCATGAATTAAGACATAAAACTAAATCAAAGAGAAGTAAAACGAAATCATACAAATCCACAATTTGTTTCCAAAGTGGGTTGTGCATCCGACGAAAAAGAGGATCCAACAAATAAACAACCCCCTTGTGAGGGTTAATAACCGTCAAAATCCAATGTTCACTACATAATACATACAGAGTTAGTGAAGAGAAATAATCAAGTTATTAAAGTATGCAACTCGAAGGTGATACCAAAATAAATACTTACCCTACATTACATGCTGCTAACACAAGTTGGTTAGGCCGAGTACCATTCAGTCTATTTGCTAAAACACATGCCCTCTGTTCCATCTCTTTGTCAAGAAAACCTTTATCGTCTCTTGTTCATGGCATTTTGATATTTCTAGCTCATCATCTTCACTTCTTAACCTAAGTTTGATTTTTGGTTTGAGGTACACTTAGAAGACAACTTGAAGATAATAGAGACTTGGAACCATCTTGACTAGACCTCAAGAAATTGTGAAAGAAATTGGAATATAAGGTAAGAAATGGGATTTTTAGTACATTTTCTTCTTCTCTTCTATTTTCCAAAATTTTGATATTCCTTTTTCATTTTTTGAGTTTTAGGGGCTGACCTTAAGAGTTGGTTTAAGAGTGACGAAAGAGACCCATTTTGAGACCTCTACTAGTCTCATTTCCTTTACTACATAAGGTAAGTGTAGTTTTACCAATTGTATTCACCCATTTCTTCTTTTCCTTGATTTCTAACCTCATTTTCTAACTCTTACATTTTTTTTTGGTATTCCTTGACCTAGGGGCTGACCTAAGTCACTTCTTCCTCAAAGAGTGATTCATTCATTTTCACCAACAAGTTCATCTTTAAGGTGGGTGGTAAAATCTTTACAACTTCTAGGTGTTTTTACTTAAAATGCATGTAGTATTTTGATATTGAGCACTTGAGATATATATGTTATGTATTGCATGTTAATTTCTTGTATCAAGTTGAAAATTTCTCAAGTATGACTCAAAAATACTATTCGTTGAAAAATATGTGCATACATGTACACTTTATTGTGATATTTGATGAATGCTTGTGTGAAATGGACTTGTATTTGTATGACTCTTGAAATTCATGTTTTGTATGACTTATAACCTGGACAAGTAGAGCATAATTGATTAAATTTCAACTTTTGGACTTAAAATGCAAAAATAGAAAGTTGGTGGACTTAATTGCAAGAAAATGAAACTTAAGGGACCCCTCTGTAATTTTCAATTTTGGGACTGAACTCAGGTTCAAAAATTATGTTTGGACATTTTAATAAAGTTTTTAGAGTTTTTAGATAAATAAAATCAACCCTTAAAAGCCCAAGGACTAGATTGTAAAATTTTAGAAGTTTAAAGGCTATATTGCAATTTTCGAAACTGTACTAGACCCTATTTTTAAAATTTGAAATTTTAACTCTTAAGGGACTGGAAATAACACATTTTAAGTGTATTCCATAAATCCAAGTGTTTAGAGCTTGGAAAGTAATTTTATAAAAATTGATGGACCAAATTGTAAAAGATTAAAATTGAGGATCGAAGTAGCTGCAAGAACAGAAAGGAAGGCCAGCGCCTATGGTTGAGTGAACAGGGTTTGTTCTTGAAGCAGTCCATGCACCTAGAAATACTAATTTAACTATAACATAATTATATTTTGGACCAAATGTTCAAATTTCATAACCATTGGACCCCTAAAAGCCTTAAAGGCAATTATTTTAAAATGGGACAAAAATGAGATTTTCAAAAGTTAAGGGACCTATACTTATTTTTTAAAAAACTGCTTTTGTCCCAATATCCCACTTACCTTAGTGACATTTTACAACTGGAATCACATTAAAAGCCCTTCCGGTTTTTGAGTTTCAATTATTTTAAACTTAGAACCCGAAATGACAATTTTAACAAATTTGGGGCCAATGTGAGAATTTTATAAAAACTCGACCTCAAAACTTTTAAAACCTAAATCTCTGGACAATTTAGAGAATTTAGGAAATGACCTCATAATTTTTCAAGGTCGGGACTTATATTTATTAAACTTTTAACCCCAAAAGTATTGGTTTTTACAAAACGGGGCTAATTGTAAATTTTCTTTTTACACGGACCTAACTCAATTATTTTTCTTTTAAAGAAACAGCCCTGGACCATCTGAATTTTAATAATTATTTAAAGGATTTTATTTTCTTAAAATCCCTTGACTCATCGGATCGTCTTGACCGATCAATACGCGATCGCGGGGCGACTTCCTCGTCTTGCGATTTCGAATCTATAACGGGACTTATGTTCCCCTAATATTTCAAGATATCGAAGATTGCTTATCCTCCCAATAATCATCTTCATCCAAATAACTCCACCAACGCCATAATTGCCACTCGTAATTTCGAAAACTTTTTTCTCAATCGCTTCCCACTGAATCAATAATACTCGGTATGCGGTTGACTTGACTACGAACTTGTATTTAATTTCTGTCTGAGTCAACTTAGTGTGTCGAGCTCACGGTCGGAATGGATCGTCGGGGGATGGAACCGGCGGCTCGGCCTCGGCTGCTATTCCACTCTCCCGGCCCCATCGTCCTAATCCCGCAAATCGAGGGACGGAGTTTGTCCAAGGGAAGCGGGTCGTAGTACTTGAGGTATAATCATGATTATGACAAATCCGAGCCTTGCTAGCTCCACTGTGGATTTTGTCTTTTGCCTATGGAGCGATAAGGTGACAGTCTTGGACAATCTTGCTCGGGGAGTTACAAGGAAGAACGAAGGAATCACTGTCGATCCACACGATTCTCGAGTTAATCGGACCCGTTTGGTTGGCGCTACAAATCAGACGCGGCCGCTGCTTGTATTGCATTGGTTGGCGCTACAAATCTGCGCAACCGCTACTTGTCTTGCATAGGATTGGCGCTACAAATCGATCGCCTCCTCTGTCTTGCTTGAATCACATAGTGCTGTGTGACCACTTAATCGTTTTCTTAAAATCGTATAAGTATATTACTTAAATATATTTCTCCACGACGCTTGTGGGTCAGGTATGAAATCACGCATCATATCTCACGCATTTTTCATACGACTATTTTCTTGCATCAATATATATATCGCCACACTTACACACGATCACCCCATCCACTAAGATTTGTGTCTCATTTCCTCCCGTTTTCTAACCTTTAGATGGGGACGATGTTGAGGATGTCGACCCGACCGCAGATTATTGACCCTCGCCCCGCCTGTCGAACTTGTACCATCTTTCTGATGATTGTACTTATTTCATGTACTTCTGCGGATGTTGGACTCCCTTTTATCCTGCTACTCTTTTCTCTCTTTGATTGTAATTTGAGGGCATAGGACCCTTGACATTTAAGATTTGGATATGGTGTTCTTTACGCTTTAGTTTTGGCCTGTAAACTTATTCAGGTTATTATGTCGGATGTATTTGGACCTCGTCAGACTTTAAGTTGTAATTCGTACTTATGTTTATTTTATTTCCGCTGCTTTAGACTCTCTTTCACTTGGAGTTATTTGTATCACTTGTCTAGACTGTTGGTTTATTTCTGTTTAAGTGGTTGATTGTCGCCGCGTCGCATTTGGGGCGTGACAATAGGCCTCTTGGGTAATTTTCTGTTTTCACTTTTACTGCAAATTCTTACTAATTCACTAAGGGAAAAACACTAAGTTGAAGCTCTAGTCACTCCCGTCCAGGCATTGTTCACGGGCTTCTCTTATGTAATTCCTTTTATTCCTTCATCCTTTCAATCACGTCTCTTTCTTATTTCGATAGCCAAATAAGATCCATATGATAGAGATTCTGGTAGAAGATTCACCTACCGACATAGAAAAAGAGGTATCTCAAGAGGGAGGCGGCAGTGCGGCAGTGTGTGGAACTCTCCGACTCAGATGGGGATGCTGAAAAGTCAGTTCCAACTTGTTGTTTATAAGTCCGATCAGAAGCGTAAATAAAGATACAACTCACTTTGTACGTTGATTTTACACGAAAATACCCTCAACTATTAATATCAATTCAACACCCTAAATAAAATAATAAAACAACTATTTATAATAACAATCTTCTACTTTAATAAGACTCGTAACTCATAAACACACAAATCACTTCCGAAAATATAAGATATTGAAAAATTATAAAAGATAAGAAAACACGATATTATCATATCTTTATCAATATCTCCATCATTAAATTAAGGGATAATTTAATTTTAGGTACCCAAACTCTACCTACTTTTTGCTTTCGTTACCCATTATTCCGACCTCATCATAATTGGTACCAAACGTTTTCATTTTTAATCAGCTCGAGCCTAATCCGTTAGTTGGCCATTAAATTCTAACAGTTGGCTGGCTACAACAGATTCATCAGGGATGAGGAACCTAATTAGCCAGTAGCCACGAACCTTCTTATCAATCGATATTTTTCACATTTCAGCCAATTCTTCCCCAAAATTTTGTTGCGTCTTTATTTACTTCAATCTACAAAATTTCTTGTTAAAATCGTTGGGCTTTTATTGTTTGATGAAGATTTAACAGTCAATTTGGAGGAATTTGGGTAATTTTTTTCCGATTTCGAATTTGTGCAATTGAGGAGTTATTGTTTGATTTTATTTATTCCGGTGATACCCATTGAAAATTAACAGTCAATAGTGTTGGTGGCTGGCCGGAGCAACACGGGAATCGCCAATGAGTTAATAAAGATTGCGACTTTCAATTTTGAATCTCCTTATTTATAGTTGTGTTGTGGTCGGCGGTTGGTTGGGATGTGCTCATGAAGGCTTTGGAGGGATTTGACAGTTGGTGGTTGAGGTTTTTGTGGCTTGAATTGAGAGAAGTTCCAACAAAACCTTGGGGGTTGAGCAGAAGATGTTGCAATGGTCTAAGAAAGTGCAGAATATTACCTGTTGCAAATTGCAATTATATTCAGAAAAGTGAAAGGTATAGTTGAGGAAGAAAGTACTTTACGTACGTGGTTGGAGAAGGAAGAGGATTTCAGTGCCTTATGTACTCAACAATTAAACTCTTTTATTTGGTTGTGTTAAAAGTAATTTTTGGAATTTTTTTATCTGGTTATTAAATTATTAAGATAAAAAAGAAACTTTTATTTATAAAGTAGACTCATAATTAAGTTATTCATTAAATGTCAAATGCACTTTAATTTGTTAATAATTACATAAATAAACTATTTGTTTAGGTTAAGAAATATTGAGCTAAACAAATGAAAAGATACTTTTTTATTACTTTTATTGTTTTTAAATATGTTGGGAGTAGTGGTTGGTGGGGAGGAGATAAATTTTAAAGAAACTGAAAGATACATGATTCGAACCCTACCAACATCCTTATGAAGAGTGAAATATACCACTTGAGCTACAAGCTCGTGGTATTATTTTTAAATAATTAATTTTTAATTTTTCTATTTATTTGATGATTTTTTAAAGAATTTATTTGATGATTTTGTAAGATAATTAAGCAATGTAACTTTTTATTTCTCAATAGAGGATTACTTATATTATTAATTAAAATGTAATATATCACTGAATTTTTTAATTAGAATTATTCATTATAAAAAGTTTAAAAGTTAAATATATTATTATGAATTAAAAATATAATTTAAATTATTCTTAATAGTCATATAAAATAATTAAAGTTGAATTTAATAGTCAGCCCTAAATCAGAAAAAGAAAGGTTATTGGTTCCCTTTTTACCTCTTCACCTGATGCAATAGGTCATCTGTTAGTTTGTAATGGAGATTTAACGGATTGGACTCGAACTTATTAAAAATGAAATTATTGGGTATCAATTATGATGAGGTCGGAATAGTGGGTACTAAAAATAAAAAATAGGTATAGTTTGGGTATCAAAAATGAAATTATACCTTAAATTAACATAGTTAAACAGTTCATTTTTTTCTTGTGAGTAAGGATAGAGTCGTGATTACCACTTCTTCCTTTGCAACTTCAAATTTAATTGAATTTTTTAAATTTTAAATAATAAAAAATTAATGAAGTTTATACATAAGAAATTTATTCTATATAAGAGCTACATTTTTCTAAAGTATACTGAAACAAAAAATTGTTGACGAATACATAAATTCTTTTAAGGTTGAAATAAAACACTTTATTATACATAAGCATTCACGTGAATGCTCAAACCATAAAACAACACACAAATAAAGATAAAACGGACCAGATCTCTTATACCACTTTGTATTTCATCAGTATTGGATGAATGAATTCGCATAAACAATTATGATATCATCTCATACGGTGAGATATGAAAGATGAAGTGGAATAGGAATGTGAAATAAGAAATCTCAATCCAATGGAACCCAAACAAAATTATCGGCTGGAAAAAAATGGCAAACAGGGGATGACCCAGGCTCTATCCCAAGAACCTTAAACGACACGTGATTACCCCCCCCCCCCAATCAGTGGCGGAACCACATTAGTGCTTAGGGGGGCCTTGACCCCCCCCAAATTTTTACTTTCTTTCATTTTAGTACCCATATTTTTATTATTTAGTACTTTGGCCCCCCTCATAATTTTGTTGGATAAAAATTATTGCATAAATTTTAGTACGTTAAATTGGAGATTTTGTGGGTCTTATTTTATCTTGTTATCATCTTAAAATTATATTTTTTAATCATCAAAAGATGGATTTCTCATAATTAATTATTTGTTAATATATATTGAAAAGAAAATTACAAAAATTAGGATAAATTAAATTGTAGATGGTTTTTGTGATATGCAAAAGAGACTCTAAACAAGTTAAAGATTTAATTTAATATTTTGTGATGTTTTAGTTTGAGTATATAATGATGATGAAAAATTTATTAGATGCATTTTTTTTAAATAAATTTTTAATATTTAATGTATGTTTTATTTGTAATTTTAATTTTTTTTCTCTATTTTTTTTATTTTTTTCATGTCAACTTTAAATTATATAGTTTTTTCGTGTCAGGTTATCCGTATCATAAATAGGTCGTGTTCGTGTCATGTATCTTAACACGGATAATTAAATAAGTTGTGTTTGGATTCGTGTCAAACCTATAATGAACACGACCAACCAACAAATACGAAAGTGACACAACTACTTTTGGCCCCCCTTTACTAGCGGTCCTGGCTCCGCCCCTGCCCCCAATGAGAAGTATCCATGTGGCAAACAGCAATAGCTTCAACTCTATCACCATTCTCACCATTTAGCAAAACTTTGTACACTTTACTTTGACTCTCTTGGTAATGGCAATAGAAAACAGCATAAGGATAAGGCATTGTATGGCATGCCACAGTTTTTGGGGCTGAAATCTCATTAATTCCCATAATTGTGTATTTCTGTAGAATGGCATTATTATTAGACTTCGTGAGATGAGTTGTGGAAAAATATTTAGTCTGAATTTTCGAGCCGAATATCGATTCTAAGAAATCGAGCATCGATTCGTAAGATGTCGCACATATTTTCGTCTCGCCGGTGATCGGTTTTCGCTCGCATTCTTCTAGTGTGTCTTTTATGGCTACGGCTTGAGGGGAGTCTTGAGAGAAAGAGAAGATTTGGAGAATGTTATGGATTTCTTGTGATGTGAAGGGAATTGAATTGGCGGCTTGTTTGGAGAGTAAATGAGAAAAGGAATCTGATAATTCCCTGTTTGGGAAGTAGATGGGAATTGTATTCCCTTGTTTTAGGTCCTCCAATAGGAAGAAGACAATTGTTGAAGGGTCTATGTGGTGATGCATGTGGGAATGGACTTGCTCTATAAGGATATTTGCATGGGAATTGTGATCATGGTTTGGAATTTCACCAGCCATTTCCTTGGAATCAGATCCATTACAAAATCCCTGCAAATAACCAAAAGTAGTAAAAGTTCGTTTTAATTGCTTTTAATTCTATGAGTAATTTAAATGGTTTTCATGTTGCATATTAGATTCTTGAAATTGTTTATTTCATTTTTTTAATAATGTTCTGATAACCCAGGATTTCAGGCTTCACCACACCAATACTTAGATCTAGTCCGGTGAAGCCTTAGAACCTATCTTATAAAGAGGGGGGTAAGAGAGAATCTTGAAATTTAGCGCACACAAATTATTTTGGAGGTATATGTTGAGTTTTGGTGTCAAAAATAAAAGAAGGGCTTTTGTATCCCACACTGGTTGTGGAACAAAAGGGGTGGGAACCTTAATGTTATTTAAGGAACCCATGTGTGGTGTTATCAAGTGCACCAGTCAAATACACTTTAACCTTTGTGGTTTGACTCTAGTTAAATTCATTTCTTGTATTCTCTAGTATGGAGAGTTGGGAGAGAGGTGTGAGTTAGTCAAAGGTTTGTAAGGTGTGGGGTACTGGGGTCGGGAGAGAGAATGTCTGTGTGATTGTAAAAATATTTCACATAGTGGAATTTCTTTCTTGGTGGGCCCGTGGTTTTTCTCCGGTTTTGGAGTTTCCACGTAAATTTTTGTGTTGTGGATTGTTGTTATTTTTCATATTATTTCTCGGTTATTTCTACTTGTCCCTAGGGGATGAATGTGGGATCCGATTTTTCCCAACAAGTGGTATCGAGCCGGGTTGAGTCTCTTGAAATTTTGAGTATGCTCTGTGGTCGCAGCGATGTCTGACCTTCCACATCAGAAAAGATTTCTTGAGCGGTGTCCGGGGGTCTCATTTGGAGGCGGTTGTTCATCAGGCTCGGGTGGTTCAAGCAGGTGGAGAAATTTGATTTGAGGGTCAAGTTTGGCTTATGGCAAGTATAAGTCAATGATGTGATAGTTGATCTGGGTTACAAGGCTTTGAAGGTTAAGCTGTCGAGGTGGAGGTGGAGCTGATCCGGCAAACTGCTCCTAATCTGGACTAACATTGTGACAGTGAGGATTTTCTCTAACGAAAAAATGTATGTATTTTTGGTATATCAAGTTGCCATGAAAGAGGATATGGTTATGTTAGCGGGATCACGAATTTGCGCACGGGCATTGGCTTGTCATGGAAAGATGCAGGGTGTGGTGGAATTTCACACGGGCATTAGTTTGACATAGATGCAGGGTGTGTGGTGGAATTTACACACGGGTATCAGTTTGGCATGGATACAAGGTGTGTGTTATGTCGATGGCTGAAGGACTTTTAGGAGGGCCAAAGGCTGGGAGTTGCACCATAAATTTCAGCGGGTTTTTCGACATGTGCCGAAGGAAATTCTTAGAATGGTGTATTCTAAGTGGTCTACTCATATGGTGGAGTAGGGTTCTCTGGTTTGAGAATGATGGTTCCCGGGTTGAGAATCATGATTGTCGGTGAAGGCAATGGGGCTTCTTTTATTTTGCCAAGGTGGAGTTTGTTGAGTTTTGGTGTCAAAAATAAAAAAGGGCTTTTGTATCCCACACTGGTTGTGGAACAAAAGGGGTGGGAACCTTAAGGTTATTTAAGGAACTCATGTGTGGTGTTATCAAGTGCACCAGTCAAATACACTTTAACCTTTGTGGTTTGACTCTAGTTAAATTCCTTTCTTGTATTCTCTAGTATGGAGAGTTGGGAGAGAGGTGTGAGTTAGTCAAAGGTTTGTAAGGTGTGGGGTACTGGGGTCGGAAGAGAGAATGTCTGTGTGATTGTAAAAATATTTCACATAGTGAAATTTCTTTCTTGGTGGGCCCGTGGTTTTTCTCCGGTTTTGGAGTTTCCACGTAAATTTTTGTGTTGTGGATTGTTGTTATTTTTCATATTATTTCTCGGTTATTTCTACTTGTCCCTAGGGGATGAATGTGGGATCCGATTTTTCCCAACAGTATATAGGTTCTAAGTTGAAAAAAATGGGATATTAGAGATTACCAGTAGAATGATGAGATGAAGAAGCATGAGACTGCAAAGTAGAGGTTTTAGATCCATTGAGCCACTCTGTAAATGGATGCCTTCTAAGTTTTTGGTAAGGAAAGACTTTTGGTGACTCAGTATTAATATCCAAGCAGAGTATATGTGCAATGATTTCATAATTCATGAATCTTCTTCTCTCAAGGATAAAAGGGCTCTTCTGATTAGAAGTGTCGACCTAGGGCCGCTCCTTATGTTAGTCCAAGAAGTTGGTTGACTCGGGCCCGAAAAACTTATGATATTTAGGAACCCAAAATTTTTGTATACCTTTTATAATATGTATATATAATAATTGAAATATTGCACGAAGAGTAAATTCAGCACAGTGTTGAATGTTTGCCACTTTTTGAAACTTTGAAAGGCGGCCTGGCCTAGGTTCAAGTCCTACCAACATCACCAAGATTGAAGGGCATATGTCAATTCCCCTTGTAGCATTGCTAACAGATTATCACACTTATTTTTTTAAGGCCTCATATTTAAAATTAAAAAGTAAAGATATTAACAAGTCATTACACGACTGCCAGATTCACAGTTCGCAGGAGAAAGAAAAGTGGTCTAATTTTAAAGTTCAACTCACACAAAAAAAAAAAAAAATTGATAGTATCGGCCCTGAATGAACCTAACATGTTAAAAGGAGGTTAATGTTGAGGCTTAGTAGGTTAGAGTCAGAATTGAGTCGGGCTTAAATAACATGAATAATAACAGGTCGAGTTAGAATTAACTTGAAATGATGCTTGGTGGTTGTTTGTTAACGTGTTGCTTTTTTGCAGTATTTCTGATTGATTGAGTATGTTGTTAAAAAATTATCAAATATATGTAAACATAATTTTCGGATTAAAATTAGCTCATAGAATCCATATAAGCTATATAAATAGATGTGTTATTTAGATTTGTAAAATATAAAGGTTTAGGTCGATATGATAAACACAAACAATAAAAAGGTAGGATTAGTGTTCAGAGTCTGACACGATACGTTTTGCTGCTAATGATGTGTGATCAAGAAAATATTTTACCAATTTGGTTTTTTTATTCTTTTGCTATGGGAAAAATCCAAAAATATGTTCCATCATTGAGCAACTTGCAATTTGCATAGTTTCATGTCTTCGCTACATTGTGATTCACGTGTAAGTTCATTTCAGTTTAGTCCCTATAGTTTTCTATTCATGCAACTTTAGTCCCTCAAATTTGGCAGGGGACATCATTTAGTTCATACCTCTTCAATGTTTTCCAGTTTTTCCAAACCGTTAAAATTAAGGATCGACACATTGGATGATGGAAATATGCTATTTTCACAACGCTAGTACTTAATTAGTAATAGTTAGTACATTTTGTTAAAGCATTGCTAGGACATTCATTCTAAGGTAATACATATAGTGCCTTTATTTTTTAATTATTTGAAAGTGCTAAGTTAAATGAATTTTAAGATAACAAGTTGTTTCATTTCCTTTTCAAAAGCAAATTAATTTACATAGTAAAAGGGCATTATAATGCATTATTTCAGATGCATCATGAGATAAATAGAAAAGTATTGTTGAGGCTTAAATTGGTCACCTTTATCTATTAATATAGAGGTAGTTCCTATCAGACGGTCTAACGGATTTAATCCGTCAGAGCCCCAACAACCAATCACACTTGGTTCGCTCATCTCCTCCAAAATACTGAAATAGGAGCTCTTGAACGAGTATCTTTGCAAATGCTCAATTAAAGTATAACATTTTATGCGGTGAAGCTCTGAATTAACAAACAAGCGAGCGAACGACAACATCGCCATCACCGCAAACGAGACCACCGTAAGCGGCACGAAGCCACTTTAGGGCCAAGGGGGGGTACTGGACCCCAAAATTTTGAAACAAATTATGGGTATTTCGGTAATTTCACCTTTTAAGCTTAAAAAAATACAGAAAATAGAAAAAATGGAACAAAACTTTCACTGGACCCCCCTGAACACTTTTTGTGTCATGCGGCTTCGATTTCTTCTCTATCTTTGGATAGGGCTTTGATTTTAATTAACTAATATTTTTTAGAGGGCTACAAATGCTTTTTGTAGGATTACTAATATGTTTTAGGGAGAAACTAATATTTTTTAGGTGGACAGTTAGATATTTTTATGGGGGATTACTAATACATTTGGGGAAAGAACTAATATTTTTTATCAGAAAAACTAATACTTTTTAGGGGAATTACTAAATCTTTTAGGGGAAAACTAATAATTTTTAGGGGACCCCCTAATACGTTTCACATAGACTACTAAAACTTTTGACGGAAACGCTACTACTTTTAGGGGGGCTATTAAATATTTTCAAGTGAATTGCATACTAATACTTTTCAGTGGGGCTACTAATACTTCTCAAATGAAAATTTCATACTCTTCAGCGCTCTCGCGATACTATAACACTGTCCAATATTACAAAAACTAATATTTTCAAGTAAATTACGTACTAATACTATTCAGATGGACTACTGATACTTTTCAAAGGGATTGCCAACACCGGTCATTGAATATTACAAAACCGTCAATGCTGATAAATCAGAACTACCACCGGATTGGGGTTTTGGATCTGTCTAATGAATTTTGGACCGTTAGACCGTCTGATAGAAGTTTTTGTCATTAATATAACATATGTTCGTTTCATGTCTTCTTTATCACAGTAGACCTATACATGGTAATAATTGGTTAAAATAATGTCAAATTTTGATATTCGCTAAAATTTAGCCAACATAATTAGTGAAGGATCCGTGTGGTGCTTGTGGGATGGTAAATGAGAAAGAAAGCCCATGTATGGATGTATTTTCAATTTCCAGTGTTGGAAAATAATGGCCTTGTTTGTTTATGTTTCTATGATCCATTTCCAATTTCTAGTGTTGAAAATTGGATTTTGAGAATTTATTGGTTTTTGTGTGGAAATTGGAATTATGTTTGGATGAATGAATTGGAATGTGTTTCATGTAGGGTTGGAAATGATATTATGTTTGGTTGAGTAGTTTTGAACTTTTGAAATATTATTTTATTTATATAATAATTGAAAAGTTGATAGTGGTGGACCACTTGCAATATTTTAATTTGAATATATAATTATTATATTTGTAAGATTGTAGGTAGTGAGTCCTATTAAATATATATAATTTATAATTATAGATGATATTGGTAGTGATAGGTCCCACATGTATAATTTGGGTTAAAATATGATAATAGTCATTGATGAGTGAGGTAGGGTAGTGTATAGGATTGAGATGTTGTTTTATGTGAAAATAGAAAATGAAAATGATGATTTCAATTAGAAATTTTATAAACAAACATGATTCCACTTTTATGAATAGTTGGAAAATGGAACTAGGTACGACTTGGAAACATAAACAAACAAGACCAATATTTTCAAATTTTACTTGATTTTAAATGGTAATCGAGAATATGTTTGGTTTGTTATCTGAATTGTGTTATGGTAATGTTTGGAAATGAATATATATATATATATTTGGTTGTAGTTTTTTCAATGTATTTTTGATACATATTTACGTGATTATAGTATATTTTCACATAAATTTACATAATTATGAAAAAATTGTTTGACATTGTTTTCAAAATAATAATTTCACAAAAAATAAAAACTAAAAATGACTTCATTTCTTCTCTAACTTCCGTACATAAACATAAACCTGTTTTCTATAATAGTTGGAAAGTTAAAATCACTGTTGAAAACACAACCACACGTCTTGAGCATCATCATCATTTTCATGAATAGTACTTGTCTGCTTATTTTCAATTTCAAATAAAGTATGTTGTTCAATAATTGTGCAAATAATCTCTACAGACAAAAACCTCTTAATAATTAGAAAAGACAAAACATGCCTCGTGCTACTAGGCCAGATAGCCTAAATGAGATAAGAAAAACTGCCAATCATATTAGTCATGTTGCTCTTAAATAATCAATTTTATGGTAATACTATTTGAAAACTGATCGACTGGAAAAATCAAGAGTAGGTTTCTTGTAAGACGATCGTACAATGTCATGACGGATTATCTTTTAAAAGAAAAAGCCGATACTTTTAGTATAAAATGTATACTTGATCGAGTACTCTTAATTTTAGTGTATTCAGACAAGGTTTCACTTTTTACACCAAAGTATCACCCGTCGCACCGTACGACGGTCTTACACAAGTTTTTGCCTCAAATCAATTTGTTCTTTATGTTTATTCTTTTTTTTCTTTTTATCTTATATATTTTTTAGAAAGGCTAAAGCCTTTAGTTTTGTATTTTGTCACATACGTATATACTGATATGATATACGCACATAATAGAAGCTCCACCAATGATATACGCACATACGTATCCCTTTGTGAATTGCTTCTCCATCTGGGGTCGGGAACTTGATATAGAAGTGATACACCGAGACAACTGCTTTCAAATGATAAAGCAGTGGTCGTCCGATGATCGCATTATATTCAGAATCTGAGTTGATAATTTTTAATGTAGTGATCATCGTTCTTTTGTGCGCCCCCTGGCCCATTTGGATGGGCAAATCCACTTTACCGAGCGGGATAATTCTCCCTCATCCAAAGCCTAAAATACTGTCATCACACGGTCGGATGTAGCTGTCATCCACATTTAATCTTCTGAAAGCTAGAATGTAAATGACCGAAGAATAGCTGCCTGAATAAACCAAGATTCTATGCACCGGAATGCCCAGAATTGGTGTTGTAACGACCAAGGGATCAGAATGAGGGTGTACCAATTGATCGGCATCTTGGTCGGAGAAGGCGAAATACCCCGTCGGGCGACCCTTCCGGATCCCTGCAACCCGAACCTGTCTTATTGTCAGCTTCTTTGATATCAACTTTTCTTTTGCGATTAAACCGACTATCCTCGGCTCTGTTGGTGTTAATCAGTGTCAGGATCTCTCGTCCTGGATTTCCATTGAGAGGTGGTGGTAAGCGAGCTGGATTTGCCACTCGCTCCAGATTTGTTCCAGGAGCGAGAGCTGGGGGTGGCGGCAATTTGTGGACATATCACTTCAGGCCTCTTCTTTGCACTATCCTCATGATCTCCCAAATGAGATCCATGCATTCGTCTGTCTCGTATCCAATGGGCTTATGGTAACAACAATACCTATTGGCATATAGCTTGGAAGGGTCCAGCCTCAAAGGGCGGGTTGGCGGCAACAAATTCAAATTCTTAATATCATTCCAGATGGTTGATGGTGTGTGGGTCAATGTACTCCTCATCGCGGCCACCTCAACACGAACTTCTTGATATGATTTGTACGCGGTAGTCGGATTCTCTGAGAAAAGTTTGAATCCGACCAAAATGGAAGCCCTCTTCTCGTTTTTATTGACGCCCTGGGCCTTATGTTCAGGTCATTGACTGGCCATGGCCTCCTCGGCGCATATATGCCGCTCTGCGCGGATAAAGAATTCTTGGAATGAGGCCGCCCCCGACTCGTGGATGGCGTAATTGAAATGAGTTTTGGGCACGAGCCCGACCATGGCTGCAATAAGCATGGCGTCATTTGAGACGTGCTCTATCTCTTGGATTTGTTTGTTGAATCGAGCAATGTAATTTTTCAACGGCTCGTCCTTGCTTTGTTTAATATTGATAAGGGAGTCCTTCGGGGTAGCTCGGATGGAACCCTGGGGTAAGGTCTAAAACCACCGATGGACTCGGTCGCCCAACGTTAGCGGGAACGGTCTGCATAAAATGGTGTCACTTGGACTGTACTATTCCATCCACGCTAGGTACTTGTGGATGTGAGTAGTTGGGTCAGTCTCTCCGTTGTTTAGACCGATCCGAGGAACCTTGAATTTCGCTTCACTGGAAGGGGAGTTAGATGGTACTGAGCATCGTCACGTATTTCTTCTAATTCATTTAGATGGCGGAGACGTAGTATCTCAGCTTCTTATTCATTAATCGGGCTGGGCCTTATGCCCGGTTAGCCCTAGGCGGCTCTCGATCATCTGGAAAACAGAGCCTAGAATTAATTGACTGAGCAGGCCGGATTGGGTCAGGCCCTAAACGACCTGGGAATACCGAACGGGCCCTGCGGGGGCATTGAAGTACGGGCAACGATTCTGCTACCCGGCTGTGCTCTCCCCAATCGTCCCGCGACCTTCTTCTATCTAGTCTCTTAACTAACTGTCTATTATGAGTAATGTTGTAAAAAGCGCTAGGGGCTAGTTAGGCGGCAGGCTGGGGCCTAGCGCCTAGGCGGGGTTAGGCGGGCCTAATTGGAAAAAAAATTGTAGGCGGACAAGGGGGGCCTAGCGCCTAGGCGGGGATTTTTACAACAGAGATTATGAGAACTAACTTCATGGTTCTCATCGTTTAAAGGTGCTGGAGCTTGGGGGTTGGCATTTAATGGTGGATTGGATTGGGGAGGGTTTACTGGTGGAGGAGGTTATATTTGTGGGGGAGCATTTGCAAGGGTTTGAAAGATAAGCTGGTTCATTTGTTGGACAAAGGCTGGATTCATAAAAAGTTGGGTAAGGGGGAGTAAATCTGCACCCTCAGCCCCTGCTGGCGGCACGGTTCGACCATTAGTATTCTGGCCATTCTGATTATTCTGAAGTGGGTCTTTGGTCCCATGCAAATTTCTAGAAGTTTGACTCATTTTTGCGGGGAAGTGGATTTAAATTACCTTAACTGGAACGGCTTGGATAACTGGAAAAGGTGACTGGACCAAGACAGACCCTCCTTCTAGCGCCAATTTGTTGACGTGCGTCTTGGATCAACAAGCAAAATATATAGATATTATGACGTGGAAATTAAAACAACACTTAGAAAATACCAACGAAATGGCTAACTCTGCATTAAAGCCGAGCAGAATATATCTGGTCGATTCCGTTGTACAGTTGGAATCTTACAAACTTTTATATGCGGATTATCTCTCCTATCTTCTCTCTAATAAATGAGGGCTATTTATATCAGTATAATTAGTGGACTTTAATCATTATTACATATAGTGTAATAGGGTGATTACAAGGGGACACATGTCCTCTTCTTGGCGTGCATGTTGGCCATGTATTGACACTTGTTGACTCATCTTGTTAGTCTGCTGACAAGTGGCAGAATGGTCTGTCATTAACTATGATTATCCCATTAGTGGGACAATTATCTTGGATGAAGCACTTGCTTAATCTTGTTTGTCAGAGTGGGCGAGCTTTCGGTTAGTGCCACGCCATCGCTTCGATTAACGCGTCGCCTGGTCGGTCCACGTCATCATGGACGGCTTATGCCACCATTAGCTGAATGGCCACGTGGACTCATCCTGTCCAGCTCGGCTCGGGTATCATCAGATAAATAATAAGATAATAATTTATAGGGATACCCTTACATAAATCTATTGCCCCGTCAATACCAAAATTTTATAGGTATCTGAAATTACAAACATGACTAAGATAATTTAGTAACACAAGAATCCATTGTTTATTTTTTTCCATGAAATTTAAATTTATATGTTTTCCGTCTCTAACTTTTCTCATTTCATTCAAAAGCTCCAGTGTTGCGTTCTCAAACTACAACAAAAAATGTGAAGAGTTTTTGCCGCTATGAGTCCTTCCTTTGCGTGATTGGTTTCAAAGTTACTGAATCATAATTGATTTCATACTGGTTAATTAGATGTTCATTCTTCTCAAAAAAAAAAAGTTCATTCATTTGATATCCTTCCCATATTTAGGATTATAATTATTGATTCTTATCATGGTTAGGATGATGTTGACTGCAGATTTTTAATGTAATTAAATTTATATTCATTTAATCGAGAAAATATTCTTCAACTTATTGAACTATTAAGTTATCGATAATTAGTATTTCTCTAAATTAATAAAATTCCATGGTCTCTACATTATGTGATAGCTGATAAAATATGTCATTTATGAATTGTCCCACATTAATTAATTAGAGAAAAATAAGTATACCTTATAAGTCAAATAAGTTACTCCTTCAATCAATAATTTTAGAATGAAACTTCATTTGGTGGGTTTAAGCTCTCCCTACACTTGATGATGCATGCTACCAAATTCCTCGAATGTAACAATTGCATCTGTCTTATTGATCATTATAGACCAATATACACATGGTAATACAATTACGGTTATAATTTGATTGGTTAAAGTTAAATCAAATTCGAATTTGAGCTAAAATTAATCCAACACAATAGTGAAGAATCCATGTGATTCCCGTGGGATGATAAATGAGAATGAAGATGCTCCACACTCATCTTCAAGATCATCATCATTTTCATAAATATCTTTTGGTTTGCTTGGAATTGTCAATTTCAAATAAAATATGTTGTTCAATTATTGTACAAGTGTAGCCTCTCTCCAGGCAAAATCTATTAATAATTTGAAAAGACAAGATATGCCTAATAATTTTAAAATTTTATGACAAGACATGCCTAATAACACTACAACATAAATGACATTAGGTAACACTCAAAAAATATTACCTAATGGCCGTAAAATGTTACTATTTATGTTGTAAAAATCTCCGCCTAGCTCCGATTAATCTCCGCCTAGGCGCTAAGCCCCCCTTGTCCGCCTACGATGTTTTTTCCGATTAAGCCCGCCTAACCCCGCTCAAATCCCGCCTAACCCCGCCTAAGCGCTAGGCCCCAGCCTGCCGCCTAGCTAGCGCCTAGCGCTTTTTACAACATTGGTTACTATAGACAATATGTAGCACTTTTATGGCGCTGCACTTGCCCGTACTACCTATTATCTAGGGTATCACTTTTATTAGCTTTTAGTAACATTTTTTCTAAGTGTTACATTAAGTTTTCTATTGGTAACACTTTGAAGCAATATTTCTAAAGTGTTACATATGAATCTTATGTAACACTTTTTATATTTGTAACACTTAAAAAAAATACTTCTAAAGTGATACATATGAATCTTATGTAACACTTTTTTTGTAGCACTTCATAGAAATACTATTTTTTGCCACCAAGTAGATTCGAACCCATGACCTGTTATGTATGGAAGTGGCAATTTGCCACTAAGCTAAGCTGATACTTATTACAACCTTTGCTTTGTTTTATATATATACATACACACACACACACATATATATATATATTATGTATATATAATATTTCATATAATAAAGATTATATTTTATAATATATGTATTAAATTATTTTATACACTGTATATATCAAATTTTATATTGTATAGTATATAGTTTGAAAATCATATTATATTATATATTAAAGGACACAATAAATTAAAAATATCAAAAATATATAAAATAAATTTATCGACTAATAAATATTCAATCTGTAAAAATAAAAAATATATAAAAATATAAAATTAATTTACCGACAGATAAAAAAGTTCTAACAGTAAAAAAAGTTAATAATAAAGAAAATAACAAAAAAACAATTTACTGACAAAAAAAATTCCTAAGTGATTACCGACAACATCAATTTTCATTGGTAATTTTTTTTAAAAAGTAAAAAAAATAGAAGAAAAGGTTAACGATGAAATTAGACTCCGTTAGTAAAAATTTAAAAATAAATAATAATAATAATAATAATAATAATAATAATAATAATAATAATAAAATATATACACGCGCATTTTCCGTCGGTATTAAGACGAAATTAATTGCCTTCGTAAAAAATAAAAAATAAAAGCAAAACTAAAATACTTTGTAAAAAGTAAACAAAAATTTAGTTAAAAAACAGAATACATGATATCTACAATTTTTAGGTTTGGTGACATCAATTAATTAAATAAATCTTTGACATGATTTAGTGATAGTTATATAATTTTGTGTTACTAAAATATAGCTTAAAAAGTATTACAATCAATAAAATATAGTGTTGCCAAGAGTGCTTCTTAAAGAAAGTGATACTTATTTGCGTTACAAAAGAAATAACAAAAACAAAGTGATACTTAAAAAGTATTACTTATATAAAAGTATTACATATAAGCGTTACATATTGATAAAAGTGTTACCTATTTGTGTTATAAAAGAAATAACAAACAAAAGTGATACTTAAAAAGTGTTACTTATATAAAAGTGTTACATATAAGTGTTACATATTGATAAAGTGCTACAAAAGTGTTATGTAAATATTGTAATGTAAAAAGTGTTACAAACATGTGTTACATATGTACCTTATGTAAAAAGTGCTACAAAATTTGTGTTACCTAATGTCATTTATGTTGTAGTGTAATTTTTCGATAATTAGAAACGACAATTAAAACATGTCTCGTCATATCACATTAGGCCAAACAAATGGCTTAAATGAGGTGGATAAAATCAATTATCGAACCACTAAGTTTAAAGTTGATCCGGATCGATCGACATTAATGGTTTGGCTTGGAATAACTATTTTAAAGATAAAATTAAACAATAATTGGTTGGATAGATAGAATCGTTTTTGTTTTTTATATATATATATTTTTTCTTTCAAATTTCTTTTAAAGATATTGGGAGTATTTGCAATCACTAGAAAAATATTTTTCAACTTTTGATTTAAAAAGTCAGTTTTTAGTGTTTGCAAATGTCAACTTCTACTTCCAATTCTGATTTATTTAATCAGAATCTAAAAGCAAAAATATAAGTGATTTAGATTTTTTATTCTGCTTCTGATTTTATATTTACAAGCAAATAAATTTTTTTATAATTTTTCACCAAACATTCTCAACTTGTTGATTCTATTTGCAAACACTACAAACTTCTGATTTTCAACAGTTTTTACTTATGCTATAATAAATCACTTCTTTTAAAAGAAGATATTTTTGCAAGAACACTCCCATTAAAGTCTTAAACTTAATAACTTTGTTATGTACTTTGTTATTTAGGTACTTATTTTTTCACCTTTAAAATGTATTACATGCAGTACGCTGAAAACGCTATGATCCGACTGGGGCCTAGCACTCAAGCGATGCCTGTGCGAGGTTAGACATGATATGGATAGAATTAGGCGGGCCTAATCAGAAGAAAAGAGTACGCGACCAAGGGGATCGTAACACTTACACGGAGTTAATTAGGAGGGATTTTTAGAACAATGGTCACATGACAATATCTATTATATTTACTTAATATGTATATTTTTTTTTATCATATTAATTAGTTGGATCAATAGTTGAATCAAACCACCAGTTTATTGCTCATAAGGATGATTGATAAGGGTAAAAGATGGTCTGAGCCGACCTGACCAGGCCCATGGCATTGGGCCGACCTGTTCAGGCCCATGGCACTGGGCCGACCTGGCTAGGCCCATAATATTGGGCTGACCTGTTGAGTATTCAGTGTTGGGCTGACCTCAGGAGGTTTACAACATTGAACTGACCTGCCAGACCTTGTCGTATTGGGCCGACCTGTTGAAGCCCGAACATGGCTAATGGCAAGATCCGGTTCATTGGGTTGACCTATATACAACCTAATGTGGGGGCCGACCTACATAAGGGATGTGTTGGGCCGAGCTGTCAAGCCTCGTACACGTGACGTTCTATTGTTGATCTGCTGACCTCGATGGTATAGCTCAGCTCGGTCCAAAGGATGTATGGGGCATTGATGCCTTAGACTTAAAGGGGTTTCGTACCGATACATCGGGCCGACGTGTTCTGAATCAGGTCGGAGCTACGGTCTTATAGGCGCAAAATTAGGGTTTTAAGAGATCCGATCCTAATCTAATGATGACTCTGACACCAAATCGTAACGGAATCCCGGATTTTACGGAAACCCTAATCCTAGCTAAGGTATAAAAGGCCCAAGCCGAGGTTCATTCTAACCTAATCTCTTATTTTTTTACTGTTACATTGCTTTTTCTCTCTCTAGCCTTTACTTCATGTCCAAGACACTGACTTAAGCATCGGAGAGGGCACGCCGGAGTCCCCCTCCGGCCCCCCTTGTGCAGGTTTCACGGAGGACTTCATCTTGGAAGGTCGTCGGCGAGGAGAGGTAGTTTTTGGGAGCAACCAATGATATAATACAAATTTGAATATGGTAATGCAAATACTTATGAAAATCTAGCCAACATTTATTTAGACAAATACGGAATTTCAATTAAATTATTGGAAACAACCAACAATGATTTCCAACGGAGAATCAGTCAAAACAATTAATTTGATTAATAAAATTCATCCGATGAGTTTGATGGACTTATAAACATAAAACTAGCATAGATGAAAACCAGTAAAAATAAAAAGTTACAACTGTTGATTCTAAAAAAATACAATTGTTGGACAAATCTCGTACAAATAAAATTGATCTCGAATTTGGCATAAATTTCCATGAAAACCTATGAAAACATATTGGATCTGAACAGCCGCACAACAAGTCACAACTGAATCTTCTGCATGGACACCATATACGACATAAAATCACTTATTAAAAGGACAAAACTTCACTTATTAGTGTAGGTCCCAAGGGGTGTGAGTGTAAGGTTTAGAAGGGGAGTTGAATAAACCTTACCAAATTTTTCGATTTAGTCCTTTTAAAAGTTCGAGTTGATACTACACACAGTGTGTCCTTAGTGGACAGACCAATTTAGTTAATCAAGTGAGTTAGTCACTCAACGGACTCGACCGAGTGTTGATAGAATAACTCACCGTTAAGACCGAATTAGCTCAAGCGTGGTTTGATTTCAAATTGAAGACTTAACACCGTTAATTATGGTTAAGCGAGAGATATAAAGCTTGATTTAGTACTTAGGAATTATCGGTTGGATAGCAAATATGTCAAGTGATTTAAACAAATAAGATGCGAGAATTAAAGTCTTTGAAATGTAAAAGACACGATAAGTTTTTATAGAGGTTCGAAGATGGGGTAATTCTTCTACTCCTCTCTTCTCCAACTCCTGGAGGAATCCACTAGGTATTGATCAATACAAAGTGGTAATATCTAGATACAAGTCTTGATCACACACACTGACTTGATCCTTTGGGACTCGATCCGAGACGCCTTGATCACTCACCGGCTTCTCGTGCGACTCGAACCTTTTCTTCACAGGCGTTGCCTTGCTACTACAGCCCACTTGCTCAAGCTCTTTGGATTTGATCACTAAGCCCTCCAATAGCTCAAGACTTGGTTCAACCTTGAACCTTCCTACAATCCTTCGTGGAATGTAGACCCCTTGATTCTTCGATAATTTCCTCTTCAACTGATTGAAGTTATCTTTCCTTCACAGTGAGTGTTGGATTGATGTTCTTCGTAGTGTAGGCTTGAGGATTGAGCGTTTAATAACTTGAGAATATTTCAGGTTACAAAATGTTTCTTTCTTGCTTGTATGGTCAAGGTAACCTAAGTAATCTTCGTAACATTTTCTCAGAGTTATTCCTTAGCCTTTTATAGTGATCTTTCAAAAATCTGCCCGTTGAAGAGATAAGCTTATTTTTGAAAGTCACTTGTGGTTGTTGGCTTGTCTTGTTGCGATCCTTGGAATTCCCATTTCCTCGTATGAATTGTTCTTGACTTTTCGAGTTCGACACGGTGTAGTGCTTCCCATTGGTTTATTCCTTTTGCGCTTCGCTGGGATGAGCACTTCGAGAAAGGTAGCATGGAGATATTACTTGTTTAAGTAATTCTCTTGATTTACGTGCAACGGATCTTTTTCGATTATCTCGACTTGACTGCATTTCCTTGCTTTCCCAGGTGACTTGGAGTCGCTTCCAATCATTGGATGACTCTTCTCGTCACTTCAACTTGAGACTTGGCTTTTCTTGAGTTGACTTGATGATACTCCACTCACCGCATCTCACCGCTCCTTGATAGAGTTCCGTCTTCTCTTCTTTGCCATACTCAAATTTGTCTTGCGGCGAGTCTTCCTTCTAGTCTCCGATTGTCTTCTTGCATGCTTGGGCATAGTCGACTTAACTCGGCTTGACCAGCCCTATTTATTACAATGCGTTTACAACAAAATTGGGGTGCCAACTTCCTATTCTAAGTTTTACATGGCATTCATCAAAATCTAAACAATAAATTTCCCAACAATTTCCCCTTTTTGATGATGCCAAAACTTAAAACATTCAAAATGTAAATGGCAAAGATACATACAGATAGTGCATTCACATAGAATGTATGCGTAGAATCAATTCTTTTTATTGATCATAACATTCTTGTTCTTTTACACAATTTTACAAGGTGTGTATCGGAGCAAACATTTATCTATAAAAAAATAAAGAATTTACTGACTTTATTGCGTAAGACTTACATAGTATGTATTTACATAGTAAAATACATGAAGGGGTGACAACAACACTTTATCTCCTTCGCGCCTCCTTCTTTCATCTTCCTCGATTCATCTTCTTCGGTCTTCTTCTCTTTTTCTCATCTCCAGTAGCTTTCTTCTTCTTCTTTTCATATGCTTTCCTAAGGCACTTCATCTCTTCTTAATCTCTCTTGTCTTTCCTCCCATAGCTGAGTTTGTCTCTTATTTTCTTCTTCTATTCTTTTCGCATACTCGGCATTGCTTTTAGCCACTTGCAAATTGGCTACATGGTCAAGACCACCCCAAGAGATCCCTCCTTTCTTGCCGGATCTACGTGCTCAATGTTTTTGGCGGAGGCCTGGGTCCAAACCTCTTCCTCCACCACTTGCTTCTTCCTCTTCCTCCCTCGGCGTGTATTGTCTTTGGGGTCTTCTTTCCACCGTGAGAGACCGGCGGAGTGACCAGCAGAGCGATCGCTTAGTCTCCGTGCTGTCGCTTCTTCACATAACGTGAGACCCTTTTCCCGATAAGTCCCAAGCTTGAGCCATAGACATATTTGCAAAGTATCCTTCGGATGCGGCGTTTTAAATTCATCAACCGATCGTGGCTCGGTCCCGACATCCGAGATGGCATAAGTGTCTCTGTCTCTTTGGAATGCCTCCATGTTGTTTCAAGATGTTCATAACCCGGGCATCCATTTTTCCTTCCAATTCCTCCATCTCTCGCTTCAATTGTCTTTCTCTTTTCACCATAGATATAGCAGTGTTGGAGTGGCGAGTCACGGGGAGTTTCTTTGATAATCTCACCGGACAAGACCTTGTTGGGGTTTGTGCAATCATCAAGGTCACATCTTTCGATCCTTCCCCTCAACGGACTTTTCTTTCTTTTGTTTTGACACTTCCTCAAATTGTCTTTCCCTTCACAAATTCTTCCTCCTTTTCGAACCTTCGATCTCTTTAGCGCTTTAAAGTATTCCTCTTCCCCCTTTTTGGCATCATCAAAGGAGAGAGAACACTGAAACATACTTGGCAAGCGGAAGTCGAGCTGCGATAGTCGAAGTTCTCTCGAGTCTGGCTGCGAGTATGCGGCACGAAATTCGGAGCGAGTAGCGTTGGACTCTCGCTTGAAATTAGCTTCATTTCAGCCATGAGAAGGCTGAATTTTCTATCCATATTTTCTTCCAGGACGCAGAGATCACTCTTATTTTGCTCACGCAGCGACTTTATCTCGGCGATGTGAGCTTCATGCATGTGCTCAATGTGTTCTCTCAATTTCGTCTTTGCATCGGCATTCTCGCTCGCCATACCAACGACTTGTTGAACAATGTCCTCAAGTATCTAACTTGTTCCACA
This sequence comes from Rehmannia glutinosa, assembly GCA_016081115.2. Classification (NCBI taxonomy): domain Eukaryota; kingdom Viridiplantae; phylum Streptophyta; class Magnoliopsida; order Lamiales; family Orobanchaceae; genus Rehmannia; species Rehmannia glutinosa. The sequence goes on along the minus strand of JABTTQ020002956.1, from coordinate 227,171 downwards.
CGCATTGTTTCTTCTTTGTTGCCACCATTCCCTTATCCTCGATTGTTATGCCTCTCAAGTCGGAGTAAGGTTGGCATCTCTGTTGTCCGATCGCATGTCCATAGAGCCCTGGTGCCTCTCCATCCGTTCAATTTCAACCAAATAATGCTTTGAACACCTCCCGAACTTCAATTGTTTCTTCCGTTGCGATGATGGCCACGCAACGCAAAGTCATAGTCACCGAACGATGGTACTGACGGAATGACGGAGCTGGTCTCAATGGAAGCGTCGAGTTCGTTCTCGACTCTTCGGGAGGTCGGGTACCTCCGGGGAGAAAGGAAATGATTCTACAAAGGAATCATCACGGCCAACCGGTATTTGTTCAATGATGAGAGGTGCGCGTGAAGTTCTTTTTGAGTCGAACTCTGCTGCAGCTAGGGAGCTGCGCAGTGGACTCTGTTTCACTGGGTCTGTTGTGAAGTGGACCCGCTTGCGGAGCTCAATTGTCTCAACAAACTTCGTTGGTCTCAAATGGTTTCACCAATTGAGTGGACTGGTCCTCGGCCTTATCGGAAGCGTCATCGGACGATGATGAGATTTCCATTGGTGGCTCATCATCAAAATTGAAAGTTTGACGAGTAGTCTTGAGATCGAGACTTGCTCGTCTTTGGGAACATCCGCAGTGAGTCTTTTGGATCTCATCACGGGGGATGACTCAGCTTCTTCGTCGACTTCGATCCCGAAAGGTTACATCGGGATTATCCTGGGAATCATGAAGCGCGCTTATCTCCTTTTTCAGATGGACCAATGATAGCGGGAGGGATGTTCTCTACTTGACTTCTTTACCCCGGAAGTCTCAACCTCCCGTGGCCTTCATTACTCCTGCGCAGTCTCAACTGCAATGAGGCTGACCTCCCTTTCGACAGTGTCACTGTCTTAGGGTCTTCTCGTGGTGGCATCCATTGGAGTCTCAACCCCATGGATTGCACTTTCATCGCCTGCAGTGTTAACTCCCGGGGTTGTTCCTTCCTCGTGCCTCGATCGCATCGCGCGTCATTAGCCTTCGTGAGCGGTTGGCACCTCACCGAGACAGCCTCAATCGTCTGAGCTTCGTTGATGGCAACTCATTGTTCGTTTTGTGTTTGTACTTTCTCCATTTCGCCTCCTAGATTCGTTGTGAAGTCATCTGCATCCTCCGACCTTGCCGCAGCCGGTGGAGGAGTTTCCCCTCGGTTGGCGCATCAGCTAAGTGACTTGGAATGGGGTCACTTGTCTCCAAACTCCCGGCTGTTTCTCTGAGTGTTCAACCGTTGGGGCGGTGGTAAGACACCTTCATTAGGGGTTGGCTCAATCGGGGTCCCCACTAACCCGGTTTCATCGCCATTCCTTAAATCCTTCTTCCGAGTGAGGAAGTGGTGGCAAAGAACAATGGTGGCGATTTGCTGCACTACTCCCATTGGATCGATTTCAGTGTGTTTTGGAGGACTCTCCTGGTCCCTCCATCAAGCTTTTCTCATGAAGAATTCGGGATTCATGCATTGCTTCTTTGTATTTGCAACTTTTCTGTGGTAGCAAAAGAGGTCCGATCCTCATCACTTTCTCGATAGAATGTCGAAGTGAGGATGCGTATGTTCTGTGGTGCCGTGAGAGGCGATCTTTGGCCTTCTCTCTTGCCTCGGCTTCCTCTGCCAATCTCTCCTTCTCCTTATCCTTGAAGATCTGCAGGATATCTGTGCGATTTTCTTCATCCATCTTTGAGATCACGAGGTCGACCCAAGGAAGTTCAGCAGTTCCTCTTCTTCTTCGATAAATTCAGGCCCTTGGAATTGTTCCCTGGATCGACTCAACTTCCACTTCCTCCACTCTGAGACGATTTTGGATGTCCGGATAAGGTGGGGATAGGATCATCACATCACTATCATCTCTATCACCTCTTCTTGTGTCTCAAATTGTGCGAACTACATATGTGTCTTCGCTTTGCCTCTGCTTGATCGCCTTGACAGACTTAGATGTTTCATCTATAATGTCCGAGACTCTACTTCTCCGAGTCTCCTGTGTCTCTGCTCCAACAGTGGTGACTCGGGGTTTCTCAAGCACGGAGTGCTTGATGATTCTTCTTCGTCTCCTAGTTTGTACCGGAGGGATTTACGGTTCGAGAGAGTTTCTTCGAGTCTTGGGCGGCGGGGGCCGGCTGGTGTTTTCTTCGAGGAGCTGGCCGTCTTGGCTTATCGTTCTCCTCTTTTTGACGATCAAAGAAGGTATTTGAGAGTCCTTCTCGACCGTTTGTTGGGACAGAGACACTAGGCTGGGAGGGCGCGGTGACTTGGGCTGCGGGCGGGAAGCGGGTTTGTTTTTCTTTCTTTGCAGAGCAGATCTTCTTCTTAGTAGCTGCAGGGCAAATGGATTCTCTTAGCGGCTGCAGGGGCAGCTTTCTTCTTTGGTGGAGAGAAAACAATCGTATCTTCGAGTGTGAATCCCCCTCCCCTCACTGTGTCGCTCTCTTGGCGTAGGCTCTCTTCTGCGCCCGAGAGGTTTGATCTCGAACATCCTATTGTTTACCCGGAACGCCTTTCCATGTCTAAGAGGACTCCTTTCACCTCCATCACCGGCCAATCACCGGCCATATCCTAGGATCCTCCAAATGCACCATCTTCCTTGAAGGATTTGTTCCCTACATTTTGGCATAGTCTGCTTTGTAGACAAACTCAACCCGTTTATTTTCCTTTCTTCAATGATTGCGGCCATTACGATCAACTTTGCTTTTGACATTGGTCAAAGTCCGCCAAATTTGATGTCTATGCATTTGGCAACTATGTCCAACACTTGTGGTAATCCTTCTTCAAGACCTCTTGTTCGCTGTGTAAACTATTTTATCGGATAGTCGGGCTTGGCTATTTCCTTCCAAGCGGCCCAGGTTTACATCGGCTTCGTTGATTTCTCGATGCTCCTTCCGTCGGTAGTGAGCGGTGTTGACCAAATCCTTGGCGAGAGATGGAGAGCTTCTTTCCGTGAACAGATGACTTTATCCCTTCATCGTGAATCTCGGCGTTAACGTAGAACTGCGACCTCTTCCACATAGGTCATCGAGAACTCCATTATCGTAAATGGTTTCAGGCCCGGGCGTTTCGAGCTTTTTAGCGATTTTCTTTATGAGGGCGTCATCGGACCTGTTTCATCATGCCGTCGAAATCCACATGGAGACCCTGGTGTGGATTTGCTTTCCTAACTTGACAAAATCATAGGTTGATGCCATTTTTCAGATTTCACCGAAGAAAACTTAGAGGTTGATTTGAAGATAGATAGGGTTTTGAGAGAGTTTTGCCTTTGCTTCCCGAGAGAGATGAACGGTTTTGGTAAAATGAGAGAGAGAAAAAGAAAGTTTAAGTATGGTTTATGAAAGGGCGTGCGGGTGGTTTTGAAATGTGATCGAAATCAACGGCTTAGATTTTGCACGCCGATTTAGCATTTAATGTCTCGTATTTAATGCGGCAAAGATTTATATCCAATCATAAGCTTGGTGTGCGGCTTTTGCCAGACACGTCATAATTATCTTTGACGTAATTCTTAAAAACATTCCCGCTTAGTAAAAACGATCGCTTTTTGTCACTTTGCTCATAAATGACTCGACTTTTACCCTCACCGGTTTAACTCTTCTTCTCACATTCTCTTTGTGACTCAAATTGTCGGTGACTCGGTATAGTTGTCTTTCTGATACGGTGATTTACTTAGCTGATTTGTGAGTTCACTCTTTTTCCTTTTTGTGTTCCATTTCTTTTCTTTGATTCTTCTCCGAGTGTCACTTCAGCTCAATTAACCCTAACTCATGCTTGAGTTCTTCAAATCTTGACTCACATAATGGTTTTGTGAAGATGTCGGCCAATTGTTTATCGGTTGAGATATATTCCAAGATGATGTCCTTCTTTTCCACATGATCTCTTATGAAGTGATATCGACATCGATATGCTTTGTTCTTGAGTGCAACATAGGATTTTGAGTGATTGCAATTGCACTTGTGTTATCACACATGATTGGAATTTCCTTTTCTTCAACTTCATAGTCTCTCACCTTTTTGTCTCATCCATAGGACTTGGGCACAACAGTACTTTGCAGCCTATGTATTCTTACTTGGTGTAGAGATGGATATTGAATTTTGCTTCTTGCTAAACCAGAAATCAGCCTGTTTCCTAGCATTTGACATGTGCCTCGAGGTGCTTTTCCTGTCAACTCGCATCCAAAGATAGTCGTCAGTCGAATAGCCAATTAGTTTGAATCCACCTTCCTTTGGATACCATAAGCCAACTTCTTGGCTTCCTTTCAAGTATCTCAAGATTCTCTTAGCTTTGTCATATGGCTCTCTTTTGGAGCAGATTGAAATCTTGCACATACACCTACAACAAAGGTGATGTCCGGCCTTCTTTGTGAGATAGAGCAATGATCCAATAAGTGCTCTGTATCTTGTTTGATCTACGAGCTTGCCATCTGCATCCATGTCCATTTTGGTCGATGTATTCATTGGTATTTTCACTGAGAAGACTTCTCCTCCATACCAAATTTCTTCATTAAATCTCTGGTGTATTTTGTTTGACTTATGAAGGTTCCATCCTTCGGTTGTTTCACTTGGAGTCCAAGGAAGAATGTCGACTCTCCCATCATGCTCATTTCAAATTTGCTTTGCATGAGGTTTGAAAATTTTCACATAGCTTTTTGTTTGTGGATCCAAAAATGATGTCATCCACATATATTTGAACAAGCGATATACTCTTCTTGTCTTGAATTAAGAGTGTTCTATCTACTTTTCCTTTTGTGAATCCATTCTCGGTTAGGAATTGTGACAAAGTATCATACCATGCTTTGGGTGCCTCGTTTCAATCCATACGAGCTTTCTTGAGTTTGTATACCTTATCTCCAAGAGTCTTCTGCTCAAATCCTGGAGGTTGTTCAACATACACTTCTTCTTCCAATAAACCATTTAGGAATGCACTTTTTACATCCATCTGATATACAATGAAATTCTTGTGAGCTGCATAGGCAAGAAACATCCTTATAGCTGCCAATCTTGCTACAGGAGCAAATGTTTCATCAAAATCTATTCCTTCTTCTTGGCAATATCCTTTGGCTACTAGTCTTGCTTTGTTTCTTACCACAGAGCCCTCCTCGTTCATCTTGTTTCTGAACACCCATTTAGTACCAATAACATTTTGATGGGTGGGTCTTTGAACTAATTCCCATACTTTATTTCTTTCAAATTGATTGACTCTTCTTGCATAGCTTGAATCCAATGTGTGTCATCCAATGCTTGTAACACATCTTTGGGCTCTATTTGCGAGATAAAGCATGTGAACATAACTTCTTGTTGAGTTACGGATCTTGTTTTGACACCTTCTCTTATATCTCCAATGACAAGTTACGTGGATGGTCTTTCACCATCTTACATCAAAGTTGAAGTAAGTTAGTGGATTCGATCGTCTAGCAGTTGTGTTGCTTTGATCAGCTCTCTCGCACTCACTTAGCGCAAATTTTCCAAAGATTTTATGAGACTCGGCTATCTCATCTTCATCCGAGTTTATAATTCGACTTGACTTGACAAAGGGACTCTTACGTATGGTTGGATGATTCACTTATCGGTAGACTCTTCAATGCCTTCTCCATTTACATTTGGCTCATCGAATACCACATGAATGGATTCTTCGCAACCATAGTCCTTTTGTTGAGTACTCAGTAGGCTTTGCTTTGTTGAGTATCCCGAAGATACCTTCATCGACTTTAGCATCGAAGGCCTTTAGATTGTCTTTGCCATTGTTGTGGATGAAGCATTTACATCCAAATATTCTAAAATATGCAACATTTGGTTTTATCCTGTCCAAATCTCATAGGGAGTCTTTGTCACCGTCTGTTTATCATACATCTGTTTTGAGTGTAGCAAGTTGTGTTGATTGCTTGACCCAAAATCTTTTTGGTAACCCCTTCACCTAACTAACATGGTCCTTCTTTGCTTCTTTGAGAGTTCTATTCCTTCTTTCTCGCAACTCCATTCTCGCTATGGAGTCCTTGTCATGAGATAATTCATGACCAATGCCATTTTCAATACAATCGAGTTATTATCTCATTGACAAACTCGATTCCTCTGCCCGATCTTATTTTGATAATGGTTTGGCTCTTTTCATTTTGAATTTTCTTCATTAATCGTGGCGGTTTACGTAGAGTTTCTTTCTTTTTACACATGAATATAGTCCATGTATATCTTGAGTAGTCATCTACTACCACCAAGGTGTATTTCTTTCCACTTATGCTAGCTGGCTCCACTTTGGGCCAAATAGATCCATATGTAGCAGAGATGTAATATTCTTGTTGAAGATGGACATGTCTTTTCTTTGAATGAAGATTTGATTTGTTTTCCCTTCCGACATGCATCACATATACTCTCCTTCTTCTATCTTTTGAGTCCGAAGTCCTTCCACAAGATTACTTCTTGCAAGCTTGTTAATCGTTTTGAAATTCAGGTGACTCACTTTTTGTGCCACAACCAACTTGATTCAATTTGTCTGCTCTTTGCTAATAGACAGTCTTTGGTGTAGCGGTTGACAATCTACTACATACATGTTCTTTTGTCTTCATCCTTGCAACACAACTTCATTCGATTCAAGATCCTTGATTTGGCATATACCCATGTTAAATCCAACATTATAACCCTTGTCACGAGTTGGTGATGCTTAGCAAATTGAAGTTGAGTCCTTCAACATATGCAACATCTCGTGATTTCTAATCCATTTTCTTGATGGATCCAATGCCTCTTATTTCACCTGGAGCTTCATTTCCTCCAAATATGACTTTTGCTCCTTTAACTTCCTTGAATTTTGACATATTTTTCTTGTTTTTGTCATATGTCCGGAATGACCACTATCCATGTACCAGGTTCCTTGGCACTCACTGCTCCTTGAACCTCGCAATCAAGGAAATTAAGTTTTAGGTACCCATACTTGTCCGGGTCCCGAGGGGTTAGAATTGTAAGACGATCCACCCAACTTATAGCCAAATGATTTGACTCTAAGGGGTTGCCATCTATCGATGCCATAATCATAATTAATCTTGGCAAATTGCTTGGGGATTCTAGGTTCTTCAACTTGTCTCTTTTGTCGTATGCCTGTGTATGTGTTTTAGCAATCGCCTTCTTTGGGTAATTGTGGTGTCTCTGAGTGTAGTGCCTAGGTGCATATGTGTCTTTGATGAAAGCTCTTATACTTTTGGAATGGCCTTTCTTGAGTTCTAGGCCTTTGCCATTTGGGCTTATATTCCATAAGTCTATTCGATAGTTCACATTATTCCAATCGGCTTGGCTTGGATATTTTCTACCATTCCCATCATATGTATTTCTTTTATAGATTTTCTGGGTTTTTGGTAGCTCTGTTTATTCTTTACTGAGTATTTTCTGTTTGGAGTTTGCTTTGAGGAACTCGATCAATCTCTTCTCGCTTGTCCTTTCAGCGCACTCAACTCGGTCAAGCTTTTTTCCTTTTCCTTTATAACCAAGGCCGAGTTTGCTTGTAATTGTGCTTTGGAGTGAATGTGTGTGCACCATTTAGAGTTTTGGATTTTTAGACTCTTTATTGCTTGAAGATCCTTTTTCCAAAATTACTTTTGAGGTTTGACATAGCACGAGAGAATTAAATCCTAAGCTTTGTCTTGTCTCCACATTCTCTTTGACTCATAATAAGATCATCCAATGATTTAGATGCCTTAGTGAATGAGGCAATAACATTTTGAGGTCATTCTCCCTCTTTTCTATGGCGGCTATTTCTCGCTATTAGCTTGGCATTTTCCTTTAAACTTTTATTCTCATCGGCTATTTGACTTAGAGTACTCGGCTCCTTAGTCACCATGTGAGTTTTGCTCTTGAGTAGTCCGCTTTTTCCTCATTTAGTAGTGTGTGTCAAGATTTAATGTGTTCAAAATCTTTCATCATTTTGCCTAATGAATCATAAAGATCGGTGGGTGATGAAGTGTGTGTGTCATGTCGCCTCACTATCACTAGAATCGAGTTTGATGAGTTAGAGTGTACGTCATCTTCTTGGTCGGGTTGATCTTGTTCCTTGGCCATCAAACGGATCGGGCTTCTTCTTCAGAGTCACTTGAGTAGTCGGCTTCACCGCTCTGAATCACCGTCTCTCTTCACTTGGGTGTCTCGGCCAGTCTCTGCAGCCCAACATTGCCTTTTTCTTTTCTTGTCTTCTTTCTCTCAAGACCTTTCTTTCTTCTTCATTCTTGTATTTGTTGACTACAGGATATGGGAAATCAATGGCGTAGTGACCTGGTTGCCTACGGTTCCAACATAGATATTCAACCTTTTGATCGCTCTTTCCATTCTTGGATTGTCGGCCCTTTGATATTCGACTTTTGGATGCTCTGTTCTCTTGGTTGGCCTATCTTCCCTTGATTTGGAGGGAGCCGAGTGTCTTCTGAGGATTCGCCCTTGCCTCTCTTGTAGTTCTTATTGAAGAACTTGTTGAACCTTTTAACCATCGGGGATATTTCTTACGGATCAATGACTTCTTTGACCTCAACTCTCTTTCCATCCTTAACAATTAGAGCGTTGTTTTGGGTGCAAATTGTCTCTTCCTCGATCTTTTCTTCTCGGCTCAAATTCGTAGGCTTTGAGATCCGAGAATAGTTCATGGTTGGAGGTCTTCGATAGGTCCATGGAATGTCTTAGTGCCATGACCTTCATTTCCCATTCACCGAGACTTTTTAGGATCTTCATACACATTTCATTCTCGTGTATATTCCTTTCCAAGTGCGATAGCTCGTTGGTGATTTACGTGAACCGAGCATCCGGTTGATCCAGGTTTTCTCCTGCGATCATTTTGAAATTCTCAAATTTTTGTACGACCACGATAATTTATTTTCTTTGATTTGCTCACGAGCCTTCACAAATCAATGTTAGTTTGTCCCATTTTCTTTAGCCGTTTTGCATGATTTGACTTTATTGAACATGGCTTTGTCCAAGGTTTTGTAAAGGATGTCCTTGCTACATTGTCCAGGTTGTATCTTTTTCTGTCATCATTTGTCCATTCGGCTCTTGGTTTTTCAACCATAGCTGGTCTAGGAGCGACATCCTCTTCTCCTTCAAATGAGTTCTTCTTTCTTACAATCTGTGTTCACTTTTAAAATTTGTAGTGGCCCATCCTCTATCACTATCCACATCTCATCATGTAATCTTTGATAGATGAGCACATACGAATTTTCCAATCATCAAATTCTTCAATCGTTAACATAGGGATGCGTGTCAAATTTGCTTCCATGATAATAAATTTTAATGATAAAAAGAGTTTTGAAAGTTTAAGTACTAAAGCGGACTTTTAAAAATTTGGAGATCTAGTTCAAGAACTAACCGTCATGCGAGTGTAAGGTTTAGAAGGGGGTTGAATAAACCTTACCAAATTTTTCGATTTAGTCCTTTTAAAAGTTCGAGTTGATACTACACAATTTGTGTCCTTAGTGGACACCAATTTAGTTAATCAAGAGAGTTAGTCACTCAACGGACTCATTGAGCTGTTGATAGAATAACTCGTTGTTAAGATCGAATTAGCTCAACTGCGTGGTTTGATTTATTGGAAGACTTAACACCGTTAATTATGGTTAAGCGAGATATAAAGCTTGATTTAGTACTTAGGAATTATCGGTTGGATAGCAAATATGTCAGCAGATTTAAACAAATAAGATGCACGAGGAATTAAAGTCTTTGAAATGTAAAAGACACGATAAGTTTTTATAGAGGTTCGAAGATGGGGTAATTCTTCTACTCCTCTCTTCTCCAACTCCTGGAGGAATCCACTAGGTATTGATCGAGATATACAAAGTGGTAATGTGTCCGGATACAAGTCTTGATCACACAAATGACTTGATCCTTTGGGACTCGATGCCGAGACGCCTTGATCACTCACCGGTGGCTTCTCGTGCGACTCGAACTTCTTCACAGGCATTTTGCTTTGCTACTACAACCCACTTGCTCAAGCTCTTTGGATTTGATCACTAAGCCCTCCAATAGCTCAAGACTTGGTTCAACCTTGAACCTTCCTACAATCCTTCGTGGAATGTAGACCCCGGATTCTTGATAATTTCCTCTTCAACCGGATTGAAGTTATCTTTCCTTCACGGTGAGTGTTGGATTGATGTTCTTCGTAGTGTAGGCTTGAGGATTGAGCGTTTAATAACTTGAGAATATTTCAGGTTACAATATGTTTCTTTCTTGCTTGTATGGTCAAGGTAACCTATGTAATCTTCGTAACATTTTCTCAGAGTTATTCCTCAGCCTTTTATAGTGATCTTTCAAAAATCTGCCCGTTGAAGAGATAGGCTTATTTTTGAAAGTCACTTGTGGTTGTTGGCTTGTCTTGTTGCGATCCTTGGAATTCCCATTTCCTCGTATGAATTGTTCTTGACTTTTTTGAGTTCGACACGGTGTAGTGCTTCCCATTGGTTTATTCCTTTTGCACGCTTCTGGGACTGAGCACTTCGAGAAAGGTAGCATGGAGATATTACTTGTTTAAGTAATTCTCTTGATTTGTATGCAACGGATCTTTTTCAGTTATCGCGACTTGACTGCATTTCCTTGCTTTCCCCAGGTGACTTAGAGTCAGCTTCCAATCATTGGATGACTCTTCATCACTTCAACTTGAGACTTGGCTTTTCTTGAGTTGACTTGATCGATACTCCACTCACCGCATCTCACCGCTCCTTGATAGAGTTCCGTCTTCTCTTCTTTGCCATACTCAATAGCGATCTTGCAATGAGTCTTCCTTCTAGTCTTGATTGTCTTCTTGCATGTTTGGGCATAGGCGACGTAACTCGGCTTGACCACCCTATTTATTACAATGCGATTTACAACAAAATTGGGGTGCCAACTTCCTATTCTAAGTTTTACATGGCATTCATCAAAATCTAAACAATAAATTTCCCAACAATTAGGGGCCGGGACAAACATTTGTAAAGGATACTTAAAACTGCAATAAAAGGAGACAAATAAAAACTAAATAATAATAACAAATAAAAGATAGTTTCATACATCCTCCTCGAAGGAAAATGAGGGAAAATAGAATAAAGACGGCTAAGGTTAAATAAGAAAGATTTTTCACAAAGATTATCTATGTAGCCAACATTTGTTTATTAACTTTATGCCATTAATTAGCAGCTATTTCAAGTGACCTTTAGTAGTCTTGAATTTTTATTATTTTTTTTTAATATGAAATTAAGATGCCTTATGCTAATAAAGTGGTGGAATTCAATAATGTTTTTTTAGAATGATGTTTTTTATTTTTATTTTTGAGAATCAAAATGATTTTCATTCATTTAATAGAAGAAATTTACAACTAAATTACAAAATCAATCAAAAAACATTGTAAAGTACTCTCTGAGATATATACTTATACGATCTAAACAAAAATTTAAACCTAAATGAGATCTAATCGATCCGTAGAATCGAACTTCGCAACGGGCGCGCGGATACAACACGTACTAAAGAACTTGATCTCGCACACATCGCATATTGGTAGGTAATGGCCAATCAGAATCTTCTGAACAAAATCCCATAAATAATATTGAGACAAAATTATTTACTGAAAAGAAAAAAAAGCACCTGTTAGAGTTGACCTACTGAGTCAAAACTCTAATAATTTTAATTTGTTGTTATCTTGTTATTTTGCCACGTTTCTAGAACAAAAATAAACTAATTATTTGCAGGCCCAATTACATGATTTTGGAGACTTAGTCGGCTGTTTTGGGAGTTGAGAGATAGTGGGGATTGTGTCCTACTTTCAAGGAACCAACATCTCTCAATCTCCCACTAACCCCTTAACTTGAAAGTTGGTTGTGTGGCCTATTTTGTAGGGATGCAGCCGTACTATAAAAGGGCAAGGAGACTGCACAAAGCAAGGCACGGATTCCAGAGCATAAGATTTGAGTTTTCACAAAAAGAGTCCAAGTTTTTCACAAGAAGAGGGAGAGGTGCTAAGTGTGTTCGTTAGGTGTTGACGTCACCTTTCTTAACACCTCTTGAAAGTTAAATCTTCTTGGTAGATTTCGGAGACAATCTGTAGTCTGGGATAGGTTATAGTTGTTCTCTTATGTTTACGGTAGAAGGTTGAGTTAAGAGATCAAGTACAATAGGGAAGTCTTGGTCTTGTTCTTTATTTGGTGTAATCAACATTCTACTTCATTGTTTTTGCCTTAGTGGCGCCGCACAAGTATTTTTATACTTGTGCAAATTTTTATTCCCTGTGTTCATTCTCATTTTTATGCTTTGGTTATTTTTCTTAATTGATAAAATAAACAAAGAATCTGAAAAATTCAAGTTTCCGCTGGGTGACACCTAGAGGTGTTGCCAACACTCTGCACAACACTCACTGCAAAACTTAAGAATTCGACCCTTGAATTCTAACAATTGGCATCAAGAGCCTACACTTGATACTACTAAGTGAGATCCTGTTTGTTTTTGCAGTGTTTGCTGATGGATGGTCAAGGAATTTCGATGGTTCGTCCCCCAGTTCTCGATGGAACGAACTACTCCTATTGGAAAGTTAAGATGAGGGCCTACATAAAGTCGATTGATGAGCGCGCATGGAGGAATATCCTGGTTGGATGGACTCCTCCAAGAATCATAGATCTTTGATGGTGATTAACTTCGAAAAGAGAGATAGATCGGGCGAATGATGAGATTCAATTGGCCGCTTTCAATTCCAAAGCTTTGAACGCCATTTTTAGTCTTTGTGGATATGACTCTCTTCAAAGTAATCTCAAATCGTAACTCGTGAAAGATCGTGGGATGCTCTGCAGCTGCATTGTGAAGGTACACAGGGTGTTCGTAGAACCAAATTGAGACTCCTTGCAACTCAATTTGAACATCTACGAATGGAGGAAGATGAAACCATTTCATCTTACAATGCTAGAATTTGTGAGATTGCTAATGAAGCACAGGCTCGGGAGATCCAATCGAATGAAAGACTTGTATCTAAAGTCATGAGATCACTTCCTAAGAGATTTAATGTCAAAATCTACACCATTGAGGAAACCAAGAACACGGAGACTCTACGTCTTGATGAACTCATGGGTATTTTGCGAACTTTTGAGTGAACTTGGCTCAGCGGGAGGAATATGAGACGAGAGGAAAAGGAAAAAGCATAGCTTTTCAAATTAAGCTCGGGGAAGCTACGGTGATGCCCAAAGTGATGCCAACACTGTAATGGAACACTTCATCAAGGAAATGGAAGATTCAGAACTTGGTGAAGAAACCATTGCAATGTTGACAAGAAGGTTCAACAATGTATTCAAAAAATTAAACAAGGGCAAAGATTCCAAAACTCCTTTCAACAACAGAGGATTCAAGCCGAAGAAACCTATTAATCTGGAACTCCTACTCCCATGAAGAAGTATGATCAGACCTTTGAGAATCCATTCTTTAAACCAAAAGAAATGGATAGAATCCAATGTCGAGCATGTAAGGGGTTTGGTCACTATGCCAACCAGTGCGCCAACACACTTAGGGAACGTGGGATGAACGTATGTGTTTCCCTAAGTGATGATGACACTGATGCTGAAAAGGTGGAGGAAGAGGAGCTCAATCAAGGCTTGTTTACTATGTGCGAAAGTGTGCATCGAGTGCGGAAGTTCCGAGTGTTTACCAGAAGTGTCGTATCACCGATACAACACCTGGCGACACCTCGAGAATCAAGAAGATCGATCAGTACTCTGTTTGGATCGTCTCATAATGTTGGACCAGGACACTTGTCCTCGAGCTCTTTTTTTGATTTTGATAATCAAGATCACGATTTGATTATTAAAAACAAAGAACTTGTAGAAAGTTTGTCCCAAATAAAACTTGAAAATGACGTTTTCCTCAAAGAAAATGAAGATTTAAAAGCTTGATCTCAAAATTGGAAGTTCTTTTGACTAAGAAGGATAAAGAACTTGATCAAACAAAAACGAACTTTGTAATCTTCTTAAAAGGGTGAGTCGCTTTGATTCTAGCTCTATTGTGGTTGATGAAATTATGAAAACAGCTAGGTTTGACAAAAGTGGTTTGGGCTTCAAGCACGATAAACCTACAAAGCAAAAATTGACTGATTCTGTGAATATGTTGGACTCTGAAAATTCTTCCAAACGTCATTTTGTTTGTCATTATTGTCTAACTCCTGGGCACACTAGACCTTTTTGTAAAGAACTGAAAAATGATAAGAAAAAAGGTCAAGTGTGGTCTGAAGTGACACAACACACACAAAGACGACACCTCAAGAAAAATGATAAATTTTTCCAAGAACTCTTCCAAGTGAGTGAGACAGATGTTGAAAGCCATTCTTGTCTTGTTGTTTACACTTCTCTCAAGTCCAATGTTGAAGGCACTTGGTATTTCGATAGTGGCTGCTCACGCCACATGACAGGTACCAAGTCACATTTAACTGATTATGAAGTGTGGAATGGAGGAAGAGTGAAGTTTGGTGGTGGTGCTAAGGGAATTATAATTGGTAAAGGAACTCAGAATGTCAAAGGTTTTCCTAAACTCAAGAATGTTTTTCATGTTGATGGCTTACTTGCTAATTTAATTAGTATAAGTCAATTGTGCGATGATGATTTGCATGTTAAGTTTGATAAAGACTCTTGTTATGTCTTTGATAGCAATGATACGTGTGTAATGGCTGGTACTAGATCTACTGATAATTGTTATTTGCTTGGAAAAGATGAAACATGTCATCATGTCGATTTTGATGAAAACATTCTTTGGCACCAAAAACTTGGACACGTCAATTTTCGAAATTTGAAAAAATTAATCAGTCTTGAAGCAGTTAGGGGTATTCCCAAACTTACCTTCAATGGTAAAGTCACTCATGTTTGTGAACCTTGTCAGAAAGGTAAACAAACCAAGGTGTCTCACCAGGTGAGACAACACTTCAATACCACACACTGCTTTGAGCTCGTTCATATGGATTTGATGGGTCCGGTTGAGGTTGATAGTTTAGGAGGGAAGAAATACACTTATGTGTGTGTTGATGATTTTTCGAGATTTGCTTGGGTTGAATTTTTGAAAGAAAAATCAGAAACCTTTGAGGCTTTTAAGAGACTTTACACTAGAATTTGTAACATGCACGATTCAAGTATTGCAAGGATTCGTTCTGATCATGGGAAAGAATTTGAGAACATTTCATTTTCAAATTTTTGTGAAAAGAAAGGAATTTTCCATGAATTTTCAGCTCCCATAACACCCCAACAAAATGGGGTGGCTGAAAGAAAGAACAGAACCTTGCAAGAGATGGCCCGAGTAATGTTGTGCTCGAAAAATATTTCAAAAAGATTTTGGGCCGAAGCTTTGAATACTGCATGTCACATTTCTAACCGTGTGTACTTGAGACCGGGCTCTACTATGACTTCATATGAAATTTTAAATGGAAAGAAGCCTAATCTCAAGTATTTCCATGTGTTTGGGTGTGTTTGTTATATCTTGAATGACAGGAGAATTTGGGAAAGTTTGATCCTAAAAGTGACAAAGGCATGTTTCTTGGTTATTCTAAAAATAGCCATGCTTATCGGATTTACAATCTTCGAACTAGAACAATTCAAGAAACTGTTAATGCCGTTTTTGATGATTTGTCAATTTTAGGAAATAAGTCGGAGGATAGAGAACATTGCTTGATGTGATTGACTCTATTATTCTCGCAAAACCTGCGTCATTGTTTGTGATTCTCACGGTGTTACACGGAGGTGAGACCACACCCCAGCCAACAACACTGTCTGAATACAACAATGAAAGAAAGCTCCGAAAGTGAAGTCAACTCGATCGATCTCTCTCGTTCTGTGCAAAGAGATCCTCCAAGGAAGATCCGAAAGACCATCCAACCACTCAAGTCATTGGAGAAATGTCTGATAATATCAGAACAAGGAGAAAGGAAAGACTGAACTACAGGGATATGGTGAGACCTTCCTTTTTCTCTTCTACATGCTTGATGGTAAGTGCTGCTTGTTTTGTGTCAAACATTGAGCCCAAGAACATTAATGAAGCTCTTAAGGATGAATTCTGGATTAATGCCATGCATGAGGAATTGAACCAATTCATTAGAAATGATGTTTGGGACTTGGTTCCACGTCCTGACAATGTTAATGTCATAGGCACTAAATGGATTTTCAAGAATAAAAGTGATGAACATGGAAACATTGTAAGGAACAAAGCTAGACTAGTTGCACAGGGTTACACACAAGTAGAAGGTGTTGATTACGATGAGACGTTCGCACCTGTTGCTCGTCTTGAGTCTATTCGATTATTATTGTGTGTTGCTTGCTCTCTTGATCTTAAGTTGTACCAAATGGATGTCAAAAGTGCTTTTCTTAATGGCGTGTTAAATGAAGAAGTGTACGTAGAACAGCCAAAAGGATTTCAAGATCCACACAAACCTAATTTCGTTTTTAAACTTAAGAAGGCGTTGTATGGATTAAAACAAGCCCCTAGGGCTTGGTATGAAAGATTGGCAGATTTCTTAGTACAATTTGGTTTTAAAAGAGGCGGTGTTGATAAAACCTTGTTCATTAAGAAAGATAGGCACCATATGACTATAGCTCAAGTCTATGTGGATGATATAGTGTTTGGTTCTACTTGTGATTCTTTACGTGATGATTTTGTGAACTCAATGTCTTCCACTTTTGAAATGAGCTTGGTTGGGGAACTTAATTTCTTTCTAGGTTTACAAATTAGACAACTACCTGATGGTATTTTTGTCTCACAATGTAAATATGCAAAAATCAAGGTTAAGAAATTTGGTCTTGATAACAAGCACATGAGAACACCCATGAACACTAGTCAAAAGTCATGCGGGGATGGATGAAGTGTCGAAGGTGTTGACAACACCTTATACAGGGAGCATGATAGGGAGCCTACTTTACCTCACCGCTAGTCGGCCGATCTTATGTTTAGTGTTTGTGTGTGTGCCCTGCAATCGACCCTAAAATCACTCACTTGAATGTTTGTTAAGCGAATAATCAAATATGTGAGTGGATCTCACGATTTAGGGCTATGGTACACTAAAGACACTAACACAAATTTGGTGGGGTTTAGTGATTCGGACTGGGCTGGTGACTTAGAGGATAGGAAGAGTACCTCTGGTGGATGTTTTTATCTGGGGAACAATCTTGTGTCGTGGTATAGTAGAAAGCGAGTTGTGTTTCTCTTTCTCTGCTTTGAAGTCGAGTATGTGGCGGTGGTTCATGTTGTGCCCAACTTATCCGGATGAAGCAAATGCTTGATGATTATGGTATTTCTAGTGATATACTGACCATGTATTGTGATAATTTAAGTGCTATAGATATCTATAGAAATCCGGTGCAACATTCCCGAACTAAACACATTGACATAAGGCACCATTTTATTCGGGATTTGGTGGAGAAAGGTTTGATTCACATTGATCATGTTTCCACTGAAAATCAGATAGCTGACATTCTCACTAAATCGTTGGATTTTGAGAGATTTTCTAGTCTTCGGAAATCTCTTGGTCTTTGTGTCTTTGAAAAAACAAAAGTGTGGTCTGAGGTGTGACGACACTTGTCGTAACACCTATTTCTTTTATTTTCTTTTGCTTTTCTCTTTTTTTAGGTTTTAGGCATGGTGCATAATATCTTCAGGGTTTTCAAATTGGGTGTGCCATCTGTGAAACCTCTTCAGTTGGATTCGAGTTATTCTTGTGGCCAAAAATCGGATTGAATACACTACAAGTACTTGCACATTTTCTTCCTTATATTTGTACATTTTTTTAGCTCCTCTGTTTTGAAGTTTGTTACTAAGTAGTTGAGGGGTCTTTCATCTCTTGTATGATCATGCCCCATGCGAAAATTGTAACGTTTTTCAAACATGAGCTTGGCTCCGCTGATTATAGTCATTAAAGTAGTTGAGGAATCTTTCACATTTCTGTGATCATGTTCCATGTGAAACAATGACTTGTTAATTAAGAGCTTATGTGTACTTAAAAAAAAAAAAAAAAAAAAAAATTGGAGAAAAATACACAAAATGTGTATATGAAAAAAAAAAGGAAAAATACACAAAGTGTGTATGAAAAAAAAAAAAAAAAAACGCGTGTACATTGATTCAGTGTGGTTGAGTTTGTGCAAGGAAAAATCATTAAAAGATCTGATGTATGGCCATGAAAATTGTTTTGATGAAAACTGGGAAGTGTTTAGCCAGATGTGGCCAACACCTTCTGTGAACACCTTGTGGTATTTTTTTCAGCTTTTGTGTGCTTGACTGCATTTTTTTCTTTTTCCTTCTTTTCGTTTTTTTTTCATTTTTAGGCATAATCAGGAGTTGATTAAGTGGATTTGTCCCTATAAATTGATTTTCAGTGGTTACGTGGGGTGGTTATTTTTTTTCTCTCCATTATCCTAAATTTTAGGGGGCTTAATGTTAGTGGGTTGAATTTAGGGGGAGTTACATATCTGGAATTTGAGATAAATATCTGCACTTAGTGGGTAGTTATTTCTGGTCTTTATATTGCTTATAAATACTATGATTTATTTCAAGTGTTTGTAACATCATTTTTTCCAGATTTTCGATCCTCTTTATTTCCCTACAGGTCGTGATTTTCAATGGAGGATGAAAATATTGCCAACATTTTGGCCCAATTAAAAAATAACCCACCACCTCTTTCATCATCATTAAACCCAACACAAACACCCATTCCATCATCTTCTCACAACCCGTCACCTACCACCCAAAATCCACCATCATCCACCTCTTCACCACCAAAATCCACAAAATCCACTGCCATGGCGTACGATCCATCTGATATTAGAAGTGAGTGGGCGAGAGCTACAGCGAAGCCACCTTCTTCGAGTGTTCCAGAAAGTGTGACCGCACCTGAAGAAAACAGGGACGAAAACCCTAGTACGACCGAATCCGCTGTGCCTTCGGCAGCGATTGTCCCTATAATCACCGAAATCGATGTTAAGGGTCCAACTTCCAGGACACCGAAGAAAATCCGCTGATGCTGATGACCCACCGGATTTGGAAAGCATCAAACAAACATTTGGTCCTTTAGGCACTCCATTCACAAAAAGATCTCGTCGACTTCAACGAAAACCCCCGGTTACGGAATACGCACGACCCAAGAAACGATCTCGAGGCTCATGTAATGTTGGGTCATCTTCTTCTTCAAAATTCTCAAAAATTCCTTCTCCCGCTCCTCTAATGTTGAAAAGAAGGTCCTATCTTGTTGACCCTATGACCGGGAGAAGTGTTGAGGAGAAGACAACCTCACAAACCAGGTGTCCGAGGAAATGGGGGTGAGGGTGACGAGTCCACTGCTCTGCTAATGTGTTCGGAGGTGTGTCTCGGTGATGCCAACACCCGTGCAACACCAAGAACAAGGGAAGTTTTAGAACTGGTTTGGATGATCTTCAAGAGAGTAGTGATGCCTCCGATTCTCGAGTCGGAGTATGAGGGAGAAGAAGTAAGTGATGAAAATGAGAGCACGGAAGAAGGGCCACGAAACAGAGGTTGAGGAAGATGATCAGAAATGCACATCCCTATTCTTTGGGCGAGGTCCAAAAGGGTCAGCGATCGAAATGTGTCGGAGGTGTTGCCACACCTCACACAAAGACAACATGAAAATATGGAAGAAATAGATGAGGAGATGGTGAGGAATTTGCCCAAGCTCGGGCAAGTGATTCGATATCGAGATAAGTAATCCACACTCCTCTCAATTTCTTTCCATTAAAGCTAGTGAAATTTGGGAAGTTGTCATCAAAAAGGATATCATTCTTGAAAAAACTCTTAATCTTGATGATTTTTCCAAATATAACCTGGTTCAATTTCTGGAAGATCGTCATTTTCTGCAAACTACCATGCATGCTAAACCGTTTGTTGATGGTATTGTTCGAGAATTTTATTCAAACATTTTAAAGAATACCTTCAACAAACACTCGGCAAAATTTGGAAAAGTTTACCTCACGGGAAAACTTTATAACTTCACACCTTCAATCATTAACAACCACCTTGGTTTGTCTAATGATGAAGGAGAATTAATTTTTGAAAATGAGGATGAAGTTATAAAGGAGCTCACTGGAAATGTTTTGAAAAATTGGCCAAAAGCTCCACTTAAGTTGTACTCTTCACACTTAACTTCTAAATATCTGTTCTTCACAAAGTGGCCATAGCTAATTGGATTCCTACCTCGAATAATTCTACTGTGACTAAAGCCCAAGGGCATTTTATTTTTAAACTTGGTAGAGGAGTCCACATAAATTTTGGTGAGCATGTTTTCTCCTTAATTTCCCATTTTGCTGAGAAGAAAAGCACATATGGTAGTTTAATCTTTCCTTCCCTCATCTTCTCTGTTCTCAAAGCCCAAGGAATACCACTCAAAGATCACGAATCGTTCACCTCTGAGCCTTCTTCTATTCCCATCAAAACTGATTTACTTGAGGGACCCCATATTCGTGACCTTCCTATAGGTGTGGAGAGAGGTGTTACCACACCTCCTGGCACACCTCCTGCCTCCCAGCAATTTATCCCTGTTCCACTCCACCTTCTTGAACTCCAGTTACAAAATGCCATTGCACAAATAGAGCTATTTACTCGTATTCGGGATGAAACGAGTAAGTTAATTTCTGCCCAAAAAGGGGGAGACACTGGCACAAAAACAAGCGAGGTTGGAACGGGAACTGAAGTGCTAGGGGCTGAGGATCAAGGGGGAGACGAGGAAGAAGTAGGTACAGCTGCAGGGGGAGTACAGGTGCGGATTGGCCGGAGATCAAAGTCTTTCAGCTGAAGGTGTCAATGAAGGTGTTGCCCATACTGTTGGCAACACCCCTCAATCTGAATCCAGTGATCATTCTCCTGTGTTCTGAAGACATGTTTGGCTGGATGTTTGATGTTTTGTTTTGGGATGCTTTTGGGATAATTGTACTCTGATAACTCTGATTTCTTATCTTGGTTCTTGTTTCTTCTTTGTTTTTTCTTCTGGATGATTATGTGTGTTTTAGGGGGAGCATGTATTTGAACGGTTTTTTGGTTGATTCATCCTATGATTACTTGCGTAGTTCTACTTCTCTTATTCTTAGTCTGGTGCTTTCACAGTTATTATTATGATGAGTTTAGGGGGAGTAGTTCTTAGCTTGGTTCTGCTATTTGTGATTACTTTGGATGGATTGTTTCTATTCCTGGGATATGCTTGTATGGCTGTTATTTAGACATTATTTTGTCTAAGGTTTTTGTGCAGGTTTTGTTCAGAAATTGGCAAAAAGGGGGAGATTGTTAGAGTTGACCTACTGAGTCAAAACTCTAATAATTT
Source organism: Rehmannia glutinosa (assembly GCA_016081115.2). Classification (NCBI taxonomy): domain Eukaryota; kingdom Viridiplantae; phylum Streptophyta; class Magnoliopsida; order Lamiales; family Orobanchaceae; genus Rehmannia; species Rehmannia glutinosa. Next base: position 205,881 of record JABTTQ020002956.1, on the reverse strand, counting down.
TAATTTGTTGTTATCTTGTTATTTTGCCAAGTTTCTAGAACAAAAATAAACTAATTATTTGCAGGCCCAATTACATGATTTTGGAGACTTAGTCGGCTGTTTTGGGAGTTGAGAGATAGTGGGGATTGTGTCCTACTTTCAAGGAACCAACATCTCTCAATCTCCCACTAACCCCTTAACTTGAAAGTTGGTTGTGTGGCCTATTTTGTAGGGATGCAGGCCGTCTATAAAAGGGCAAGGAGACTGCACAAAGCAAGGCACGGATTCCAGAGCATAAGATTTGAGTTTTCACAAAAAGAGTCCAAGTTTTTCACAAGAAGAGGGAGAGGTGCTAAGTGTGTTCGTTAGGTGTTGACGTCACCTTTCTTAACACCTCTTGAAAGTTAAATCTTCTTGGTAGTTTTGGGAGACAATCTGTAGTCTGGGATAAGTTATAGTTGTTCTCTTATGTTTACGGTAGAAGGTTGAGTTAAGAGATCAAGTACAATAGGGAAGTCTTGGTCTTGTTCTTTATTTGGTGTAATCAACATTCTACTTCATTGTTTTTGCCTTAGTGGCGCCGCACAAGTATTTTTATACTTGTGCAAATTTTTATTCCCTGTGTTCATTCTCATTTTTATGCTTTGGTTATTTTTCTTAATTGATAAAATAAACAAAGAATCTGAAAAATTCAAGTTTCCGCTGGGTGACACCTAGAGGTGTTGCCAACACTCTGCACAACACTCACTGCAAAATTTAAGAATTCGACCCTTGAATTCTAACAGCACCTATTGAGGATAAATAAAATCCATTTATTGGGGACAACTAAAAACCACCTATTGGGAACAAATTTACTGAAACTAAAAACATTGAAAATTATTATGAAGGATGGGGAAAAATAGGAAGAAGATGAAGAAATAAAAACAGCTACGGTTTGAAAGAAAAAAAGGAGAGTGACGAGAGTTAATTTTTTAGAATGATCTTTTAAGCAGTAATATTAACCTCTTTTTAAGAACACTTGAACTTGATTGCTTTTTATTCTCAAAAAAAAAAAAAAAACTTGATTGCTTTTAGCTTTTGAATGACAATTCTATATATAATGTTTGGTCGGTAATGTTTGAGAAAATATAATATTTTGTATTCAATATCTTTTAGGTAATTGTGAAAATTAGTGACAAAATTATTTCTATCACTAAATTATGTTTATAAATTAATTTTTTTTGTAGTGTTAATTCAAATGAATGACACATATCCCGTGAAATAAGAAGTTATGGTACGTGAATTTATCTAAATATTGTATAAGCATTCACAAATTAAAATAGTATATAATATATTTTGTTGTGGGCAAAGATGTTCTTTTATTATTATTATTATAACATTAGTTATGTATTTATTTAATTCCACTAATTATCCATTAATTAGTTTGCTACAGTTGGAATAACCCCATCCATGAGGTCCGGATATGGCCCATGTGCTGTTTTTCCTACGCGGCCCACTTTATATAAATGTCCCTCAATTTTATTTGTAAGTAAATTATAATAATTCACATAACACGCATTCGTGCTGACTTGAGCGTCAGAGGGGCTCTTGAGACAACCCCAGGGCCCGTCTAACATCTATTGATGTTGCAGGTACATTCCAGATTGAAGAATTACTAACTTTGGAGAAAAAGTTGGACCATAATTGATTTTGAGTGATCTGCCAATTTTTTGCAGCATTATGGAGCACCACGTATTTTTTCTCGACTGTCCACAATTGGCCATGATCCACATCTAGTCATGTTTTTTGTTGGACATTTTTGGTATAATTATATCCATATCAAAGTCATCGGCTAATTTACGTCCACAATTTACAAGATCGCTATTATATAGTCCCGTGTTGCTAAGAAAGATGACAATCAAATTTCACGTCAATCATGAATCGGGCTAGATATCTTATTTCACTTTGTTGGATGAAAAATACGTGTACAAAAGATAAAATATGTATTGTTGATGATTTTAATTTAGGGATTGTAATCCTCGACAGGACACGATAACACGACAAGAGCCTAACCTGAAGTTATTGAAAGAAATACGAACACGAAAGCAACTAACACGAATCTGACATGCTATTACCAATTTGTTCTAAAACATAGTGAATTTGTATTTTACTTTTTATTTTTTATGTATTTTGAGAATAACCTGAAATTAATCCAAAACTAAATACGAGTCCGATTTGATGACTCGAACTGTCACCCGTATTTTTGTGTATGAACACTTTTCACTTATATAAAGTGGAATAGAAAAATAAAATATGAAATCTAAATCCTGAATGAAAGATTTAATTTTTCCAACTTTAATGCTTGCTATACAATTAAGTATAAAAATGTCATTTAAGAATAATCAAAGGTTTTCCAATTCCCAACCCTCCCCCAACCCCCTAAAAAAATTAAAAAAATGGATCTAGGAAGAAAAAAAGAACCCTCTTGCTGACTGATAAAGCTATGGCAATCTAAATGCAATAAGCTCCCCTGCAATTTCCAAAAATCTAAATGCCAAAGAAAAGTCTTCCAAATTTTATACATGCATGTCTCGATACCGTTCAATTTTGTTTTCATGATAAATTTTTATTTTTCAGAATTTTTATTTTCAATGAGTGTGGAGTTGATATATTTGAAAGAACATTTCAAAACAGAAAATAAATAGGTTTGAGAAATGAAATGTGTTTTGTTAAGTGTAATTTTTGTAGATTTTTGCACAAGAAGATGCGCTAAAAAATGAGATTGTGTTTTGTTTGATATTAGAATTATGTTGTTCAAAAAAATCAGATTATTATTTGTAGAAATGGTACAAAATAGCCATTAACAAAATGTAAAAATAAAAAATAGTCATCTTTTGTAGATACATCTTTTTAGCCATTTTAGGGTGTAAAATGACATTCATGCCCTTTTAGCATATTTGTTTGATATTTGCATTCTTTCTCTCTCTTTCACTTATCTCTATTTATCCTCTTACTCTTTCTTTCAAACTTTTTTAAAAAATCGAACCTGTATTTTTCGTTTTTAAATTTGTAATATGGGTGTTGAATTATAGATATCGAAAAGATGATTAATTTGATATATTATACATGCAAAACAGATTTAAAACGAAAAAGTTATGAGTTCAAAATTTTTTGGAGAAAAACAAAATAACTGATTATAATAAGTGAGAGAAGATTGAAAAGTAACTCGATATCGAGTTAACTGGATATCGAGTTATTGCTGGTTTGACTAACGCCTACTATTTTTTGTTGAAAACTCGATATCGATTAATCATAACTCGATATCGAGTTATGTAAATGGATATCCCAATTATTTAGGGTATCCAGTTACATTCAACTCGATATACGTATTATATCATTATCTTCACATTTTTTCACATTACTCGATATTGAGATACAGTAACTCGATTTCGAGTTACACATAAAGTAACTCGATTTCGAGTTACACATGTAACTCGCCAGCCGTCGTCTTCTTCCCCTCTCTCACTTTCCACCATTAACAACATCCCAAGCTCCCCACCAACACAAAATCCACTATAAAACCCTAGAATTTCTACAAAAACTACAAATAATCCTAACAATCCTAACCTAAAACAACTATAGACTAAATAAATCAACAAAAAAGTATGAAATTAACAAAAAAACTATAGAGGTCGATGCGGTCGCCGTCGTCAATTTGATCGCGATCGTCCCAGTCGCCGTTTTCGAATTTGTGGGGGTCACTGTGTGCTTTTCAAGTGTTTAGTTATGTTGTGACTCGAAAAATGGTTTGTAAAACTACTAAAGGGCAGCTATGTCATTTCGAACCCCAAAATAGCTAAAAAAGATGTGTTTGAAAAAGATGGCTAAAAATAATTTTCAATTGGCCAAAAAGGCTAAAAAAAACCACTCTTATTATTTTATATGTATTTATTAGTGGTGGCCCATTTTGAAGTATTTTTAGATATAAGAAGATGATATATGTAATCAATGGTGAAGCCAGCTCACACGTAAGCCGGCACAAGAAATGGAGTGAACTAGATAAAATTACTTTAAAAAAATCATATAAACTATATGAATTATGTGAATTTCACTTAAACTGATTTAATTTCTACCATATTTTTCTCTTATATTTTCGATATACAAGATGAATGCCATATTTATAATGATATCATGTGACCCTCACTTGGAGAACTAAACACCATATAAAACACCATAGAAAATAAGAGACCCCGTAAGGGCATGGATCACCAGTCATTAACAGGGTTATGCCATACCACCAAAGGCATGTACCCAACTGGTTATACCACCATCATCAGATCAACACATATACACATACGGATGTCTGCATTTGTGTGTGTTGATCCAATGGTGATTACTCAGTTGATTACATGCCCACTTAGGTGGCATGGAATAGACCTCATTAACATCCCTGTTTCTTTTTCTTTTTCTCCTTATAAATAGCATCTAGTTTATACAAAGAATCCAATCGTACGGATACTGTAAATCTGTCTAAAGCTATGAGATCCCTCTACACTTTAGCCGGCCTCCTCTCTCTTGCCCTGGTATGCATCATAATATATCAATCCAGCTTTATATCCTTATTAAACCTTTACAACTTGAAAACTCCTGAAGAAGAAAAATCTACAAACATGTTAACTGCTTATGAAAAACTAAAACAAATAATTAAAACTTCATTTATATGTTTGTCTATGCTGCCTTTTTGTTATGCTATACATTCTGATATTCTAATTGTGAGTTCTTTGTTTAATGCAGTTTGCAAACTGTATATATGCAAGAAAAAGGTTATGTCGATGATCTCAAACCTAAAGACAAAAACTGTTTCTCTAGAGATTTTGATCCGAGGCCTAGCGCCACAGCTTATGTCGATGATCTCAAACCTAAAGATAAAAACACTTTCTCCAGAGATTTTGAGCCGAGGCCTAGCGCCACAGCTTACGTCGATGATCTAAAGCCTAAAGACAAAAACTCTTTCTCCAGAGATTTTGAGCCGAGGCCTAGCGCCCACGCTTATGTCGATGATCTCAAACCTAAAGATAAAAACACTTTCTCCGGAGATTTTGAGCCGAGGCCTAGCGCCCCACGGCTTATGTCGATGATCTAAGCCTAAAGACAAAAACTCTTTCCCCAGGAGATTCTCGAGCGGGCCTAGCGCCACAAACTTATGTCGATGATAACACTTTCTCCGGAGATTTTGAGCGAGGCCTAGCGCCACAGACTTATGTCGATGATCTCGAAACCTAAAGACAAAAACACTTTCGTCGAGAGATTTTGGCGAGGCCTAGCGCCACACTTCTATCGATGATCCGAAACCTAAAGACAAATACACTTTCTCCGGAGATTTTGAGCCGAGGCCTAGCGCCACGACTTATGTCGATGATCTCAAACCTAAAGACAAAAACACTTTCTCCAGAGATTTTGAGCGAGGCCTAGCGCCACAGCTTATATCGATGATCTCAAACCTAAAGACAAAAACACTTTCTCCGGAGATTTTGAGCGAGGCCTAGCGCCACGGCTTATGTCGATGATCTCAAGCCTAAAGACAAAAACACTTGCTCCGGAGATTTTGAGCCGAGGCCTAGCGCCACACTTATATCGATGATCTCAAACCTAAAGACAAAAACACTTTCTCCGAGAGATTTTGAGCCGAGGCCTAGCGCCACAACTTATGTCGATGATCTCAAAACCTAAAGACAAAAACACTTTCGTCAGAGATTTTGAGCCGGGCCTAGCGCCACACTTCTATCGATGATCTCAAACCTAAAGACAAAAACACTTTCTCCGAGAGATTTTGAGCGAGGCCTAGCGCCACGCTTATGTCGATGATCTCAAACCTAAAGACAAAAACACTTTCTCCAGAGATTTTGAGCCGAGGCCTAGCGCCACGACTTATGTCGATGATCTCAAACCTAAAGATAAAAACACTTTCTCCGAGAGATTTTGAGTAGGGGCCTAGCGCCCTGACTTATGTCGATGATCTGAAACCTAAAGACAAAAACACTTTCGTCAGAGATTTTGAGCCGAGGCCTAGCGCCACACTTCTATCGATGATCTCAAACCTAAAGACAAAAACACTTTCTCCAGAGATTTTGAGCCGAGGCCTAGCACCACAGCTTATGTCGATGATCTCAAACCTAAAGACAAAAACACTTTCTCCAGAGATTTTGAGTCGAGGCCTAGCGCCACAGCTTATATCGATGATCTCAAACCTAAAGACAAAAACACTTTCTCCAGAGATTTTGAGCCGAGGCCTAGCGCCACAGCTTATATCGATGATCTAAAACCTAAAGAGAAAAAGTCTTTTTCGAGAGTTTTTGAGCCGAGATCCAGCGCCACAACTTATGTCAATGATCTCAAGCCTAAGGATGAGAACTCTTACAGTTTACCAGGAGTGGAAAAGTATTAACAAATGCGTTATATATGTGCATTTGCTTTGGTATTGTTGTTGTGTGTACTTGTATGTAGTCTGAAAATTCATTCCTTCAGTTGAATATGACTAATGTATTGACTGAAATATGTACCGAATCGAAATAATAAATAAATAAAATTGGTTTGTTGTGCTCGCGCGTTTTGCGGATTTCTTTTATTGTATAAGTGAATACTTTCTTTACCTAATTATTTGTACTAAATTGAGTGCAGCGACAAATAGGAATGGTAATAGGACGAACACAAATTAGATTCGTCTAACGAATTAGATCTGTTAGACCGTCTGACAGGAGACTAACCATAGGGCGAATTAATCAAAACCGAAACCCGCAGCCATCAAGTTTTTTATAGAATTCTGTATTAATCGAAAGTAAAAGCAAATAATGAAGATAATCCATAGCTGAATATTTTAAATATATGTATCACTATTTTATTGCTTTGTAACAATGGGGTGATGCCTGCATATATAGAGAAGGATTGCATGGATAAGGACGAAAGGACTGCCAGCAACCTCAACAATATTGTACTATCTATATCTAAGATTGTGGCACTTGTCGCAATCATGGAGAAGGGAATCTGATAAGTTTAATGATGAATAATAATAACCAGTTCTTATAATTGTTGATAATTAGACTCTTCTATCAGTTTTTAAGGACTGAAGTCGGCATATTAATGTTAAACTAATTATATATTCCTGTTTCATATTTTAATTTAAAATATATTTTTTGAAAATAATAAACAACCTTCTTCATCTCCGAAAAAAAAAATAACATATGCAAGAAAAGATCCAGGAAATTATTGGCACGGCGGGATAAAGATCAGCCCACGGCCTACAGTTTCACATCTTCGCTAAGGGCCTGTTTGTTTATGTTTCCATGGTCCATTTCCAGTTTCTGGAGTTGGAAATAGAATTTTGAGAATTTATTGGTTTTCGTGTGAAAATTGAGATTGTGTTTGGATGAATGAATTGAAATGTGTTTTATGTAGGGTTGGAAATGAGATTGTGTTTGGTTTGAGTAGTTTTGAAATATTATTTTATGTATATAATAATTGAAAAGTTGGTAGTGGTGGGTCCACTTTAATATTTTAATTTGAATATATAATATTATATTTGTAAGATTATAGTTGGTGGGTCCCATTAGATAATTATAATTTAAAAATAGTAATATTTTAAGTAGATAAAGTTGATAATGGTGGGTCCCACATATATAATTGAGTTAAAATATGATAATAGTGATTTATAAGTAATGATGAGTGATGTAGGGTAGTGTATAGGTTTGAGAATAGAAATTATAGGTTTGAGATGTTGTTTTAAGTGAAAAATAGAAAATGAAAATGATGATTTCAATTGGAAATTTTATGAACAAACATGATTCCACTTTTATGTATAGTTGGAAACTGGAAAGAGGTCATTGGAAACATAAACAAACAAGGTCTAAGTTTTTCTTTTTTTTTGTTTTTTTTGATCGGTAACATCTTCGCTAAGTTAATCGGATGTTGATATGTAACAAGTTATTTCATTTTTCTTTCTTATAAAAGAGCAAATTTACGTAGTTAATGGACATTATGATTTATAATTTATTAACCCAAACTGCACTACCACAATAGAAATCAAATCACACAAAATGTATAAAATCACAAGCATGCCATTATAATTAGCATGGGGTTCGAACGTTTAACCTATTAGTCTCAGGGACTCCACCTTACTACAAGAGCGATGTGTCATCTGAATTTATAATATCTATTTTTCACATCATATACGAGGAGAAGCATAATAGAAATATTCCGTCCCGACTATACAGGGTGTTTGGCTGAGCTTATAAGCTATTTAAAATATCTTATAAATGTTTTAGAGATTATAAGCTTCCTAATTTTTTTGGTAATTTAATTTCTATTATAAAAGATCTTATAAGTTTCGAAAAGAAGATGTTATAAATTTATAAGTTGTTTTTTAAAAAAGTGGGGATCCCAACTTATTTTTAAAATTGGATCTAACAATATCCTTTTACTTTGACCATTTTATATACAAAATCGTCTTTACTAACATTTTATAATTAAGCTCCGCTATCTTACTTTATTAAAACACTTCAACAACTTATTTTCAAAATAAGATATATAAGATGTAAAAATAATTATATCTTTTCAATAAGTTTAGCAAAACATTCCATCATTCTTCGTTAATTATGTGACCGATGTTGTCTTTCTGATCATTGTAGATCAATAGACGCATGGTAAATGTAAATATATACAGTTATAATGTGATTGGTTAAAGTAATGCCAAATTCGATTTTGGGCTAAAATTTATTCAACACAATAGTGAAGGATCCATGTGATTCTTGTGGGATGGTAAATGAGAATGAAGATGCTCCACACTCATCTTCAAAAGCATCATCATCATTTTCATAAATATCTGGTTTGCTTGGAATTGTCAATTTCAAATAAAGTATGTTGTTCAATTATTGTACAAGTGTAGCCTCTCTCCGGGCAAAATATGTTAATAATTTGAAAAGGACAAAACAGGCACAATAATTTGTTAATAATTTGAAAATTAAAGACAAAAATACCTCCTGCTACTGCCTACTAGGCCAAACAGCCTAAACGAGGTTGGTAAAATACTGAATTATCAATCAAATTTGAATCAATAAGTTCAAAGTTGATTTGAATCAATAACTTAAAAGTTGATATGAATCGATTAGAAATAACTATTATTAAGATTAAATCAGTCATAATCAACTTAAAAACGTACATTTTGTGCAATATGAAGGTCTTAATCCAATTCACAAATCAAATTTCAATTGGACGAGATTTGTGACATTGAGCAGTATGGAGCATTTGAAAATTAAGAAATAGCAAACGTGAGATAACAAACCAATAAAATAACTATAGTCCATATACAGAAAAACAATAGCTCTTTGAAGAAATTCTGGTTCGATTGTGGTCATGGGTTTTGGCTTCTAATCCCAAATGTTACTTCTCTTTCATTGATTGGCACCGTTAGCCATGGTATCTCATGAAAGTCTTGAATTAGTATTGTAGTCGATTTATCTATTGTTAACATTGCATGATTTGAGGTTGGTTGTGTTATATATTGTTGGGTTGGTGATATTTTTTTTTTAATTTTTTTTTTTGGTGTGTTTGGATATGTAAGTGATGTATTTAATTAAAGGTTGGAGTACTCCTTGTATTACCATTTAAAATATTTATCCTTATAAAAAACAAGATGAAATCAATCAATAATTGGGTGAATAGATCAATTCCTTTTTTATTCTTTTTTTATACTTTTTTTTTAAATTTCTCGAGGCTCCATGTGGATGGAAGGATTTGAAGCTATGAATTTCAAATTAATATAATAAATTTATTCAGATTATTTAAATTGCAAAAATTAGAACTCATATTAAAACAAAAATTTGTTGAAGCATGATTGCATAAATTAGAACTCATGGATCAAAATTGCACAAAATTAAAATCCCACGGGATCAATATTGTTGCCTAAAATGTTACAGGACCGAAATTGCTAGCTCCCTGTAGTTACAAGACCAAATTTACAATTAAGTCGTATTATTTGTTATAACACGCATGTATCACCTTTTTTAGAACTCTTATTTTGAACATTGTTTAATTTGTCTGATATTTTCGATATACCAAATGAAGCCACGTGTATGATGACATCATCTTATACTTACTTGGAGAACTAAACAGCAAACACCATATATTGAAACACAGTAGAAAATAAGAGATCCCGTAAGTGCATGTATCACCAGACATTAGCAACCTAGTGTTCTCTTTCTTTTTCTCCTTATAAATAGCATCTAGTTTATAACACGAATCCAACCGTAGGGATATTGTAAATCGGTCTAAAGCTAGCTATGAGATCCTTCTACACTTTAGCCGGCCTCCTCTTACTTGCCCTGGTATGCATCATATTAATGACAACCAATCTTTATATCCTTATTATTACACATTTAATACTGGCAAAAGAGATAATACATAGCATTTACCTTCATTGAAAAAACTAAAACAAAATTTTATTTATATGTTTGTGTATGCTGCCTTTTTGTTATGCTACATTGTGATGTTCTAACTGTGAGTTTTGTTAAATGCAGTTTGCAAACTGTATCAATGCAAGAAAAGGTATTTTTGAGGATGAGCCAATGCCCAACTTAGTTCAAGGCCTTGTCCATGTGACTAAGGGTACATCTGTCTCTAACATAAAGAGTGGATGTCATGGCTCGGCTGAGCCGTCGAGCTTAGAAGCCAACCCTAATTACAAGCAATTTTTCACGAAAGACTTTGAGCCAAAGCCTAGTGCCTCGGCTCGTGACAATAATCTCAAGCCTAAACACGAGAATTCTTCCGTGAGAGACTTTGAGCCAAGGCCGAGCGCCTCTGCTAATGACGATAATCTCAAGCCAAAAGAAAAAAAATATTTTGTAAGAGACTTTGAGCCAAGGCCTAGCGCCTCAGCTTATGATGATATTCTCAAGCCAAAAGTAAAAAATTATTTTGTGAGAGACTTTGAGCCAAGGCCTAGCACCTCATCTTATGATGACGATAATCTCAAGCCTAAAGATGAAAAATCTTACAGTAAAGACTTTGAGCCGAGGCCTAATCTCTCAGCCTACACGGATGATGCCAACCCAAAAGATAGTAAACTTTTCACTAAAGACTTTGAGCCGAGGCCTAATCTCTCAGCCTACGATGATGATGCTATTGGAATGAAGGCAATGAAGGCCTTTGACAAAAATTTGGAGGCTCAGCAAAATGTTTCTGTTTAACATGAGTGGAAATTAAGTAACAAATGCATTATTATATATCTGCAATTTCCTAAATAATAAAGTTTGGTATTTTGTAGTCTGAGAATTGATGCCTTCGTTTGAATAAAAGGTTGATAAAATTTGTTTCTTGTGCTCGTTTTGTGAAAGTTTTTTCATTCGATACGTTGGAAGATTTGTTTGTAATTGATCAAATATTAATTTTAGCGCAACTAGTCTTTTGCGTGTGGAATGCAAGATTTGTATTGCATCAAGGCATGTAAATTACATGCATATAAGAGTTATAATATAAATAATATAAAAACATTCAATATAAACTTCCAATAAAACAAGTTAAATTACTACACTTCAAAATTATAAATTTGGAATACTTCTATGCACACAACATCATTCGTTTATTTAGTTTTATTTTATCGTTATCACAAACTAATATTTTCAAACTCTAACGATATGTGACTAGTGAATCAATAATATATTGTAAGTTTTCCACGACGCAGATGTTGAAAAATAACCCAGAAATCGTGTCCAAAGTAAAACTGTTTATATAAATGTCGGTAACACTTGTAATAACATGCAAATGAAAATAGAAAGAAAACACACAAGATAAAAATTGTCTACGAGTTAAATAACTCAGAATGTCGCAACAAGCCAAAACTACTTCACTAGTAAAAGATAGTTCAAAACTCGATAATGAATATCCCAAAACAACTAGCGAAACTTAACAAAACTTCTCAATATGATAGATCTATGAATATCAAGATCGACTACCCAAAACTATAAAGTGTATATACCTCTCATGCTTTATAAAAATATTATGGACGAAAATCACAAGATAAAAGTACTCAGACCTTAGATGTCGATATGTGTATATCTTGCAGCATATGTAGTAACATCCGAATATTGGAAATCTTTAATACCTGAACTCTCTCTCTTTTGCTCTCCAATTTCTCTCAAATCTTGTGTGTCGGAATAATTAATGTACAGGTCCTTTCTATAGGCCTTCAGACCAAAAAATAACTTTCTCTCTCTAAGATTATACATTCTCCTCTCTCTAAACATTCGACCACCGCCGGTTCTCCTTCTTGAGATTTTCCGGCCACCCTCTCCGTCATCATGGCGGATATTTGATTTACTGTTTAACGTCTAATTTTGGTCATAACAATAAACCTCAATCGCAAGCCCGTGCCGATCTCCATATACCCTCCGTTATGAATTTCGGCATCTCTCATAGGACGTCTGTTTTCCAAAATCCGACAGCTTTCGTGGCGTGTTCTTTGGGATTTTCTCCACCTCCATCTTCGATAGTTATGGTTTCTAGGGTTTTGGATGAACCCTCCAAAAACCCTACAGTGCATCCTTCTTTTGGTCTTCCAACAAACTTCATCCCTCATGCGTCTAAACCTCCTCAGGAAGTCCACTTGGGCGACTTCTCTGACTGGTTTGGTTCTGGAATCATTATATCTCCAGTCTCCTAATTTTTGTGCTTCATTGACAATTATGGGGGGAGATGACCCCATGATTGCCCCCATGCATCTCCAATGGCCGCGGACAACCTTGCCTTCCTTTGGGGGATTCGCCCCCAACTTACTTCTTTGGGGGGGCTAGCTACAAGCCAGCGGATGCATGGCTCTCCTTCCCAAGGGGTGATGGCCCCTAGGAGCAGCGTCCTCATGCTGCTTTCGCCTAGGGGGTGGTGGCCCCTGGGTAACACCCCATGGTGTTCAAAAAGTGGTCCCCAGTTCAAGTTGCGACAATCCAGCAGTGACCAATAACATGGTTCTACTTCTTCTTGATTGGTATGAATTTTACATGTATTTTGGGCTTAATTGTGGTTAGAATATGTTGATATGCATGCATTACTTGAGTAAAATGGGCTATATTCTTGTAAAATGAAAAAGGTATTACGCTTTGCTCGTTTTGTAGGAATTAATCGATATTTGTAGCATTTTGGCGATAATTCGGAGCAATGCGGTAAAGGACCGCTAATAATCGAGCTAATGTATGATGTTTGGAGTTGAATCGAGAAGAAGTTAGACAAACCGGGCAAGAAACGGAAAGAAACGAAGCATAATCAGCCTTAGCAGGGACGCACGGGCAGGGCGTGCGCCTAAAGCACGGCCCGTGCGTCATCACTAGGGAAGAACAATGCCTACGGTAGAACGCACGACCTGGTCATGCCAGGACGAACGGCCCGTGTGCCATCTCAGCGGAATCAATTGCCCTACGGACGGCCGACGGGCTGGTCGTGCGCGAGGCACACGACCCGTGCGTCTATGCGAGAAAAATAGGGTTTTACGGTTTCTAATCAAGTTTTGACCCAAACGGAGTATAAAGAGAGACGATGCGGCCCCAAAGGAGGACACACTGATATTTTCCCTAGAAAGCAGAGAAAAGAGCAACCTTCTATCGGAGGATTCGAGAGATTGATCGAAGTCGCAACCACACGCTTGAGGATTGAAGATAGATCGAGAGATCATCGACATCCCTGAGTTTTCTCATTCCATAGTATCTTTTGCTTTTGATTAGTTAGACATGAATCTATGAATTGTTTGTTTCCCATGTCCGGCTAAACACTTTGTGATTCCGGGGTTTGGGATTAGATTAATGGGTACATTTGTTTGATGTTTAATTGCAATTGAAGTTATTATTTTCCAACCCTATTCGAGTACTTTGTTTTATTTCTGGTTTTATCAAAAGGCCTTTGGTTTAACTTTGTTTAAGGTGTTGATTCATAATTCGAGAGATGAGTTTCAATACTAGATCTTTGAGTACTTGATATGAATATTTGCAAGATTGAGAAGTATGTCAATACTTGTGAGGATTTAGAATCTTTTGTGCTTTTGGGAGTTGGATATCTTATGTTGAGTAGAGATGCTAGCATAGATAATCCAATCACCGTTTTTACATATATCTCGAGAGAGAGGGTAAGATACTTTCGTGATTGTCTTATAGGGAAGAATAATAATAACTTTGGTTGTGATTAATCTGATAACAAAAGAGGATATTAACTGAAGCCATAATCCTGAAATCCATTCATCTCCTTGATCTTTCAATCAACTCTTACTTTGTCTTTTTATGATAAATTCTTGTCTTTGTTTTACAAAACCAATCATCCAATTTCAATCGTCTAAGATAAAAATAAGTCTATTATAATCTCAATACTTAGTACAATAATTTATTAGCCTCTGTGGATTCGACCTTGCTAACCATATTCTATAAACTACACCGTACACTTGCGGTGAAGCTAAAAATAAGGCGAACAAATTTTTGGCGCTGTTGTCGGGGACTAATACAATTTTTTATGCTAATATTGCGATAAATAGAATTATTTTTAATTTAGACATTTTTTTCTTTTTATTTATTTTTATTTTTGTAAATTCTACTTCTATAATGTTTGATTTGTTTCTTTGAGTTGGTGCAGGTAGTGCACGGACACTCACTCGGATAGAGAAAGTCAATTACTTGATGAATCGAATTCTTACGATTCTTTGGAATAATCCTACTCCTACGTGCTATTATCCAGATTGAGGGAATCACGAAGATTTTTTATATGCTAACACGAAGAATCGATTCAAGCACCATCAAGCTTCAATGTAACGAATGGATTTACTAATGCGAGGCAAAGCCATCCATGGAGGACATTCTTGCGGCGGTTATGAGTCAAACGAGTTTATTTATAAGCGACAAGAAACCGATTCAAGATACACACATGAGGCTAAGCTAGACAAAATTGAAGCACATATCGAACAATTGGCTAATACAGGGTACACAAATGAAAAATCTTGAAACCCAGTTGGCCTATTAGCTACGATCGTTGGTGGACAACAACAAAAGAGCCGCTTTCCGAGCACCATAGTGGTTAACCCAAAGGAACAATGTAGTGCCATTCGGCTAAGGAATGGTACCAAAAACGAGGGGTCGAAAGTTCGGAAAAGCAAGAAAGTTCGAAACTACGCATGGATTGTGTGTGTCATGCACGGTCATCCGTGCGTGGTGCCAAAAAAGAGCAGAAATGGGACAAAGGATGCACGATCCGTGTGTGTACAACCGACCAGCGCATGCGTGATATCATAAGAAAGTTGTTCCAGGACGAGACAAGTACTGGTCGTACGTACATGCACAGTCAGCCCGTGCACGAACCGGATCAGTATCCTCCGACATCAGGACTTTAATCCTTGCTTGGAAACCCCAAGTATGCAATATTATGTGCAAGCAAGGCAAATATGGCACTTGACCATTAACGAAAGCAGCTAATATATGCATTCAAAGGAGGCACCAATTCATGCGGGATTAATAGGCGTCGAGCTATAGGCGTTAAATCTAGCGCTTGGTGGGAGAAAACCCAATGTTAACTTCACACTTTTCTTTATTAAAATTCTATCTTCTCTTATGTTCGATATAATTTCATTCAAGTTTGAGGGAGAGAGAGTATTTTGATAAGATGGGTGTGGATATAATTTTTTTTTTTTTTGCATTTTTGTGTGTTTTCATATAGTTGCATGTAGAGCATTTTAGGTTGCATTGCATTAGAAGCACGTTTACAACTTTAGCACATTTATTGCTTTCATAGATTTTAGGGAGTCAGTTGACCGTGTGATGCGACTTGGTGCTTATTTTTTTTGAAAAATTTGTATTATTGTAATTGGGTGTTGAGTATGAGTTGATTGAGCCATGAATACATGATATTGAGCATGTGGATATCGAGAACATAGTTTAATGCTTTGAGTTACGTATTGCTACAAGTGTCGTGCTGCTAGGCGAAACAGCGTGAATGTTGCACCCTAGATGGTGAAAGTCCAGTAGCCGAAAGCATCACTAGCTTACGCTCTGACCCGAGTAGCATGGGACACGTGGAATCGATTTTGAATATATGAATTGTGCTACAGATTCAAAACCTATTTTTATCAAGCCTGTGAGCTTTTGAGCCTTTACTCCTTTGATATTGTGTAGTCTTGTTGTTGATTGGAGTGTATCATTCATGTTGTTAGAATTCTAGAACTTGCTCTGGTATGTCTGTTAAGGCCACATGTTGTATGCTAATTGTGAAAATGATTAAAGGCCATTTTTGTTAAACCTTTCAAGCCTTTTGCTTACCTAATGATGTTAAAATTCCTATTTAACCAACTTGAGCCTATTTTCTAATTTTTTGATAGCCACGATTCAAGCCTTAACTTGATATATTTGTTACCCTACACTTGAGCGTATAACATTTGAGTAAAGGGATTGAATGAGGTTGAATGGTGAAATCAAAAATTTAGAAAGTCGTGTAAGGGTTGGTTGATGGAAACAAAAGAGGAAGAAAATAAGGAGAAAAGAAATGATGAATACTCATAAAAGAGTCGGAAAAAAACGACTTTATGAATGATAGTCATATAAATGAACTTGGGGGCTAAGAAATGTAATGTGAGGTGAAAGAATAGTTGAGATTTACAAAAGAAAAAAGGGGATAGAGAGTTGAAAAGTTGATGAAAATGCGGGATGATTCGAGTAGCATATTGGGCTTTAATATAGATGATTGATATGCTCACAGGTTTATACGCTCGAGTTTGAGTTACTTTATCCATATTTTTCTACCCTAACTAAAGAGCCTTCATTACAACCAAAAGAGAAAGTCCTTTTTGATTCACAAATTGCATACATTCTAGTGGCGGAGATATGACACGATTTGCAAGCATATGGTAATTGCAACTTTGAATTGAATTGAGCGTAAACACGTCCTTTATTCATTTGAGATGAGAGTATACGCTTGATCTTTGAGAGAAGTGATTCAAAGCATCTACCATGATTTCTTTGATGTGTTCTCTATGTTAGATGTTTGAGGCTTGATTGATTTGTTGCTTGATACTTATGATGAACAATACGAATTTTATGGAGTTGTTTTTGTTAATGCTTTTCATTCCTCCTAGTTATGTTTTGTTTTGTTATAAAGCGTTGATTTGGGACGATCAACAGATTTAAGTTTGGGGTTTGATTAGTGTGAGTTTTGCGGGTATTCTCAGGGGCATATCTCGTAGATATAATTGATAGATAAACATGCTTTAACTCAATAAAATGGGCTATTTTCTCTCTTTATGGAAAAGATGTTACGCTTTGCTCATTTTGCAGGAATTTGATGATATTTTGAGAATATCTATGGCAAATATGAGCATTGCGATGTAGAACCACCAAGAATTGAGAGCATACACCAAATTGGAAGCCAAATCGAGAAGAAGTCAGATGTTCAGTTGGTTTTATACCATTGAATTGAGCTTTCTAGACTAGAGTTTTGTGTTGTTATTGAGTTCTTTGAGTGGTCAAAGCCATATTGTGGGCCAATTATATTGAGTCTAGAGTCATAATAATGAGTCGTGTGTCAAAAGAAACATGAATGATCAAACAACGAGGGGATTGATTTCAAGAAATGTCCAAACGCGTCTGGAATTTCCAGCACTGACAAGGTTTAATATTTTGGCCATAACTCACTCTACAAAATTGATATTGAGCTGATTTAAGTGGCTATGGAAATCTAAGAGATAGGGCTACAACTCTTATGAAGACCCCATAAGCAAATTCGGAAGTTTGGGTGACGCACGGCCCGTGCATTGACGCACGACCTGGTCGTGCGTCATTTCAAGAGTCAAGCAGTCCTACAGCCTGACGCACGGCCTGGTCGTGCGTGAAGCGCATGGCCGTCTTGTCTACTTTGAATGTCCAAATTTGACAAAGACACATTAACCTAGGCTTCTAAAAGGTATAAATATCACTTTTTGGGGTGCACACCAGTGGAGGAAAAGGCTGGAACATACACAAGAACTAAAGAAACACATCAACTTCATCAAGGAAGAATCAAGGGAAGAATCGGGTCATATCGGGGCTTAAGGATCGAAGATTTATCAAGAGACTATATGCCTCAGAGATTAGATGGATAAGATTACAAACTAATGCAATTACCAAACCATTTTGTTTTACTAGGGGCCCACACAAGCATATCTATATATATTATATACATAAATACATATCATTACAAACATATATACTAGTCATAGCTATATATACCAGGTCACGTTTTCAACTATATAATATACTTATATAATTGTACAAGTCATACTCTTTCAACACCCACACATTCATATATATATATATATATATATATATTATTAATTAATTATTTTATCAAATGGATATATATATATATATATATATATATATTTTAAAAGTTATATGTGTATATGTTTATGTAAAATTCACACATAATTTCTATATTAGTAATGATATAATTTATTATTTTACCATGATACCCCCTCTCACCTCTAAACTTACCACGTGTAATTTTATAATTCTTATACTTCCAAATGTTACCACATGTAAGCTACCGATATTTAACAGTTTGGCACCTAAACACTCCTATTTGAATGCACGATCAACCAACTAAAAGCTAAGAATTAATATCATGTAAAAATTTTATTGTTGAAATGCTATATAATATGAAGTCGTCATGTGATGCCATAGATAGCATGAAATGCATGAACTATATTAGTAGTGTGTAGTTAGAGACTCGGGCATTACATAAAATCCGCATGCCTTTATAATGGTAGTTCAAAAATGTATCTCATTGAAGAGTTAGATACATTTTCAAACTCCACTTCTTGGTCGTTGGCTTGTCTTTCTTGCAGCTTTTTTGTGGATTGTACCTTGGATTAAATGCTCTGCAGCCTCTCCTTATACTCTGTAGATTTTCAGGTACATCTTATTGACTCCTTGTTTTTTGCACTTTTTCAACAAAACAACTATAAGGTAGGCAGTCTGACACATACCTATTTTTTCAGCAAACAATTGACTTTGCTTGACAACAGATCTCTTCAACTTTGTTTGATCCTTTCTATTGCATAACCCCTTTGACAGTCATCTCCACTAATCTTAGAATGACTCTGATGTCAGTTTGCTGACTGAGACAGCTTTTCTGTCACTTGACTGATACTTAATTCACTTCACTCAGCTTCCACACAACTGTTTCTTCTCTTTGATCTTCAGTCGAGTGCTATATTCTTCAATTTGACCGGTTCTACTGAGCTTATAGAACTCTATATATTACAAGTTTATTTACAGTAGAATTGGGGTGCCAGTTTCCTAACCTAAGTTTTACATGGTATCATCAAAATCTAATACATAAATTTCCCAACAACTGTATAGTCTCATACCTACACAGTCTCAGAATCTCCTTTCCTTCAGGTGTGAGATCGGTTCATTCATGTCCCTCTCTGACTAGAAGCCTGCCAGGAGTCGCTTCTTGCCCGTGCCTTCTTGCACTGACGATCACTCCCCGTTCTCTTTAGCCCCGAGCGTCACATGCCCACCAGCTTCTGTTGGTTCGTCCCTGAACCACACCGTACTAGGAGAGGTCATCCACATATATTTGAACAAGCAATATAATCTCCACATCTTAAATTCTGAAGAGTGTCTAATCAACCTTGTCTTTGGTGAATCCATAGTCAATGAGAAACTGAGACAATATTTCATACCAGGCTCTTGGTGATTGTTTCAAACCATATAATGCCTTATTGAGCTTTTAGATCTCCAATAGTTTTCTACTCAAAACCTGGAGGTTGCTCCACATAGACTTCTTCTTCCAAAAGTCCATTCAGAAATAAACTCTTCACATCCATTTGACAGACAGTGAAGTTCTTGTGTGCAACATAAGCAAGAAACATCCTAATTCAATGCTTGTGACGCATCTGTAGGCTCAATTTAGGAAATGAAACTAGTGAACATATCTTTATATTGAGTTCTAGATCTGGTTCTTACTCCCTCTCTAACATCTCCAATAATAACATCTGCAGGATGGTGATCTTCACTAGTTCGGTTAAAGATGGTGGAAATCTCGACCCGTTGCTTAGAAAAGAAAGAACTTTGGTATGCATAGACACCACAAACGAATGTGTAAGTTCATTTGATAAATCGGTAATCGCAACAAGATGAACAATCTTGAAGCTCTTGGAAAAACCCAAAGGGTAGAATAAAAATCTCTAATCAATATTCAATATCAAAGTTGTTGTGAAACATAAACAAGTGTTTGCCTTATATAGGCGACTCAAAACAAACCCTAAACCAACTAGGAAACAACTTAAAAATCAAAAAAAGAAATAAAAACTGGACAGAACTCAAAAATGTGGCCGTGAGCACAGTCGTGCTTACGAGCCAGGCCGTGTTTCAATCTGACCTCCTGGACCAAAATCACACCCCGCCAAAGACGGTCGTGTTGTGAAACACGGCCAGACCGTGTTGTTGAGCACGGTCGGACTGTGTTGGCCTTTTTTCGTCCATTTGAGTTCTAATTAGCTCCTGGAGTCTGGGATACTCTCTTGGATTTCCATATCATCTTGAATCAGCTCAATATCAAATTATTAGAGAAAGTTATGGCCAAAATACTAAACCCTGCTAGTGCTGAAAACTATTGACGCGCTTGGATGTTTTTGAATGCAACCTCTTGGTCTTCGATCGTCAATGCTTTCTTTCGACCCATGATTAACTAACATGACTCTAGACTCAATATAATTGGCCTCTAACATAAACTTGGCCACTCAAATGACTCAAAACAATGGAAATTAACACCTAATCTATGATAAACAAATACAAGAACTCAAGAACTCAATTACATAGTCTTCAAGAACACGAGATAGCTTGCATTTGGTGTTTCCCGGATCCTTAGTGACTGGATTCTCATCATTACCCTCCTCTTGAAAGGGATTCGCCTCGAATCCAAACATTGGACCCCAAAGGTTGAACAATTATATCAATCCACCCGAATCAAATATTAAACAGCATGCACACTTATCCGGTTGCCCAAATCCTGCACATGAGAAACAATAGAACTAGACAAAATATTATTAGATATGTTAGCATTCAAACACTCACGCCTAATGTCTCTCATTTTAATCATAAACACAAATTTTCTCTCTTGTTTTACCTTATTGGCCTTTTCCCCCATATTTTTGGCCCACTCGAAATTCGTACTCTCCTTTTTCTTGGGCATCTCTCAAATCTCACAACTACCCTTGGCCAAACTCTCAAGATCTCTATTTTTATTTTCACTCAAGCTCTCATTTTTCTCGGCTTTTATTTCATTCTTTTGCTCACTTGTCGAACACTCTTTTTCTTTTGACTCACAAACTCGCATCCTCACATGATGATTATAGATATCTATAAGTGTAAGAGATGAAAGTATGAAATTTCTCCGCTCATGCTCAACGGTAGAGCAATTAGTGTATCCATCATGCACAACTTGCCTATCAAACTGCCAAGTCCTACCCAACAAAATATGACAAGCCCGCATTGGCACCACATCACATAATATATAATCCTTATAACCCCCAATTTGAAAAGACACTAACACTTTTTTATTAACTCGTACCTCGCCACAATCATTGAACCATTGTAGGGTATACAACTCTGGATGTTCAAGTGTAGGAATCTCCAATTTCTCCACCAATTTCACATTACCCACGTTTGTACAACTACCTCCATCAATGATCATACTAAACACTTTATCCTTACCTAAGTATCTAGTGTGAAAAATATTTTCTCGCTACCCATGATAAACTAACTTTCGCTCAATATTCAAAATTCTACGTGACACTAGTGATAACATATTGCCCTTCACCAGCTTAACTACCTCCAGAACCTCCTCCAACTCTGACATATCATAATAATCCGGCTCATTCTCACCTTCAGACTCTACATCACCATTAGCCCGAATCACCATCATTCTTCTATTCGGACATTCACTAGCTCTATGACCCCTCCCATGACATTTAAAACACTCAATGTCTCTAGTGCGTGAAGTAGAAGAATCAAATTTACCTTATGGCTTTGCCTTGTCCGAGTCTATCTTGTTCTCCACAACATTAGGCTGTTGTGAAAAACGCGCATCATCCATCGTAGGAGTATTCGAACCCCACGTATTGGTGCTAGTATTGGGATTTTTCCATGTAAAATCCCTCATTTTGAGTTGCTGCTCAATTGTGACCGCCATGTGAACCATCTCCTCAAGATCGACACAATGATGTATGTCGACGGCATCTGCTATTGGAGTATTCAATCCCGCGATAAATCTCGCCATCGTCACCTCCTGGTCCTCTTCTATATTAGCCCTCGCCATTAACATCTCCATCTCTTTATGGTAATCCTCTACGCTTTTAGACCCTTATGTCAACCTCTGCAACCTTTGATAGACTCCTTGGTAATAATGATTTGGTACAAAGTGACGTCGCATCAAACTCCTCATCTTCTCCCATGTGAAAATGGGCCGCTTGTCGCTCCTCCTCCTTGAGACCATTATTGATCCCACCACACACTTGGGTAATCCGAGAACTCAGTTGATGCCAATTTCACCTTTTTTAATTCAGAATAATTTTGGCAATCAAATACATTCTTGATTTTTCTCTCCCAATCCAGATAGGCATTCAGATCATTCTTTCCCTGGAATTATGGGATTTGCATTTTGATGTTACTCAAAATGCCATCCTCACGTCCCCTGTCACCCCTATTTTTGCACCGACCTCTGCCTGGATTGTAATTTTGATCCCTTTCAGAATCAAAATCATCAATCTCATCCACCTATTCCTCCAATTCGAACCTCCTAGGCCTCTGCGCCTTAGTAGCATGCTCCTCAATTCTCGGCGCCTCTCTGGGATCCCCATACGTCTCGATCATTATTTTCTTTACAAGGTTTGCAATTGCCTCCATATCCAATTTATTACCTAAATCTGTCGGTTGTCCGTTTTTATCGGACATGTTTAATTCACTCCCTCACGTATATGCGCCCGTGTATCACTCAACTCACAATCTCCAAGTAGCCGCGCTTGTCACGATTATAAACCAATCAGACAGTCGCAAGTACGCCTGTTAGCCAAAAATATTTTGGTTCATACAACTGCAAGTGTACGGTATAGTTTATAGAATAATGGCAAGCAAGGTCGTATTACTCGGGGATTGAATCTCGAAACACTTAGGCTATAATAACATCGTATTCCAATTTTACTGAAGCGACCGAAAATCAAGTTATATTTTATCTAACTAAAATAAAAAAATTAAGAAAAATAAATAAAATAAATTTGTGAACCCCACAAGTCTTTTCAACATCTTTAGGAGCAACCTTAGGCACATAATGTCAACATGCTTCTTCAATATTAAATACGAATAAATTTTTAAAAACCAATTCATGCAATTCTATGGGTTCAATTCCTAAATTCATCTACTCCCCTATCCAGGTGGTGTGTAAACATTTGATTAATAACAATTATAGTCCTCTGGATCGTGACAATTCTTATTAACTCCAAAAAGATTTGTGAATTGAATGACTCCCCACAAACACGCCTGTCACACATATTTCATGTCTGAATTTGATTTTTGTCTTTGTTAGAACTCATCGTCTGAAACTTTGTACTAACAAATATGACATGCTAATTATTGATCAGATAAAAAATAATTAAATAATAATCACTGAAATTCATAAAATAGAAAGCATGAATTAATTAAGAAAACAAATAATCATATTTAATACAAATCCGCAGCTTTCGATTATGCCCCTAACATCAAAAGATATGCCAAACATTGATTACAAACTCATAGACAAATCAATCAATATTATGACATTATATAAGCATAGACAAGAGTTCTTAGACATAGAAAGAAAACCCTTCTTGTCAGGTTGGATTTCCCTTCCAAGCCCTCGAAGCTCTTGTGCTCCCTTGATGTGAAATCATTATGGTGTTCTTGGCGACCTGTCCTTGTTTGCTCAGAAGATCCTCGATTTCTTCGTTCCTGTGTTATTTGATGTGTTTTTGCTGTGTGGAATGATTTTTTTTCATGCAAGCCTTGGTCCCCTTTATATAGGTGCTTCGCGAGGTCACTTGTAGAGTTTGAACGGGATAAGAACTCCGAAAAATGTGTTTGGCAGCGTCCCACACGACTTGGCTGTGTGGCACCACACGACCATGTGATTTTTTGGCCTTTTCCACACGCCCGTGTGGGCTTCACACGGTCTGGCCGTGCGGGCGTGGTTCTGTCCCCTGTTTTCTTCCCTTCTTCACACGGTTGTGTAAGTCCAAGCGGCTATGATAATCTAGAGGGGGGGTGAATAGATTATCTCCATTTTCTCGATTATGCCCTCTTTTTCGAATCAAACAAGACAAGACAAGTATAAAGGTGCGGGAAGTAAATAACACGCGTCGATTTATAGAAGTTCAACCCATCTACGGCCTAATCCTCTACCACCCTAGTATCTCCGGGATGGATATTAAAAAGAAAAAAGATTTTATTAATTACCATAATTAATACAACAACACCTTACAACATCACCTTGAAGAGCACCACACTCTTCTTCAACACCACCTTGGAGATTACCACAATCTCCCTATAAGATTACCACAATCTTCCTTCAACGGCACCTTGTGAAGATCGCCAAATCTTCAACCTTGAAGAACACCAAATTCTTCAACACCTCAAAGAGCACCACACTCTTCAATAAGAAGATTACCACAATCTTCTTGCACCTAACACCTAGATCACCCAAATGTGTTCTTACCACAAGAACACTCACAAGGATATCTTGTGTTGAATGATGACCACAAATTCAAGAATACAACTCAATAATGAATAATACAATTTGAGTTCAAGTGTAATCAAGAAATAAGTCTAGATCTTAAGATGTGAAAGTGAAATACTTAGGCTATTACAACAAGGATGATGACAATAAGAACTAAGACAAATTTGCAGATTTCTTGTTGTGTTGAGTTGTTTTCTCACTTGTTGCTTGAATGAAACCTCTATTTATAGGAGAGGTCTTGGTTTGATTTTTAGACATTGGCTCCTTCTTGGAGAGTGATTCCTGCAAAAAATAATGTAATTAAACTCAAGAAATAGCTGTTAGAAATCAACCCCTTAAATTGAGGAAAAGCTGTCTGAAAACCCAACGGATAGTTTGCTGTCAAAATCGTATAGCGACCGGTCGCGCAGAGATAAGATTTGAAAGTATTTTTCACGAAAATACACAGGGGACCGATCGACGGAGGCTCCAACCGGTCTCCCCTGTGTGGGTGATTGAGTCCTCAAAAAACCAATACAGGGAAGTCTGTTCTCGAGGGCTTGCTTCCAGGCACTGATCGCCCTTAGGTCGATCGGTCGCCCTCACCGGTCGATTTCCGGGTCAATCGGTTGCCCTCCCCAGTTTTCCTTCCGTCCCATTTTCTGTTTTAAAACTTAACTCAGGTATGGGTAGCCCTATAGGGTGACCGGTCCAACACGAGACAAAGGTGTTGTCCAATTTTTTGTCGAAAATAAACTTCAAGAAATACTCGGAAAAATTAGTAAAAATATTTATGACGATCGGGAGTCTTTGGACAACATTTAGAAACATTGTTTTGGTGTAAAAACTCATTTAAACAAAATCATCAAAATCATGATAAAAACATTTATCTAACAAACTCCCCCTTTTTGATGATTACAAACCAAAACAATTTTTAAGAGGACGATTTTGAAAACAAAATAATTTTTCGGTCAAGGAGTAAACTATCCGTTTAGAGTAACAACAAATGCATAATAACCAAATAGAAGGGAGTCAAGATATTCAAATACATTTTACAAGAGTAACAGCAAACTATGCATAATAACCAAATAGAAGGGAGTTAAGATATTCAAAGACATTTTACAAAAGCTCCCCCTATCAACAAGCACATCAAGAAGAATCAATACAAAAGCTAGAAGCTTTAGCTTTTACAATCTAAACATGAAAATCATGAGCTTAGAAGCTCCCCCTGTCAAGAGCAATCATAGATCATGCAAATAAGTCCATAATACATCATATGGACTAAGTATACTTCACAGCTTTTGGCTTTAAGTAGCCATAGCTTATAGCTACTTTCGCGAGCATTTATTAGATTCTATGAGCTAACGAGCCAATTTCCTATTTCTCCCCCTTTGGAATCATCAAAAAGAATGTTAGCACGATTAAAACATAATCCATGTATATTAAAGTCCGCTAAGTAGTCGTTTTATCGAGCTTTTGGAATATTAAGCTTGAGGGCAATGAACAAGGGAGAAGTTGATAATTTGAATTACAAGAGCTCGTTTGAGTGAAGAAACATGATGTCCATAAGTGTAAGAGACTTTTAAAATCAAGAGTATCATGTAATATGTGAAGTTTTCTTTGCGACAATTCATCGAACACTTGGCGGGTGGTAAAAATGGAAGAAGTTGTATATAGCCCTTGTAAAAGTAATCAAGCCAAAAAATTTATCACCAAATTAATGTATACAACAACCAACCATCAACAATGAATGAGCTCAACACATCCATATAAAATATGCATCAAGAAATTTACATATAAGGCAAATTCTCAAGGGTTCAACCCAATTCAGCTTAGGGAGTAGAATTCTTACCATTCAATCGGTAGAGATGAGCAATAATGATGATAATCGAGCATAATGAAGTCCAAGATATAGAATTGATGCAATAAAATATATTTGAAGTGAATTTTGTGTGCAAATGACAAAGGAACGAAAAATGAGTTGAAAGAGCCAAAATGGCTAAGTCGAGAAACAAAACGGTTTTATCAAAAAACGCTTAGGGCGATCGGTCGGAGCTAAGGGCGACCGGTCGAGGGCTAGGCCGACCGGTCGACCTCATCCCAGTCAGCCCACTGGTTGAGTCTGTTTTTCCAAAATCCAAAGTTTGAACCAAAAATCCGATTTTTCGCCTTAAGTTTTAAAAACATGCAAAATGCAATCAAAGACCTCATTCAATATGCATTATGCCTAACCAAGCTCGTATTGACGCAAAAGTCTCGGAAGATAGCGGTTATGTAAAAATGTCCGCCAATTGATCTTGAGATGGTACGAAAGGTATCTCAATTTTTCGTTTAGAAACACAATCCCTTAGAAAATGATGTCGAATCTCAATATGTTTAGTACGGTTATGATGAACCGGGTTTTGAGCAATATTTATAGTGGATATGTTATCACAAAAGATAGGAAAATTTTCAAAAGAACATTTATAATCCGCTAAGGTTTGTTTCATCCAAAGAAGTTGAGTACAACAAAAAGTCATGGAAATATATTCGCCGCCGTTGAAAGTGAAACACAATTTTGTTTCTTTGAAAACCAAGAAACTAGGCAATCGCCCAAAAATTGACATGATCCGGAAAGTACTTTTATGATCATCAATATTACCCGCATAGTCCAATCACTATAACCTTTAAGAGAAAAATTTTCATTCTTTGGATAAAATAAACCATATTGAATAGTGCCTTTTAAATATCGAAAAATCCTTTTAATGGCACTCATATGAGATTCTTTGGGATTGCTTTGAAAACGAGCACATAGGCATACGGAATGAAGAATGTCCTATCTCTACTTGCGGTTAAATAAAGTAAACTACCAATCATACCTCGATACTTTGATTCATCCACGGCCTTGCCTTTCTCATCCTTGCCAATTTTGACATTTGTTGCCATAGGGGTAGAGACGTTTCTTCCTTCTTCAATGTCGAACTTCTTCAAAAAATCTTTTGTATATATTGATTGTGAAATGTAGATACCTTCTTGGCAATTCTTAATTGAAATCCAAGGAAGAAGTTGAGCTCCTCCATCATGCTCATCTCAAATTCACCTTGCATCAACTTAGAGAATTTCTTGCAAAAACAATTCATTAGTAGCACCAAAAATAATATCATCAACATAAATTTGCACAAGTAAGCAATCTTGCCCTTTTTAAAAAACAAGGAGAGTAGTATCAACTATACCTCTTGTAAAACCATTTTGCAAAAAAATAGCTAAGTTTATCATACCATACACGGGTGCTTGTTTTAAACATACAAGGTCTTTTATAAAAATCATTTGGCCTAGAAAAATTTTCAAACCCGGTTGTTTTTTACATAGACTTCTTTTTGAATAAAACCATTTAGAAAGGTGGATTTAACATCCATTTGGTAAAGCTTGAAATTTTCTTAAAATAAGAATAGGCAAGTAAAATGCGAATAGCTTCTAACGTGCTACGGTTGCAAATGTTTCATCGTAATCAATACCTTCTTCTTGACAATACCATTGAGCTACTAACCTCGCCTTGGTCATCAAGCATTCCGAAATACAAAAAAATTCTGCAAAATCTTAACAAGATATCCCCGCACAAGAGCATAGTAATATCGAATAATAGAGACACTATAACAAGTAACACTTACTATGCTTTAAAACAAATCATCAAGAGTTTCATAAAACATATAAGTTCAAATATGCTTATAGAAAGCTATATAAGGTCTTTTTTGAAATTTAAAATCTGAGAGTACATAGTTGAGACCTCATTTACAATAAGAATTTGAAAAAGAGCTTTGACAAAGCTTCCAAGAGTGAAGACATGAATATGTGCAATAAAATGCATAATTTTGAGAGAAGGATAAAAATCAAATGTTTTATCAAAACAAAATATAATCATTTACAAGTCTCGGATAAAACAAGCTTTATCAAATAGTGCCTTTCAAAAATCGAAAAATCCTTTTAATGGCACTTGTATGAGATAATTTGAAATATCTTGAAAAGCAAGCACATTAACATATGGCAAAAATATATCGAGTCTATGAGATGAATAACAATGGTGAGCGTACCTCGATAGTTTATGTCACTCTTGACATATTATGACGTAGATGGTCATTTATGAATGTATACATCCTACACAATTCTTAAACAATTCTAGCACAAAATATAATGGTAAAAGTGTAGGCTAAAGCAATAATATATGTCACAAGTATGCTTGTGCTATATAAATCCAAACGATATAATAAAACACATTAGTCCTAGTAAATGCACAAGATTTTATAAAAACATCATGCAAGGTCTCATTTTCAAAAGATTTTAAAAACACAAATATTTATTGAAGACCTTAATTTTAAAAATAAGTTTGAAAACTCATTTAGACAATTTTGACATAAATAAAAACATGCATAATAACAAATAAAATACATATTTAAATAGGGAGTTATATTTTACCAATTACGCCATTTCCATGGGTTGTGTCTTTCCCATTGTTGATGATATCTTCTCTTTTGTAAATCACCTTGTTGATGATAGCTTCTCCAATTGCTTCATTTCCAAGGATTGTGTCCTTCCCATTATAATAGTGTTTTTCTTTTGGAAATTCATTTTGATGTTGTCTTCTCCTTTGATCAAATGAAACAATCATTTGATGTCTTCTTACGTTATGAATTTTCTTTGATTGTCATTCACGGGTACCTAATATGACATTATTTTGTGGTACCCTCAAGTGTTTGGGTCCTTTGGGATTAGCTTTGAGACTTTTAGGTCTCCAATAATAATTAGAGCTATTTCTAGCCCGACAAGTTTTTACCGTATGACCCTTTTTTACCACAATAGAAGCAAGTAATAATTCTAGGAGCAAAATGACCAACATGCTTAGATACTTGATTCTTTTTCATGTGACTAACGACATTAGGCTTATGATCAAGTCCAAGTTTATCACAACTATGAACATCAACAATATTGGACATTTTATCGGTACTCAAGTTGAATTTAGATAAATCCTTTTCCATGCAATTAATATCTTTAACAAGAGTACTATTTTTCTTTTCAAGGATTCTAACCTTATCAAGTGTGGTGGTGTGAGCACATGAAAGTGATTCATAAGAAGAAAATAAATTATCCTTATTACTTTTCAAAATATGGAATTCCTTTTTCAAATTTTTGTATTTAACAAGCAAACTTTGGAATTCATTTTGAAGCTCATCAAAATCATTTTGCAAATCATCATAATCATTATGCATTTCATTACTAAAAGAAATAGAAGATTTAGAGTGTACCTCATTGTCTTTGTCGATGCCCATTAAACATTGCTCGACTTTTTCATCATCGGAAGTTGTAAGAAGCTCATCCCATGTTGTTGGGTTTGATGTTGTATCCATTTGAGAGGTAGATGCTTTTGAGTTGCTCCTTTCATTTGCATATACTTCATAGATAGCTTCTAATTTTTCCCATGCTTCATGTGCCGATCGTATTTCTCGAATATGACCGTATTCCGAAGAAGTAAGTGAACAATGAAGAATATTTAGAGCTTTACCATTTAAGGAGACAATTTTTTTTGTCTTAATCATTGAGCTCCTTGAGGACTTTGGAGGTGAGTGGTGCGTATTTCATCGGGATGGATTCTCCATTAATGACCGTGTTCAAAATATCGAACCCGCAACTTTGTAAATAGCATTCCATTCTTTCTTTCCAAAATGTATAAATTTTGGAGTCGAATAGTGGTGGCTTGTTGGTGGAGGCGCCGGTAAGGTAGACTTCATTCGTAGCCATTGATCGTTCCTCTTTACTCGCGATGTGGAACGAGCTTGCCAAAGAGTTTAACTTTGATACCACTTGTAAGTCCAAGTGGCTACGATAATCTAGAGGGGGGGTGAATAGATTATCTTCATTTTCTCGATTATGCCCTCTTTTTCGAATCAAACAAGCCAATACAAGTATGAAGGTGTGGGAAGTAAATAACACGCGTCGCTTTATAGAGGTTCAACCCACCTAGGGCCTAATCCTCTACCACCCCAGTATCTCCGGGATGGATTTCAAAAAGAAAAGAGATTTTATTAATTACCACAATTAATACAACAACACCTTACAACATCACCTTGAAGAGCACCACACTTTTCTTCAACACCACCTTGAGATTACCATAGTGTCCCTATATAAGATTACCACAATCTTCCTTCAACGGCACCTTGTGAAGATCACCATAATCTTCAACCTTGAAGAACACCAAATTCTTCAACACCTCAAAGAGCACCACACTCTTCAATAAGAAGATTACCACAATCTTCTTGCACCTAACACCTAGATCACCCAAGTGTGTTCTTACCACAAGAATACTCACAAGGATATCTTGTGTTGGATGATTACCACAAATTCAAGATTACAACTCAATAATGAATAATGTAATTTGAGTGCAAGTGTAATCAAGAAATAAGCCTAGACCTCAAGATGTGAAAGTGAAATACTTAAGCTATTAGAACAAGGATGATGGCAATAAGAACTTAGACAAATTTGCAGATTTCTTGTTGTGTTGTGTTGTTTTCTCACTTGTCGCTTGAATGAAACCTCTATTTATAGGAGAGGTCTTGGTTTGATTTCCAGACATTGGCTCCTTCTTGAGAGTGATTTACGCAAAAATAATGTAATTAAACTCAAGACATAGTCATAGAAATCAACCCCTTAAATTGGGGAAAAGTTGTCTTAAAACCCAACGGATAGTTTTCTGTCAAAACCGTATAGCAACCGGTCACGCAGAGATAAGAATTGAAAGTATTTTTCACGAAAATACACAGGGGGACAGGTCGACGGGGGTCCGACCGGTCCCCCCCTGTGTGGATCGGTTGGAGTCCTCTAAAATCCAATACAGGGAAGTCTGTTCTCAAGGGCTTGCTTCTAGGCACCGGTCGACCGGTCGATCTCCGGGTCGACCAATTGCCCTTCTCAGTTTTCGTTCTGTCCGTTTTCTGTTTCAAAACTTAACTCAGGTACGGGTTGCCCTATAGGGCGACCGGTCCAACACGAGACAGAGGTGTTGTCCAATGTTTTGTCGAAAATAAACTTCAAGAAATACTCCAAAAGATTAGTAAAAATATTTTATAACGATCGGAGTAATTGGAGAATATTTAGAAACATTGTTTTGGTGTAAAAACTCATTTAAACAAAATCATGATAAAAATATTTATCTAACAGGTTGTGTCACTTTCACACCAACATTTTCACACGGCCGTGTGACACCACATGTGTAGGTCCCAAGGGGTGTGAGTGTAAGGTTTAGAAGAGGGGTTGAATAAACCTTACCAACTTTTCGATTTAGTCCTTTTAAAAGTTCAGAGTTAATACTTCACAGCTAAGTCCTTGATGGACAACTAAGTTAGTTAATCAGCAGAGTTAGCCACTCAACAGACTCGACTGAGCTGTTGATAGAATAACTCGGCTGTTTTGACTAAAGACTTAACTTGACTGTGATATGTTTTTAGCGGAAGACTTAACACCCTTGAATTTGGTTAAGTTTGTTTTGATGCTTGGTTTTAGCACTTTGTTAATTATCAATTCGATAGCAAATTTATCAGAAGATATTAAAGTAATGTGCAGAAATTAAATTGCTGAAATGTAAATGACACAATAAATTTTATTGAGGTTCGAAGATGGGGTAATTCTTCTAATCCTCTTGGTTGCTCCCAAAAACGACCTCTCTTCGCCGATCACCTTCCAAGACGAAGTCCACCGTGAAACCTGCACAAGGGGGGCCGGAGGGGGGCTCCGGCGTACCCTCTCCGATGCTTAAGTCAGTATCTTGGAAAGGAAACAAAGGCTAGAGAGAGAAAAAAGCAATGTAACAGTAAAAATGAGATTAGGTTAGAATGAACCTGGGCTTGGGCCTTTTATACCTTAGCTAGGATTAGGGTTTCCGTAAAATCCGGGATTCCGTTACGATTTGGTGTCAGAGTCATCATTAGATTAGGATCGGATCTCTTAAAAATCCTAATTTTACGCCCGTAAGACCATAGCTCCGACCTGTTTCAAAACACCTCGGCCCAATGTATTGATATAAAGCCCCTACAATTCTCCAAAACATCATCAGTGCCTCATACGTCTTTTGGGCCGAGCTGAACTGTACCCCAAAGTCCTTATAGAATACAACGGGTCAACAACAGATCGCCTTTAGCCGTGCAGGGCTCTACAGGTCGGTTTAATACAATGGACCTTACACAGGTCGGCCCGATAAACATCCCTACAACCGCTCATACCCGGGCCTTCACAGGTCGGCCCAATATGATAGGCCTCCCACCTATGGGCTCAGTAGGTCGGTCCAATACTCATAAGCCTTAGAAGATCAGCCTATATCTTAAGCCTCCTCGGATCGGCCCAATGCTTAATGCTTAACAGATCGGCCAAGAGTAAGGGCCTTTCCAGTCGACCCATGTAATAAGCCTGGTCGTGTCACCTGATAATCTTTTGCCCTTCACCTCTCTTCTCTCCAACTCCTGGAGGAATCCACTAAGTATTGATCGAGTGTACAAAGTGGTAATCAGTCCGTATGCAAGTCTTGATCACAAAGGCGACTTGATCCTTTGTGACTCGATCTAGAGATGCCTTGGTCACACAAACAAGCTTCTCGTATGACTCAAACTTCTTCTTGAGGGCAATGCCTTTGCTACTACAGCCCACTTGCTCAAGCTTCTTGGATTTGATGACGAAGCCCTCCAAAAACTTGAGACTGGTTCGACCTTGAACCTTTCTACAATCCTTCGTGGAATGTAGACCCCTTTGTTTCTTCAAATTTTTCCTCTTCAACTGATTGAAGTTATCTTTCCTTCACAGGTGAGTGTTGGATTGATTTCCTTCGTAGTGTAGGCTTGAGGATTGAACTTGAATGATTTGAGAATATTTTAGGTTACAGATGTTGCTTTCTTGCTTGTATTCAATTTTCAGATGGTCAAGGTAACCTTTTCTCAAATTGATTCCTCGGCCTTTTATAGTGTTCTTTTGAAAATTTTCCCATTGAAGAGATAGGTTAATTTTCAAAAGACACTTGTGGTCGTTGGCTTGTCTTGTTGCAGTCCTTGAAATTGACATTTCCTCGTATTGAATAAGTCTTGACTTTTTCGAGTTCGACACAGTGCGATCTTCCCATTGGTTTATTCCTTTTGCACGCTTCTGGGATTGAGCACTTTAAGAAAGGCGGTATGGAAGTATTACTTGTTTAAGTAATTTTCTTGACTTCTGTGCAACGGATCTCTTTCAGTTGTCTCGACTTGACTGCATTTCCTTAATTTCCCCAGATGACTTCGAGTCAGCTTCCAATCATTGGATGACTCATCTGTCACATCAACTTGAGACTTGGCTATCTTGAGTTGACTTGACTGACACTTCACTCAGCTGCATCTCAGTTGCTCCTTCAGTCGAGTTCCTGTCTTCTTTTCCTTGCCACACTCAGCTGCTTCACAACGGAGTCTTCCTTCTAGTCTCCTGTTGACCTTTTGTATGTTAAGGCATAGCTGACTTAACTCAGCTCGACCAGCCCTATCTATTACAATGCAAATTACAACAAAAATGGGGTGCCAACTTTCTAGTCTAAGTTTTACATGGCATTCATCAAAATCTAAAAATTAATTTCCCAACAATTTCCCCCTTTTTGATGATGCCAAAACTTAAAACATACATTCAACAATTAAATAGCAAAGATGCATACAGATAATGTGAATCACGAATGTATGCGTAGAATAAATCTTTTATTGATCATAACATTCTTGTTCTTTACACAGCTATGTTTACAAAGTGTATCAGAGCTTAATTAGAGCTTAAAGTAATCATGCTATTCTATATCTTAGCAAGTATAGAAATTATACAATTTTATTCAATGTACAGAAGACTTACATACAAATGCATTTACATAGTAAAATACATGAAGGGGTGGACAGCAACGCTTCATCTCCTTCGTTGTTTCCTTCTTTCTTCTTCAGCTCTATCATCTTCTGGCCTTTTTCTCTTTTTCTCCTCTTCAGCTGCCTTCTTTTTCTCATATGCTCTTTTGGCAACATCATCTTTTCTTTTTCTTTCTTGTCTCTCTTCCCACAGCTGAGTTTGTCTTCTGTTTTCTTCTTCGATTCGCTTTACATACTCAGCACTATTCTTGGCCACTTGCAAGTTGGCTACTTCATCGAACCCAGCCCAATAGATCCCTCCTTTCTTGCCTGGATCTATATATTCAATGTTTTTGGGCAGAGGTCTAGGTCTGAAACCTCTTCCTCCTCCACTACTTCTTCCTCGACTGGGCGTGTATTGTACTGGGGCCTTCTTCTTCCCAGCTGAGTGGCCAGCAGTGACCAACAGAGTGATCCCGTGGTCTGGTCCGCCGCTGTCGCCTTCTTCACATAGATTGAGGCCTTTTTCCCAATACAAATCCCGTGCTTGGGCCATGGACATATTCTCAAGTAACCCTGATTTGAGCATTTTGAATTCATCGACCGATCTCGGCTCACTTCCGACGCGTCGATATGGCGTAGGTGTCTCTGTCATTGGAATGCCTCCATGTTTGTTTCAAGATATCCATTACTCGGGCTTCCATTCTTCCTTCCACCTCCTTCATCTCTGCTTCAACTATCTTTCTCTTTTCAGCCATGGGTACTGCGGGGTGTTGGAGCGGCAGAGTCACGGGAAGTTTGCTTGATGATATCACCGTGATAAGTCCTTGTTGGGGGTTTTAGCAATCATCGTGGTCACATCTTTCGAACCTTCCCCCTCAACATTTTCCTTCTTTTCTCGTTTAGCTTTCCTCTCACCGTCTTCTCCTTCACAAACAGGTCCTTCTTCTCGCCTTCGATCCTTTTAACGTCTTTAGGTATTCCTCTTCCCCCTTTTTGGCATCATCAAAGGAGAGAGGAACCCCTGGAAACAAGCCAGCAATCAGGAAGTCTAAACGGCTGATAGCTGAGTTATGCTTTGAATCTGCTGTGGAGTATGCTACACGGAATTCGGAGCGGGTGGCGTTTCATTCAGCTGCCACCAGCTTCATTTCAGCCATGAGAAGGCTGAATTTCTTCTCCATGTTCTCCTCTACGCGCAGGAGCTCTTTCTTATGAAATTCACGCAGCAGCTGCATCTCTGTGTTGTGAGATTCATGCATTCGATCGATGTTTTCCTGCATTCTTCTCTTCATATCAGCATTCTCAGCTTGCCAGACTAACAATTTATTGAACAAAGTTCTGAAGTATTGAACTTGTTCCACGCGCATTGTCTGCTGTTGTTGCCACCATTCCCGGATCCTGAAAATTATTCCTCGCAGATCGGCAGTAAGATTGGCATCTCGGTTATCCAGTCTCATGTCTAGTGAGGCCTGGTGCCTTTCCATCTTCTCTATTTCCGCAAATATGGCCTTGAAAACTTCTCGAACCTCAGTTGTTACTTCTGTCTCAGCTGGCGGCCAAGCAGCGTCAAAGTCGAAATCTGCTGGGATGATGGTATTTGTTGGAATGACAGGATCAGGTTTATGGAAACGTTCTTGATCTCTAGCTGATTCTTCAAGTAAATCGAGCGACTCCAGAGAGAAGGGGAACGATTCTTCAAACGGATCATCACGCACCGGGGGAATCGCTCAACGGTAACTTGTGCCCGTGATGTGCCGGTTGAGTCGATTCTCGCAACTTGAGGAGCCCGTGAAGTTGACTTTGTTTCACTGCGTGGTCCGATGTGGTGTTGACCCGGTGGCCGAGCCTCATTATGTCTTAACACCGTCGGTCTCGGTGATTTTTCCATATGAGTTGACTGTCCTCGGCCGTATCGATGGCGTCATCGGACGATGATGAGATTTGCATGGGTGGCTCATCATCAAAATTGAAGGTTTGGCGAGTAGCCTTTAGATCGGACTTACTCGTGTTTGTGAGAACATCCTCACCGAGTCTTTTGGATCGGCAATGGGGATGACTTCGCCTTCATCATCACCTTCCGATCCCGGAAAGGTTACATCCGGGATTGTCTTGGGAATCGTGAAGGGCACTTATCTCCTTTTTCGATTCATCGATGATAGGAGGGATGTTCTGCATTTAGCTTGTTTACCTCGGGAAGTCTCAACCTCCCGTAGGCCTTCACTACCTCCTGCAATCTCTACTACAGCGAGGCCTTGGACAATCCCTTCGACAGTCTCAGCTGTCTTGGGGTCTTCATAGGTGGCATCCACTGGAGTCTCAACTCCATGGATTGAACTTTCAGTGCCCAGAGTGTTAACTTTCGGGCGATCCATCCTTTGCCTCGATCGCATCGGCGTCGTCATTGGCCTTTAGAGCGGTTGGCACCTCACCGAGAGACAGTCTCAACTATCCGAGCCTCGTTGATGACAATGTGCTTTGTATCTCATTTGTTTTTCCTTTTCCGCTTCGCCTCCTAGATTCATTATGGAGTCACCGCAGATCCTCCGACCTTGCCGCAGTGGAGGGAGTTTCCCCCACCAAGACACCACCCCGGTGAGTGACTTGACTTGGGCGGGTCACTCGTCTCTAGACTCCCGCTATTCCCTTTGAGTATTCAGCCGTTAGGGCGGGTGGTAAGACACCTTCATGAGGTAGGCTCGACCGGGGTCCCTGGTTCCCGTTTCATCGCCAGCCTTTACACCTTCATCCGAATGAGTCTGGGAAGTGGTGGTAGCAACGAGAGTGGCAATCTGCACCACTCCCATAGGATCAATCTCCACCGTGATTTGGAGGACTCCTAGTCCCTCCATCACCCTTTGCTCATGTAGGATTACGGATTCTCGCAT
Organism: Rehmannia glutinosa; assembly: GCA_016081115.2. NCBI lineage: Eukaryota > Viridiplantae > Streptophyta > Magnoliopsida > Lamiales > Orobanchaceae > Rehmannia > Rehmannia glutinosa. Next base: position 168,377 of record JABTTQ020002956.1, on the reverse strand, counting down.
TGCTTGCCGCAATTGCAATTCTTCCGTGGGCAAAGAATAGGGGTCCATATCCTCATCACTTTCTCGAGAGGACGCGATGAGATGAGGATGTGTATGATCGATGGTTCGAGTGAGTGGACAAACGCTGGCCTTCTCATGAGCCTCTCGCTTCTCACCGCTCTAGCCCGCTTCGTTTTCTTTTCCGAATCTGCGAAGATGTTGATATAGTTATCCTCGTCAAGGGCTTGCAAAGATCGCGGTCAACTTCAAGAAACCTCAAGAGTTCTTCTTCCTCAAGAATGAACTCGGGTGTTCAAACTGCACCCTGGAAAGACTCAGCTTCCATTTTCTCCATTCTCGCAGACGATTTTGGATGTCTGGATACAATGGAGAGTACATGATTACATCGTCTTCATCATCCTATTGCTATCTGTCGTTCCCAGGGATTGAGGGTAGCAGACTTCGCTGCTCGACACCCTCAGTAGCCTCTGTTACAGGCGGTGACACAACCCTGTCAATAGGTGATTCGGTTGTCTCAGCTATTCCTTATTCCTCAGTTGTTCCGTCTACAACTGGGTCTTCAACTTGCCTTTGCTGATCGGCCTCAGCAAACTTCGCTGTTTCATCTATAACTTCCGGAGACTCTACTTCTCTAGCAGTCTCAGGTATCTTTTCCAGCTGAGTGGCAGACTCAGATGTCTTCTCAAGCTTGGAAATCTTGGAAATTCTTCTTCTTCTTTTGGTTTTCACTAGAGGGATATCTGGTTCCACTTCCTCTGGTTCGTTGAAGGTAAAGGCCTTCGCAGTTGTCTTAGAGGCAGCTTCCTTCCTTGTTGTGGCAGTCCTCTTCTTCTTAATCACTGGAGAAGAGATTAAATATTCCTTCTCCATTGTGGCTGCAGGGGCAGGAGACACGGCTGTGGGGGCAGGTGACTCTGCTGCAGGGGCAGGTGTGCATATTTCTTTTTCTTTGCTGCAGGGGCAGCAGTCTTCTTAGCAACTGCAGAGGCAGCCTTCTTCTTGGGAGGAGATGAGACAGTTGTATCGTCAGGGTCAGCTGATTCCCCCTCACTCGTATCAGCCCTCTTGGCGTATGCTCTCTTCTGTGCTCCGGAGAGATTTGACCGGAACATTTTCTTGTTTACATGGAACGCCTTTCCATGTCGAAGAGGGACTCCCTTCACTTCCATCATCCAGCCAATCACCAGGCCGTACCCCAGGGATCCTCCGAACGATCCATCCTCCTTGAATGATTTATTCCCAATGTTTTGGCAGAGTCTGCTGTATACAAACTCAGCCCAGTTCACCTTCTTTTCTTCTATGATCGCAGCCATCACGGTCAACTTAGTTTTGGACAGCTGATTAAAGCTTCCAAACTTGATATCAACACACTTGGCAACAATATCCAGCAGTTGTGGTAGTCTTCCTTCAACAGCTTCTTATCATCTGTGTAGACAACCTTCGCAAAGACAAGTCGGGCTTGGCTCACTTTCTTCCAAGCAAAGGCGACCAGGTTAACATCGCCTTCATAAATCTCCTAAGACTCCTTCCGCGGCAACAAAATGATGTTACGCCAGATCCTTGGAAGTGATGGTGAAATCTTTCCCATGAACAGAGGACTTGATGCCCTCGTCGTGAACTTTAGCGTTCACATAGAACTGTGCGACCTCTTCCACGTAGGTCATCTGAAACTCCATCGGCAAAAATGATTTCAGTCCTGATTTCTCCAACTTCTCTGCTATTTTCTTCACAAGGGTTTCGTCTGACCCCTGTTTGATCATGCCTTCAAATCCACAGTAGATCCCGTGTGGATTTGCTTTCCCAACTTGACAAAATCGTGAGTAGATGCCATTTTTCGAAGATTTACCGAACGAAACTTTGAAAGTAAGCTTTGAGGATTTGTAGGGTTTTGAGAGAGAATTTCTTTCTTTGCTTTCGAGAGAGATGAACAGTTTTGGTAATGTGAGAGAAAATCGGATGAAACGAAATATGTATGGGTTATGAAAGGGCGTGCGGATGGTTTTTGAAATTTGATCAAGATCAACGGCTCAGATCTTGCTCGTCGATTAGCATTTAAGTTCTCGCATTTAATGCGGCAGCATTTATATCCAATCATAAGCTTGGTATGCAGCTTTTGACTGTACACGGCATAATTATGTTGACGTCATCCTTAAAAAATTTCCCGCTTAGTAAGAACGACTGCGTTTTTGTCACTTTGCTCATAAATGACTCAGCTTACTCCTTAGTTGATTCAACTCTTCTTCTCTCTATTCTCCTTGTGACTCAGTTGTCAGCTAACTCGGTATAGCTGACTTTCCGATACGGCTGATTCACATAGCTAATTCATGAAATCTACTTTTTCTTCATCTTTTTACGATTCATTTCTTCTTATTGAGTCTTCTGAGAGTCAACTCAACTCAATTAACCCTAGCTCATGCTTGAGTTCTTCAAATCTTGATTCACATAAAGGTTTTGTGAATATATCAGCTAACTGCTTATCAGTTGAAATGTATTCCAAGGTGATGTCCTTCTTTTCAACATGGTCTCTTATAAAGCTATATCTGACATCAATGTGCTTGGTTCTTGAATGCAATACAGGATTTTGAGTGATTGCAATTGCACTTGTGTTATCACACATAATTGGAATTTCCTTTTCTTCAACTTCATAATCTCTCACTTTGTCTCATCCATAAGACTTGGGCACAACACGCGCCCAGCTATGTATTCTGCTTCACCGTGGAGGTGGCTATTGAATTTTGCTTCTTTCTAAACCAGAAATTAGCCTATTTCCAAGCATTTGACATGTACCGAGGTACTTTTCCCGTCAACTCTACATCCAACATAGTCGAGTTTACCGATTAGTTTGAATCCACCTTCCTTTGGATACCATAAGCCAACTTCTTGGCTTCCTTTCAGATATCTCAAGATTCTCTTGGCTGCAGTCATGTGGCTTTCTTTTGGAGCAGATTGAAATCTTGCACATACACCTACAAAGAAAAAGTGATGTCTGGTCCGCTTGCTTTGAGATAGAGCAATGATCCATAAGTGCTCAGATCTAGTTTGATCCACAAACTTGCCATCCGCATCCATATCCATTTTGATGATGTATTCATTGGTATTTTCACGAAAGACTTCTCTTCCATACCAAATTTCTTCATTAAATCTCCGGTATACTTTGTCCGACTTATGAAGGTTCCATCCTTCAGCTGTTTTACTTGGAGTCCTAGGAAGAATGTTAGTTCTTCCATCATACTCATTTTGAATTTGCTTTGCATGAGATTTGAGAATTTATCACACAACTCTTTGTTTGTGGATCCAAAAATAATGTCATCCACATATATTTGAACAAGCAATATACTCTTCCCATCTTGAATTCTGAGAGTGTTCTATCCACTTTGCCTTTTGTGAATCCGTTCTCAGTCAGGAATTGTGATAATGTATCATACCATGCTCTTGGTGCCTGTTTCAATCCATATAGAGCTTTCTTGAGTTTGTATACTTTATCTTCAAGAGTCTTCTACTCAAATCCTGGAGGTTGTTCAACATACACTTCTTCTTCCAATGAACCATTAAGAAATGCACTCTTCACATCCATTTGATATACAATGAAGTTCTTGTGAGCAGCATAGGCAAGAAACATCCTTATGGCTTCTAATCTTGCCACAGGAGAAAATGTTTCATCAAAATCTATCCCTTCTTCTTAGCAATACCCTCTGGCTACCAGTATTGCTTTGTTTCTTACGACAGAACCTTCCTCATTCATCTTGTTTCTGAACACCCATTTTGTCCCAATAACATTTTGATGGGTAGGTCTTTGAACCAATTCCCACACTTTGTTTCTTTCAAATTGATTCAGCTCTTCTTGCATGGCTTGAATCCAATGTGTGTCATCCAATGCTTGTGACACATCTTTTGGCTCTATTTGTGAGATAAAACAAGTGAACATTGCTTCTTGTTGAGCTCTGGATCTGGTTTTGATACCTTCTCTTACATCTCCAATGACTAGTTCTGGTGGATGGTCTCTCAGCCATCTTACATCAGGTTGGAGTAAGTTAGCTGGATTCAGTCGTCTTGCAGCTGTGTTATTTTGATCAGCTCTCTCATCATCACTCAGCTGCAAATTTTCCAGCTGTCTTTGAGACTCAGCTATCTCATCCTCATCTGGGTTTATAACCCCAGCTTCAGCTTCAACATAGGGGCTCTTCTGCATGATTGACTGATTCAGCTTATCAACTGACTCTTCAAAGTTTTCACCATTTACATTGGGCTCATCAAACACCACATGAATGGATTCTTCTGCAACCATAGTCCTCTTGTTGAGCACTCTGTAGGCTTTGCTTTCAGCTGAGTATCCCAAGAAGATACTTTCATCAGCTTTGGCATCAAAAGCCTTTAAACATTTACATCCAATTGTCTTTGCCATTGTTATGGATGAAACATTTACATCCAAATATTCTAAAATATGCAACATTTGGCTTCCTCCCTGTCCAAATCTCATAGGGAGTCTTTGTCAGCTGTCTGCTTATCATGCATCTATTTTGAGTATAGCATGTTGTGTTTATTGCTTGACCCAAAATCTTTTAGGCGATCTGCTTGACTAACATGGTCCTTGCCGCTTCTTTGAGAGTTCTTTCCTTCTTTCTCGCAACTCCATTCTGCTGTGGAGTCCTTGTTGCAGATAACTCATGAGCAATACCATTTTCAATAAAATCCTGAGTTATTATTCCATTTACAAACTCAGTTCCTCTGTCAGATCTTATCTTAATAATGGTTTGACTCTTCTCATTTTGAATTCTCTTCATCAGCTGTGGTAGCTTTTGCAAGGTTTTTTTCTTCTTACACATGAAAATTGTCCATGTATATCTTGAATAATCATCTACTACCACCAATGTGTATTTCTTTCCACTTATGCTAGTTGGTTCAACTGGACCAAATAGATCCATATGTAACAGGTGCAATATTCTTGTTGAAGATGGACATGTCTTTTCTTTGAATGATGATTTGATTTGTTTTCCCATCTGGCATGCATCACATATACTCTCCTTCTTGTATACTGAGTCTGGAAGTCCTTCTACAAGATTGCTCCTGGCAAGCTTGTTAATTGTTTTGAAATTCAGGTGACTCAGCTTCTTATGCCACAGCCAACTTGATTCGGTTGTGCTTTTTGCTAGCAGACAAGTGCTTGGTGTTGCGGTTGACCAATCTACCACATACATGTTCTTTTTTATCCGCATCCTTGCAACACAACTTCATTGGATTCATGTCCTTGATTTGACATACACCCATGTTGAATCCAACATTACGACCTTTGTCACGAGTTGGTGATACTTAGCAGATTGAAGTTGAGTCCTTCAACATATGCAACATCTGTGATTTCTAATCCATTTTTCTTGATGGATCCAAAGGCTTTTATTTCTCCTAGAGCTTCATTTCCTCCAAATATGACTTTTGCACCTCGACTTCCTTGAATTTGGACATTTTTCTTGTTTCTGTCATGTGTCTAAATGACCACTATCCATGTACCAGGTTCCTTGGCACTCACTTGTTCCTTGAACTCCGCAATCAAGGAAATTAGGTTTTAGGTACCCATACTTGTCCGCTCCCGGGGTTAGTATTGTAAGATGATCCAACCAACCTATAGCCAAAAGATTTGACTCAAGAGGTTGCCATCTATCAATGACATAATCATAATTAACTTTAGCAAATTGCATGGGGTTTTAGGTTCATACATCCGTCTCTTTTGTCTGTATGCATGTGTGTGTGTTTTAGCAATTGCCTTCTTTGGGTAGTTGTGATATCTCTGAGTGTAGTGCTTGGGTGCATATGAGTGCTGATGATAGCTCTTTTGCCTTTGGAATGGCCTTTGTTGAGTTCTAGGCCTTTGCCATTTAGGCTTATATTCCATAGGCCTTTGCTGATAATTTACATTATTCCAATCAGCTTGGCTTGGGTAGTTTCTACCATTCCCAACATATATATCTCTTTTATAGAACTTCTGGGGCTTTCGGTAGCTCTGTTTCTTCTTTCTGAGTATTTCTGTTGGAGTTTCTTTGAAGAACTCGGGCCGGATTTCTTCTCGGTTGTCTATCAAAGACACTCAATTGGTCAAGTTTCCTTTTCCTTTATAACCAAGGCCAGTATGTTTGTGGTTGTGCTTTGGAATGAAAGTGTGTGCACCATTTGAAGTTTTGAATTTTTGAGATGCTTTATTACTTGAAGATCCTTTTTCCAAAATCACTTTCGGAGCTTGACTTAGCATAGAGGAATTAAATCCTAAGCCTGTCTTATCTCCACATTCGTTTTGACTCATAATAAGATCATCCAAAGATTTAGATGCCTTAGTGAATGAGGCAATCACATTTTTGAGGTCATTTTCCCTCTCTTCTATAGCAACTATCTCTGCTACTAATTTAGCATTTTCAGCCTTTAGTTCTTTATTCTCATCAGCTATGTGACTTAGAGTACTCAGCTCCTTAGTCAGCTGTGAGTTTTGGCTCTTGAGTTGGTTGTTCTCCTCATGCAGCAGTGTGTGTGAGGATTTAATGTGCTCGAAATCTTTCATCATTTTCCCTAATGAATCATAAAGATCTGTGGGTGATGAAGTGTGTGTGTCACAGTCACTATTACTAGAATCTGAGTGAGATGAGTTAGAGTGTACCTCATCTTCTTAGTCAGGTTGGTCTTGTTCCTTGGCCATTAAACAGATCAAGGCTTCTTTTTCAGAGTCACTTGAGTAGTCAACTTCACTACTCTCTAAGTCGGCTGTGTCTTTTGACTTGGCTGTCTCAGCAGTCTCTGCAACCAACATTGCCTTTTTCTTTTCTTGTCTTCTTTCTCTGAAGACTTTTCTTTCCTCTTCATTTCTGTATTTGTTGACTGCAGGATATGGGCAATCAATGGCATAGTGACCAGGTTGCCTACAGTTCCAGCATAGATTCTCAACCTTTTGATCAGCTCTTTCCATTCTTGGATTGTCAGCTCTTTGATACTCAGCCTTTTGATGCTCTGCTCTCTTGGTTGGCCTATCTTCCCTTGACTTGAAGGGAGCTGAGTGTCTTCTGGAGGATTCACCTTTGCCTCTCTTGTAATTCTTGTTGAAGAACTTGTTGAACCTTTTAACCATCAGGGCTATCTCCTCTTGGTCAATGACTTCTTTGACCTCAGCTCTCTTGCCATCCTTAACTATTAGAGCAGCTGTTTTGGGCACAACTGTCTCCTCTTGGTCTTTTCTTCTCAGCTCAAATTCGTAGGCTTTGAGATCTGAGAATAGATCATGGTTGGAAGTCCTTGATAGGTCCATGGAATGTCTCAGAGCCATGACCTTCATTTCCCACTCAGCTGGGAGACTTCTTAGAATTTTCATACACATTTCCTTCTGTGTATATTCTTTTCCAAGTGCAGATAGCTCATTGGTAATTTCTGTGAACCGAGCATCCAGTTGATCCAAGTTTTCTCCTGCAAGCATCTTAAAATTTTCAAACTTTTGTACAGCAACAGATAGTTTATTTTCTTTGATTTGCTCTGAGCCTTCACAGATCAAAGTTAGCTTATCCCATATTTCTTTGGCCGTCTTGCATGATTTGACTTTGTTGAACATGGCTTTGTCCAAGGTCTTGTAAAGAATGTCCTTCGCCACATTGTCAAGGTTGTATCTTGGTTTTTCAACCATAGCCGGTCCGGGAGCAAAGATCCTCTTCTCCTTCTGCTGCAGCTAGACTCGTTCTGTTGTGTTCACTTTTAAAATTTGGAGTGGCCCATCTTCTATCACTATCCACATTTCATCGTGTAATGCTGATAGATGAGCCTGCATACGAATTTTCCAGTCACCAAATTCCTCAAAAGTGAACATAGGGATGCGTGTCAAATTTGCTTCCATGATAATAATTTTGCTAAATAAAAGAGTTTTAAAAGATCAAGTGCTGAAGTAAGTTTTGAAAGATTTGGAGATCTAGTTCAGTAACCAGTATGGAAGGCTCAATGAACCAACCGCTCTGATACCACTTGTAGGTCCCAAGGGGTGTGAGTGTAAGGTTTAGAAGGGGGTTGAATAAACCTTACCAACTTTTCGATTTAGTCCTTTTAAAAGTTCAGAGTTAATACTTCACAGCTAAGTCCTTGATGGACAGCTAAGTTAGTTAATCAGCAGAGTTAGCCACTCAACAGACCCGACTGAGCTGTTGATAGAATAACTCGGCCGTTTTGACTAAAGACTTAACTTGACTGTGATATATTTTCAGCGGAAGACTTAACACCCTTGAATTTGGTTAAGTTTGTTTTGATGCTTGGTTTTAGCACTTTGTTAATTATCAATTGGATAGCAGATTTGTCAGCAAATATTAAAGTAATGTGCAGAAATTAAATTGCTGAAATGTAAATGACACAATAAATTTTATAGAGGTTCGAAGATGGGGTAATTCTTCTAATCCTCTCTTCTCCAACTCCTGGAGGAATCCACTAAGTATTGATCAGTGTACAAAGTGGTAATCGACCCGGATGCAAGTCTTGATCACACAAATGACTTGATCCTTTGGGACTCGATGCAGAGATGCCTTGGTCACACAAATGGCTTCTCGTATGACTCGGCCTTCTTCACAGGGCAGCTGCCTTGCTACTATAGCCCACTTGCTCAAGCTTCTTGGATTTGATCACGAAGCCCTCCAAAACTTGAGACTGGTTCGACCTTGAACCTTTCTACAATCCTTCGTGGAATGTAGACCCCTTTGGTTCTTCAAATGTTTCCTCTTCAACTGATTGAAGTTGTCTTTCCTTCACAGGTGAGTGTTGGATTGATTTCCTTCGTAGTGTATCCAAGTCGCCTATGCCATAAACTAGTTAAATCATTATTGGCGACAAGACAAGAAACATTTTGACTAACCAAATCATTTTTGCAAATCTTGTAAAGATTGCATTTTCTACTTGCTTCACAAATAATTTTATCATTTTTTGAGAATAAGTCATTTTCCTTTATTAAAACTAACATCATAGTTTGAATCACAAAGTTGGCTTACACTTATCAAATTGAACTTAAGTCCTTCAACTAATAAAATATTACTAAGAGAGAAAGAAGAGTTACCAATTTTTCCATTTCCAAGAATTTTTCCTTTGACATTCCCGAACATGACCATGCCTTCTTCGTGGAGCTTGATGTTGATAAAAAGTTATCTTTTTCTGATCATATGGCTTGAACACCCACTGCTTCACGAGCCATGCTGAATCTTCCGGAATTGTTATAGCCCCTAGCACCTACAAATAATTCATTTTTAGGTACCCTATAATTTTGGGTTCATGGGGGTTAGTCTTGGGACCTTTGGGTCTCCAAAAATGACTAAAGCTATTTTTCAATTTATAATCATTTGCATAGTGTCCATTTTTACCACAATAAAAGCAAGTAATAATGTTAGGACTACTAGCACGTATGAAAGTCGGAGCTTGATCATTTTTCTTAAAAACGGTTTGAAAAGGTTTGTAACCAAGTCCTAGTTTGGAATGCTCACTTCTTTGTGCACCAAGAATTTTAGTAATTTTATCAGTACTTAAATTAAAACGTTCCACATCCTTTTTCAAATATTCAATTTCTTTTGTGAGCAATTTTTTTCGAAATCGAGAGTCTGAACTTTTGCAAGAGTAATAGCATGAGCATGATCAAGAGATTCATAAGAAGTAAATAATTTATCATTTTCTAATTTAAGCTCTTTATACTCTTTTTCCAAAAGCTTGTATTTGCAAATCATATCTCTAAATTCATTTTGCAACTCATCATAATCACATTGTAATTCATTAATTAAAGAAGAAGATGAAGAGTTAGAGCGTACTTCGTTGTTTTCATCGTCTATGGCCATGATACCATGTTTGGCTTCTTCTTCTTCATCGGATGTGGTAAGATGCTCATCCCATATTATTGCTTCCGTAATTAGAGCTTTCTTCTTGGGAAAAGGCTCTTTCTTCTTTTCTCCGCCTCCGCTAATTTCGGGCAATCAGCTATGTAGTGTCCGGTTTCCTGCATTTGAACACGAGTTGTCTCTAGACTGTCTTGCCTTATTGTTATTTACAAATTTGGCAAATTTCCGACAATCTTCATCGCTAGCGTTAGAAGAAGATGCTAAGCCTTTAGGAATAGATTGCATACCCAATTGAGAGGTGGATGGTTTGGAATTTTTCCTCTCCTCGAGATATACTTCGTAGATGAGAAGATTTCTAATGAGCTCGTCAAATTTGAGAGTTTCAAGATTTTGAGCTTCCGTAATCACTGTTACCTTTTCGGACCCAGAACCGGGAAGAGCATTTAAGACTTTTGTTACCTTGTCTTCTTCAAAGATATCTTTCCCAAGTGTAACAAGAGGAATTACTATGTTGTCAAGCCTTTCCACCATTTTTGAAATACCTTCACCCTCAAGCATGATGAAGTTTTCAAAATCTTTAACAAGCATGGTTTTTCTTGCTTGTTTTACTTTCTTTGTGCCTTCATAGATAGTTTCCAATTTTCGTCATACTTCATGTGCGGACCTTATTCCTCTAATACGATTATACTCGGTGGCGGTAAGAGAATAATGCAAAATATTTTAAGGCTTAACCGTTTAGAGAGATGACTTCTTGTCATTATCGTCAAATTCTTTAAGGTTCTTGAGGACCGAGGTGCCATCCTCCAATATTTGGTTGGTTGAGCTTTCCCTTCAATAAGTGCATTCCAAATATCGAACTCGCACCCTTGTAGAAAGCACTCCATTCCGTCTTTCCAAAAAGCAATGTTGTTGGCGTCGAATTAGTGGTGGCTTGTTGGTGGAGGCGACGGTGGTGAGGTAGCTTTCGCTCGTAGCCATGGATCTCCTCTTTACTCGCAAAGATTAAACGAGCTTGCCAAAAATTTGGCTATGATACCACTTGTTAATCCAAGTGGCTACGATAATCCAGGGGGTGAATAGATTATCTCGATTTTCCAATTTACGCCCTCTTTTTCGAATATGATAATGATGACCAAAATGAAAGTGCGGAATCTTCTACTACCCCGTTATGTTCGGAATGAATTTTGAAAAAGGAAAAAGTTTATTAATAGATACCAAACTATTTCAACCTTTATCTTGAAGAGTACCACACTCTTCTTACAACACCACCTTGAATATTACCACAATCTTCTTACACCAATGAAGAGTACCACACTCTTCAACACCTAAATCACCCAAGTGTGTTCTTACCACAAGAACCTTAACAAGGATGTCTTGTTTTAGATGATTGAAAATAATTCAAGATTACAACTCAAATGAAGTATACAACGTTGAAGTGAAAGTGTAATAAAAAATAAAGCCTAGTACTCAAGATGTGCAAGTGAAAGACTTAGGCTAAATACAACAAGAATATGAAAGTGAAGAACAAGAAGTTTTGCTTGTATTTGTATTGCTTGTGTTGTTGTAATTTGTTGCTTCAATCCTTCATCTATTTATAGGAGAGGTCTTGGATTTGAATCTCAGCAATAGGCTCCTCCTTAGAGATTGAAATTTGTAAAAAAAAAATACAAATCAAATGGAAAATATAGTTGCTAGAAATCAATCTCTTAATTTCATGATAAGTTGTATGTTGTGCAACGGATAGTTTGCTGATAAAACCTTAGGTCGACAAGTTGACATCTAATATGAAAAATCAAATTTTTCTTTGAAAATACACTGGTGGATCAATCCAAGGGGATTGGACCAGTCGACCTCATGATCGACCAGTCGCCCCCCTAGGTGGACCGGTCCACTTCTTAATTTTTGAAACAGAAGTGATTTGGCAAAAAATACAATGTTCCAGGCACGGGTCAACCTGTGGTCGACCACACCGGTCGACCTGGACCATTTTTGGTTCTGTTTCGATTATATTTCAAAAATTCAACTTCAGGCACGGGTTGCCCTCTAGGGCGACCGGTTGGCCTTGAACAGAAGTGTTTTCTAATTTTTGTCAAAAATAAACTTTAGAAATACTCCGAAAAAATAGTAACAATCATTTAAATCGATTTGGAGTATTTGGACAATATTTGGGACATTGTTTTGGTGTAAAACTCAATAATATGAAATCATCAAAATTACGATAAAAATATTTATCTAACATACCCCTCTCAATAATTCTTCAAATCTCTCTTTCTTTGAACACGTTAGCCAAAAACCAAGATGATTACTCAGTTGGGATTAGCTAACACTTAACTTTATAGTTGATTTGGTTTTTGTTCAGTGGAAGACTTTTTACCCTTAATGTTTTAAACTTATTTTCAACACTTATTTTTAGCAAAGGTTATTATCAGTTGAGTTCGACAGATTTAACTTAACAGCAGATATAAGTAATATGCAAGAAAATAAAATGTTGTAAGTAAAAATAACACAAGAAATTTATAGTGGTTTGAGGATGGGGTAATTCCTCTAATCCACTCTTCTCCAACTCCTGGAGGAGTCACTAAGTAACAGATCTTGTTACAAAGTAGTGAATAGTCCCATTCAGCCTTGATCACACAGCTGGCTGCTCCTGCGACTCAGCTTCTTCACAAAATGGTTGTCTTGCTACTTCAGCTCCCTCGAACTCTTGGAATTGATCACGCAGCCTTACAACGAGCCAAAGCTTTCGGTTCGAACTTGAACCTTACTACATCTCCTTCAACCTTGGAGAGTAAACCCCTTTTGTTCTTCAAACAGTTTTCTCTTCAACTTGATGAAGTATTATTTCCTTCACTAAGTGTGTTGGATCGAGTTCCTTCGATTTTAGCCTTGAGGATTAACTTTGAAAGCTTGAGAGTATTTGCAAGTTTGCTTGAATGCTTGTATGCTTATGATGGACTCGGTAACTTTCTCTCTTTTGCTTCTTCAGTCTTTTATAGTGCTTATTCAAAAATTTGCCCATTGAATAGATAGGCAATTTTCAAATAACACTTCTTGGTCGTTGGCTTGTCTTTCCTTGATCTGCAGCTTGCGATGGTGACATTTTCTCATTTTAATGAGGTGTGCAGTTTTTCAGGTTCTGACACACGCTCAGTACTTTCCATTGGTTTATTCTATTTGCACACTTCTGGGTTGAGCACTTTTTGACATGGTAGCATGGACGTATTACTATAATAAGTAATATCCTTGACTTTTGTGCAACGGATTGATCTCAGTCGACTTGACTTGACAATTGTTTTACCCCTTTAACTTAAGTCAGCTCCAACCTTTTAGGAATGACTCAACTATTTGTCAAATGACAGACTTAGCTTTCAATTGACTTGATTGTCACTTCTTCATTCTTTACTCAGCTGTCTCACAGCTAGGTCTTCTTCTTCAGTCGAGTCTATAAGTTGACTTCACATAGCTTGGTCTTCTCTTTATTCTTCAGTTGACTCCTTGTAATCTTCAACTTAGTTGACTTTAACTCAGCTCATGCAGTCCTATTTATTATAAGTTGAATTACAAAGAAAATGGGATGCCAATTTCTTATTCTAAGTTTTGCATGGTATCATCAAAATCTAAACATAAATTTTCCTAACAACTAGCTCTAAAGTTTCTGAATTTTCTCACCATTCTGGAACAGACTTCAACTTCGGATGATCTCCTTCAGGGAAACCCCAAGCACCCCTAATTCTTGATTGTGACGTAAGCAATAGCCTAACTAATAATTCTCGTTCACGAAAGCTCAACTATTTGGAGTAATACCACATCAACATTATAATCTATAATTTCATATCATTCATAGAAAGTGCAATAGATTCCTACATGTCTCTCTTCTCTCTCACCCCCAAAATTAGAGCCCCGAGAAACCGTTGCTTTCTTCATCATCCTCTAATGGAGAATAGCAGAGAATATTCATTTATTTATTTTCTTTCTTTATTTGATCTTTGTTTTGATGTTTTATCCCTCTTATGGGAATAGTCTTCTTCTCTTTTGTAGTGTTAGGTCTCTTCGCTCTTTGTGAGTGGAAATTTTCTTCTCCTCTCTCCCCGTGAGAGTGTTTTTTTCGATCATATGAATATTATTTGGCTTGACTTGAACGAGTTTGATTTCTTCGCGCGATTCTCTGATTTGGGGAGAATCTTGATTCCCGGTCGTTAAACATGTATTGGTCGTGTATGTGATCACTCCATGGACATTTTGTCATTTGAGACTCATTTGAGACTTTTAATGTTTTATCGGAATTTTTTCTCTTTTTTCAACCTCTTTTTTCTATTTGTTTGAGATGATGATTTTTTTTTATATTGAAGGAGATAAGTGTATTATGTCCGATTTCGCAGTTTTTCTGCAATTTTCTTTCGTAAAAAAAATTAATGAAAAATTGCTATAGAAAAGTTTTGACTCGATCAACCCTTACTCCCTTACTAGTCGCACTATAATATGGGGAAAATTACAATTTTAGTCCTGTAACTATAGAGTAGTAACAATTTGGTCCCGTTCAATATTTTTTCGGCAAAACACCCTGTAACTTCTTGACATTCTCAATTTCAGGACTGTTTTTGCCAGAAAATGCCAGAAAATCAAATTAATTGGGGATTTTGGGTTATCTCTGGCCAAATTTGAACACACTAGATAGATCTAAATGACATGGATGCCCAAGGTGGAAAATTGAATTATTTTCAATTAATAATATCTTATTTAATTGAAAAGACTTAAATTAAATTAAAAATATATATTTAAATATAAAATAAAATATGCAATAATATTAAAAAAAACTCTTTTTTAATACTTAACAAATTTGAATTAATTTTTGAAAACGAATAAATTTAGTTAATATTATACATATCATAACTCAATTCTTAATTAATCAACTAATCAATTACAAATTAGAGAGTAAAACTGTAACATTTTTTTTAGAAGAGTAAAATTGTAACATTAGCTAATTAAAATATATTTAACCAAATAGAAAAGAATATTTTCTTTTCTTTTCTTTTTTCTTTTCTTCTCCGTTGCGTTCTTCCTTGGAACTGTTCATTCCTCCTCCCTATTCCAAACCACCATGGTCACAGTCGTCGCCATCAAAACCTAACCCAATAGTGTTGCTCAGTTTCTGTCTAATTCAATCAACATAACCATCAAATTGTTCTTCTTCAAATTTAAAAGTATTTTGTTAAATCTCCATTTCAAACCCTAGAAATCACCAACACAAGTTGAGAACAAAGCCACGGGATCGTGACGATGAAGGACCGCCTCAATGCTTCTTGGTTATGGAGCGGCGGTGGCGGTTGTTTGGTTCACCAGAATTACGGAGAAACCGTAAAGAATGAACAACGAAGAAGAAATGGAGAAAAGAAAAAGAAAACGAAAAAGAAAAGAATTTATTTATTTTATTTTTATTTAATCAATGAAATTTTTAAATTTAAGTTAAGTATTTTGAATTAAATAAGATATTAATAATTAAAAATAATTTATTTTTCCACTTTGGCAAGTGCCACTTGAATTGGGCATGGTCACGTAGGTGTCATGCAAATTAAATATATCGAGCATGTACAAATTGGTCGGAGAAAATCCAAAATCCTCAATTAATTTAATTTTCCGGCAAAAATTCAATTTTCCAACAACAATGGTCCTCAAATTGAGAAGGTAAAAGAGTTACAGGGTATATTTGCCAAATAAAATCTGAACGGGACCAATTTGCTACCTCTTTGTAGTTACGGGATCAAAATTGCAATTTTCCCTTATAATATGCAATCGAAATTTGTCTTATTGGTCAGACCATGATATAAATACACTTAATAACGTGATCTTGGGCTAAAATTTAGCCAACACAATTAGTGAATGGCAAAAACTCATGTAGGACCATTTTACGGGTCTCAATCTGTAAGACGGATCTTATTTGACCCACGGATCCTGTTGACCAGGTTCGCGGGTCAAAGCAGCTCCTGCCTTTTTTCTGTTTTTCTTCCTCAGTTAAAGTAACAGTTTTATGAGAAAAAGTATCGGTTATTTTAGATAAAGTATCATATTTTTTAATATAGCCACAGATTATGATTACATTACATTGAAGGAAAAATAAATATATCAGAGTTAAAGTAACACCTTTACGAGTAAATATATATTTTTTGAGACAAAATATCATGTTTTAAGAGTAAAAATATCTGTTTTTTAAATAAAGTATTATATTTTTAAATAATAAATACAAAGAAAGATGAATAATAAATATGATAGAGTTCAAGTAATACTTTTATAAGTGAAATAATTTGTTTTTTTAGATAAAGTAACATATTTTTTAATATAGTCACAAATTTATGAATATATTACAATATATATATATATATATGGATAGGCTCAAATGAGACCAGATAATTACAATGAGACAGTGTGGACTAATCCTGTCCACAAATCTATAATTTTAGATGGTTGAGATTTACCCAATTTAATAGACCTTTTTAGTTTATTTTAAATCAAATAAGGGCAGATCAGTCATTTTCTTATTATTGTTTTCACCCCCAATTATGTGGTCCCCCAAATTCCATTCATCCATCCCCGTTCATCCCTCCCACAAAATCAAATAACATCACTCTCTTTGGGAAGCTTTCTTGAACACCAGTTCAATTACCCTCACCAAACAGAAAAATTGCACCTCTCAACCACCGCAACCATTCTTTTCGTCGTCAACCACCGGTCTTTCCGGCGTCGGAAGAGCATTTTACGTGAACCTGATTCGATTTCTCGATCCTTCAGCCAACACCACCGCTTCTTTGAGTTGGGTATTCAAAGGAGATTAGGCCATGTCGGGTTGGGTATTCAAAGGAGATTAGGCCTTTGAGCCTTGTTCTTGATGCAAAAATTGATTTATCCAAACAATTCAAGAAAAAACAAATAATTGTTTCTTGGACTCCATATGTTATTATTCGAAGCTAATGGGAATTGGGAAATATGGTTTTCAAACCAGTGGAGTGAACAATGAGAATCAAAGGCCACAAAAATTCCGGACAAAGGCAAAAAATTTCAGTTCGATGAACTTCTGATTTTTATTAAGGAGATTGAAGGCGTGCAGCGTGTACTTCTTTTAGGGTTTTTTTAATTTTTCTTTTATTGCGTATTGTTGTGTTTTGGGGAGGATGCGATTGCGAGGTGAAATTGTTATCGTAGGGTTTAGTTTGTGTTTTTCGTGTATTTTTTTGGTGATGGTAGTTAAGCTTTTGTTAACGGAGGTTCTAGGTTTTTTTCTAGGTGAAGAAGACAGGTTTATATGTTTGATGTATACTTACATTTTAGTAGGTTACTGTACACTTAGATATTTTTCGATGTATACTTAGATGTGTTTTGCTGTATAAGTAGTTAATTTTTTATGTATGTATTTATATTGTTGTAAACTTATATTTTTTGTTGTATGCTTATATGTGTTTTGTTGTATACTTATATGTGTTTTGTTGTACACTTATATTTTTGTTTGACAATTGTAATACGCAGTACAAATATGTTAAATATACAACATAATAGTGTTAAACATACAGTAAATATATGCTAAATATACAGTACAATAATGAACGTGATTTTCTCTCTCTCTACAACTGATTTACTTAATCCACGGTCCCCACATATTAATGAACGTGATTCTCTCTATATATATAATTGATTCCTTAATTCACGGTCCCCACGTGTTTTTGTATGATAATTTTAATATGTAGTAAAATTATGTTAAACATACAGTAAAATAGTGTTAAGTATACATCAAATATATGATAAGTATACAACATACTGCATGACAGAGCACATGCGTGATTTTCTCTCTCCAGCGCGGTTTTCTCGCGATTTTCTCTCTCCACGTGTGATTTTCTCTCTCCTAATAACTGATTCCATACATTTGAACGGTCCCCACATATTTGTTTTGACAATTATACCCTTATTTTGCCTTAATTAAATGTTTAATGTAATTTTAACCCCTATTTATCTTAGCCATTGATATAGATAATGGAGGGTTGAGATGAGTCCACATTGTCTCACTATAATATGTGATCTCATTTTAACCTCCCCCTATATATATATATATATATATATATATATATATATATATATATATATATATATATAATATGAGAGTTAAGGTAACACTTTTATACGTTAAAGTATCTATTTTTTGAGATAAAGTATCATGTTTTTTAATATAGTCACAAATTAGAAATGAAAGAAAGAAGAAAAAATAAAAAATAAATATGATATAGTTAAAGTAACACTTTTATAAGTAAAAGTATCCGTTTGTTAAGATAAAGTATCAGATTTCTTAATATAGTTACAAATTAGGAAAAAAAACGAGAAAAAATAAAAAATAAATATGATGTAGTTAAAGTAACACTTTTATAAGTATCCATTTATTGAGATAATGTATCATGTTTTTTAATAGACTTTGGTTCGATTCTTAGCCTCTAAATGTAGAGGCGTTTTTAATTTTTATTCAATTTACCAGGCGTATTTATGAATGACTTTATATACATGGTTACACTGAAATTGCACAATAAGTACTAGTGGTACAGTGGTAGAACACCACCTTAAGCTTGTATAGGTCGCGGGTTTTTTTTTTGAAAGAACAGGCTGGGCGGGTGGATCCGTCTTACGGAATAGGATCCGTAAAACAATCCTATGGGAGACCTACTCTTCGTGAATTGTCCGATCATGTATACATGTGATGCCCGTGGGATGATAAATGAGAATGAAATATGTTCTACACTAATCTTCAAGGACATCATTTTCATGAATCTCTCTTTGTTTGCTGGGAAATCTTCGGCTTCAATAAAATATCTTGTTCAAAGATTGTACAAGCTAGTAACCTCTGCATACAATATAAGCTCATAATTTCAGAAGATAAGTACTCAAAAAAAAATTTGAGAAGATAAAAACTACCAGACAAAACAGCTAATTAAATTTGAAAGGTAAAAACAATACGATTCCCCTAGTTCATACGATATTTCATCTTTTATTTCAATGGTCTTGTAGATATATATACAATATCTCGTATTCATATATTTGGTATAGCATCTATCATTCAATTATATCTAGTGTAGCGTGGATTATACCTTATTTTAATAGTCGTAATTTGAGATACCTGATATGTAATAATTTATGTGAAGAAATACCATTTAAAATAAAGGAATACGCTTGAGGTAAAACTGAATTGTCAACCATATTTAAGGAGTGTTTGCATACTCAGAAAGAAATGATTCTCAATTTATAGGTGGAAAAATTAACTAGCTAAAAGCTTAGAATCACTTTTTTTATATAGTCAGTAAACACTGATGGTCTGCTATCGCTGATGAGCATGGTCATGATGTTAGATCTCCGAATGCAAATCCACGTGAAAATGCAGCCAACACTAGTTTAATTAGTATCTTTATGCGATACAGCGGATTCTTTTCTTTTCTTTTATTTTATTTTTTTGGGTGGGGGTGGGGGTGATGAAACTAAGGTACCTGATGCCAATAAAGTGCTAGAATTCATTAATAAAATATGCACCATTATTAACACTTTTTTAGGGATAATTACAAAAACACACCCAAGGTTTGGACTAATTACAAAGAAATCTAGAGATGTTTCAAAATTACAAAAAGACCCTTAGTTTAGATTCTATCTAAAATTTAAGGGGTTAATTGTAATATTTCTACAAATATAAGGGTGGTTTTTTGAAATATTTTTTGCTTATGAAGGGGGAAGAGGTAAGCAAAAAATCAAACCATAAGGGGCTTTTTGTAATTTTCAGAAATTGGGTTTTTTTATAATTAGCCCAAATCTCGGGGTTTTTATGTAATTATCCCTTTTTTATACTGAAGTTCCATAATTATAAGACTAAATTCTTGAGAAAACAGTTTCGGCCTCTTACAAACTTTACAAACTGCCGCCAAGTAAACCACAAGAAATACAATCTGGTTCACATGTCCCTAATATCGTCAACTACTGCATCATCATCACCAACAACTGCACCTTATTCCACTAAGTGGGGTCAGTGGTGTGAAATTTATAGTGTCAATTAAAGCTCTAAAATTAGTTAATACTACAAATTCACACAAAAAGTAAAATGGCAAAGTTTTACGACGGATGCACTTCCTGACGCAACCTTCATACGAAGGAGAAATGAGATGAAATTCTAAAATCATCATCATCATAGGTTTTTCCACTTGCATGAAAAATATAATGAGACGGCGATGACTTAAGTTAGTTATTGTAGTCATGTCCTATAACATGATTGATATTGCAAAATCAACATATAAATTATGAAACATGACCATAATTTCGTCAACCAATGCATACAAAGAATAAATCCTCAAATGATTGTTTCATGCTGGACTCCCAACTATTGAGCCGGTTCGTAGGAACTCAAAATGGTTGTTTTTATCTTTTCAATGAGTCAAAAAGAAAGTCACAAATAAACACTATTGCTGACTGATACAGCTATGGCAACATAAATGCAATAAGATTCCCCGCATTTTCCAAAAATCTAAATGACAAAGAAATGTCTCCTAAATATTTATATTTTAAGTCTCTGTAAAAAATCTAGTGTGTGACTCATTAGTGATTCTATTAAATTGCAATGAGAATCATGGATTACCAGCCATTAGCTATTTTAGTATATATTCTACTTCTTTTTCCCCTATAAATAGCATCTGGATTGTACAAAGAATCCATTCTTAGTGTTATATATATTCTAATTCAGTCTAAAGCTATGAGATTCCTATACACTCTAGCTACACTCCTCTCTCTTGCCATGGTATGAATCATAATTAATGCCAATTCAGCTTTAGCGATTGTTTGCAAACTCTTTAAAGAAAAGTGATTCTTAACTTTTATGTAGAAAAAATAGAATCACCTTTTCTTTTTTTATTAATTTGCAAACACTCCCTTAATATATCCTTAATCCTTATTACCCTTTCACTACTTGAAAACTCTTGAAAATTTTATATCCAGCAATGAGATAATAAGTAGTATTTAACTGCATAGGGATAATTAAACTACATTATTTGTGTGTTTGTGTGTGCTGTCCTTTTATTGTTTTTTGCTAGGGTCTTAGGGATAATTACAAAAATAATCATTTGGGGTTTGACCTAATTACAAAATAAGTCCACTTGTTTTTCAAAATTAGAAATATCCCTTAACGTATTACAAAAACCACTTGATCATGTTTGTATTTGTTTAACGAATATCCCCTCTTGAGGGTGCAATTTATAAAATAGAAACCAATATCAATGAGATATCTGTAATTTCAAAAGATAATGTTTTTTTTAATTAGACTGAACCTCAAGTACAAGTTTTGTAATTAACATTTTTGTTATGCTACATTCTGATCAATTATCATCAACTTTTCTGTTCGACCCAACTTGTGTTCTAATTATGAGTTTTCTTTAATTTGTAGCTTGCAAACTGTATCAATGCAAGAAAAGATTCAGGGGAATACTGGCAAGGTGTTTCTGAAGCTCAGCCGATGCCCAAATTAGTTGAAGGCCTTGTCCATGTGAGTAAGGTTACATCTGTCTCAATTGATAAAAAGACTGATTGTCATGGCTCGGCTAAAACATCAAGTTTTGGTGTCAAACCTAAACACAAGCAATCTTTCACAAGGGACTTTAAGCCAAAGCCTAGTGCCACTGCATATGTCGATGATCTCAAGCCTAAAAACAAAAACTCCTTCTTGAGAGATTTTGAGCCAAGGCCTAGTGCCACAGCTTACGTCGATAATCTCAAGCCTAAAAACAAGAATTCTTTCGTCAGAGACTTTGAGCCAAGGCCTAGTGCCACGGCTTATGTCGATAGTTTTAAACCTAAAGACGATAAATCTTATACGAAAGACTTTGAGCCGAGGCCTAATGTCTCAGCCTACACCGATGATATCAAGTTAGAAAACGGTAAATCTTTCATGAAAGACTTTGAGCCGAGGCCCAATGTCTCAACCTACACCGATGATGTCAAATCGAAAGATGGTAAGTCTTTCACGAAAGACTTTGAACCGAGGCCCAATGTCTCGGCCTACACGGATGATGTCAAATCGAAGATGGTAAGTCTTTCACTAAAGATTTTGAGCCGAGGCCCAACGCGTCTCGGCCCTACGTCGATGATGCCAAATCAAAAGAGGATAAATCTTTCACGAAAGACTTTGAGCCGAGGCCCAATGTCTCACCTACACAGATGATATCAAATCGAGAAGATGGTAAGTCTTTCACTAAAGATTTTGAGCCGAGGCCCAACGTCTCGGCCCTACGTCGATGATGCCAAATCAAAAGAGGATAAATCTTTCACGAAAGACTTTGAGCCGAGGCCCAATGTCTCAGCCTATACCGATGATGTCAAGTTAGAAAACCATAAGTCATTCACGAAAGACTTTGAGCCGAGGCCCAACGTCTCAGCCTACACCGATGATGTTAAACTAGAAGATGGTAAGTCTTTCACAAAGACTTTGAGCCGAGGCCTAATGTGTCGGCCTACAATGATGATGCTATTGGAGTGAAGGCAATGAAGGCCTTTGAGAAAGATTTGGAGGATCAGACAAATGTTTCTGTTTATGAGGAGTAGAAAAGTTAACAAATGCATTATCTGCATTATCTGAATAAAAGTTTGGTATCTTATTGTTGTGTGTACGTGACGGTGCCCGATTATGAGCATTGTGATATTGTTGTATGAAAATTTATGTATTTATCCAATCGAAAAAATTTAATAAATTTGGTTCTCTTCGTTTTCACAGCTAGAACTGCAGTTCCAAAAATTGGGACTTTTGGAAAATAAAAGAAAATACATTCAGGTAGATTCACAATAAAAATAATAACAATATGAATTATGCATAGACATCTTTATATTATCACGTTGATACATATTATGTAACCTCTAATTTTTATTTTCTTAATTTTTAAATTTCCAAAGTCTACTCTGCAGTCCACATTTGAGTTTGATAAATGTTACTTCTGTTTTAGGAAGAAAAAAAAGAACCAAATAACACTAAGCTGTTGTTTTCTGTTTAAAGACATAATCAACGTTAATTAGTTCCTTCAGTTGAATAGATGGAAGCACAAGCTTTTCCATGATAAGAGCACAAATTATTGCAACATGAATTGGGATGACACTTCTAACACCTCATCCGTTCTTTTTACGAATGTCTGTTATAACAGGCCGCCAAATTGCTGACTTAGCTACCGTGAGAGACAGTAATAGGCTAAGAGGGGCGGAAAGAGGAGCTAAGGCCGCACGGCACATTGTTGAGGAACAAGTCCGCGACACTAATCCGCTGTGAATATATGTATTATATAATATGTATTACGGAAAGAAATGACTTGACAAAATCTGTTGAAAAACAAGCAATTTTACATAAAATATAGCAACGCTCGAAAAATCCTACGCAACTTTGTCAAATCAAAGAGAACAGTATACATTGGAAAATGAACAAGCAACAGAGTTCAATTAATAATGAGTCGAATTCGATGATGCAAACACTACTAGTATACAGGTGTAAACTTAGAACATAACGAAAAACACAAGAATGATGATCAGTTGTTCTTGGTACATCCCTGGAATTTTCGAATCATGCAACTCCTGTTCAACATTCACATCCAGTTGACCTTTGCTGACTGCTGCTACCAACGTCAATTGTGTCGGGCAGGTATCTTCACAACATCAAGAATATTCCCAAGAGGAAAGGCATAATCAGGAAATAAGCGATTGGTGTTATATGGGTGAATGGCAATAATCATCTATGATGTTAAAGTGCATTGTTATATGGGTGAATGGCAATAATAGTCTATGATGTTAAAGTGCATTGTTATATTCATAAAAGAATAAGATTTAGGGTTAATTGCAAAAGATATCTTTGAGGTTTAGTCTAATTGCAGAAAACCCCAATTATCTTACAAATTACGGATATCCCCATGATATTTGTTACTATTTTACAACTACACTCTCAGTAGAGGGTATTTGTTGAGTAAATACAAGCATGAAGGGGGGTGTCTGTAATACTCTAGGGGTATTTGTAATTTTTAAAGATAACTGGATGTATTTGTAATTAGATAAACCTGAGGGTTAATTTTTGTAACTTACCCTAAGATTTATTTACTTGTTATAAGTTCTACCTATCAAAGTCAACTTTGAAAAGCAATATGAATGCACAAGTGTACGATGAACTTGCAAACACATTACAATAAGATTGGATAGGGATTTACTCACATGTCTTCTTCTTCTCCACTCTTCAGGGCATTCTTTGCAATAACCTGAAAAGCTTCTTCGACATTAATGCCTTCTTTGGCAGAGGTCTCAAAGTAAGGAATATTCCCTTTCGAGGCACACCAAGCCCGGGCCTTTTTCTCAGATACCTGTGGCAAAAGCAAGCAAATGTAACACGCTGTCAATCTCAAAGAAAATAGTAAAACTAATATATCAGCCATGGCAAACTCACCAAAATGTAAACCTCCCACAGACCCAAAATAATTGCCTCACTCTACCCCCACGGCCCACGGATAGGAAGAAGAAGCTGGATGCACGGATACAAAGGAATAATTTCTAGTACAACTGAACGACTATGGCAGCGATTGGATATGAAATACTTTTCATTTTCGTTCCGCTAGATAAATATTTTTAACCCAACAAACAATTTTTTATGAAATTTTTCGAAAAATACACTATTCACTCACTTTCACCTTCTCTTATCAATCACATCTAAACACTTTTTCAAAAACAATTAATCATTATTACACATCCTCCCACAAATTCCACTATTCACCCACTCACATTTCTAACTACCAATCTATCCGATCATTATTTTACTACTTTTATATCAAATCAACTTTCATCATTACTTTTTCATCTATTATCCAATCAAATTCTCAAAATTCATTTTTTCTTTCAAAAAATTTTTCACCACTATTCTCTAGCAACATCAAAATTTTCAAAATAAAAGCATATCCAATTGCACCCAATAATTGCTATTTCATTTGTGATGCTCACAAGCACATGTATAAGTGTATATCATACAAAGAAAGCTGAAAAAAAATTAATTGCTGTGGAAGCATTGGTAAATATGAAATCCAAATGGACAGTACACAAGCTACACTGCAACATTATTTGAGTTTATGATTGAAAGTAATGAGTTACAGAAAAAAAGAATTTAAACAAGTTGTAAAAATTTATTTGTAAAACAGACTGTTTAAGATTCTCCAAGCATTCTCAATAGTCAAGGGAAAAGAGAAATAAAGGAAATCAAGAAATAAAGGGAAATGAACAAGAAAATATATGTAAGCTTGCATCAGGTACATGTATTTTGCCAGCCTAAATAGAACACATCAATGAAGATATCCTGCTAGGTACACAACAATTCACCACATCCAAAATATCTCATGCTCTTGAGAGGTTATATTGCTTTCATATTTATTTAATTGCTCGGAACACCCAGAGAGCTGTGTCATACAAGTGTCTGCTACTGTACAGACTGGCCTTCTTGAAGTGCCCCTGATTCATAGATTCATAGGGAAAAGCCACTTACGGCCTTTTTGGAGAGCCTCTGAATCATAAGGATAAGCAACTTTGGGGGAGATAGAGTAGAGAAAAAGAGAGAGGCGCACACACACACACACACACACACACACACACACACAGAGAGAGAGAGAGAGAGAGAGAGAGAGAGAGAGAGAGAGAGAGAGAGAGAGAGAGTTACCACTCTACTATTTCCACCATCCACATCAACCTTGTTGCCAATCACAACAAATGGAAAATTTTCAGGATCTGATGGACTAGCCTGCAGTGAAATTTCTGTTTCATTAGTAGTTTTCCATTTCTTCAACTATATGATAGGAGAAGGAGATGTCATAAAGATGACAAATCTTTCTCCATTAAAAATGCCAAAACCTTGGTAAACAATGGCCATAGAATTCTAAGCATTATTGAGAAAAATAAGACATGCCGTCGAAATTTCAAGTTACACTAACACAGCAAAAAAAACGAAATCTAATCCAGTGCTAGATATTTTTCCTTTATTCTGGGTACATAAGCATCCTATTTTTTTTTCATACAGAAACTTTTCCATACAGGCTTTGTCAATATCTATCCATCATAAAGCAAATATACGTAAATAAAGTAAAAAATGTTTAGTTGAAGCAGGATAAATTTCTAGTTTTTTTAAAAATATATATTTGAATTTGAGGAGAAACCATAAACAAGTGAAACTGAAGGCAGGCGTCATGAGAAGACAACAATAGCATACCTGAATTAAGAACTCTTCCCTCCAATTGTTAAGATTGTCAAATGATTTCATCACATTGACATCATAGACAAGCACACAACAATCAGCACCTCGGTAAAAAGCAACACCAAGACTTTGAAACCTTTCTTGGCCAGCAGTATCCCATATCTAGTTAAACGAAAAATTGATCTCAAGGGATAAGAATATTAAATAATGATATAAGCTTTGACTATTCTGAACATTTCCACCACTAATAATTCAAGCAGAATGATTGTAGCATCTAAAAAAAAGACATTGCAGGACTAAAATATAAATCCATGTGTTATTAAACATGTACAAGAACACTGTGGGATCTCATCGAAGAATTCATCGATAAGAGCATATAGTAAAGGTTTCTCCTTTTATCCATAATTTTCTAGTGAAACTTTCCCCCAAGGCAGAAGCCACAAGAGGAAAGAAAGAGTTAACCTGAAGAAGTAAATTAGGTCACAAGCCTCCTGTAAATATTGGCAGACATTCCAACAAAATTCATTTTTAACAGTTTCTTTAGTTACAAAGACGAAAAGATGATTCCACCTTTAAACCTTTTCGGTACAAAAATTTAACCACCATACGTCAGAATTGTTAATCATGATGAAACAAATACATTCCGGACTGACCTGCAAAGTGAAAAGCCGATCCTCAAACTGCACTTCCTTAGTCAGGAAATCTGCCCCAATTGTAGCCTTGTATTGGTTGCTAAACTTCTTATTTACATATCTTTAATTAACAGGTCAAGGAAACATCACGCTAATAACTCAAACCAATTTTCATAACAGGGTTACTAAATTACCTAATGCATCAGAAATAACTTTCATAAATTCATAGTTATTGAGGATACTGATTCATCAATGAGGTCTTCCCCACCCTGCAAATCACACAAAAATAACGTCTCAATCAACATATACACGCATGTCAAACGTTGTACACTTAGATGTGCATTAATAGACTATGTTTGGACCGATTTATAGTGTGAAAATCTGCTAAGACACATTGTCCAACATTTGGTCTTAAAAGGATAGCACGAAAAAAATGCTTGCCGTTCATGTTGATTTGCAAATCGTTTCAACAATTTTCTTCTTCATGTTCACAATTTATAAAAGCTCCCGAATTTCATACTCATTTAACCAAAAGAAAAAATGCAACGAATTCCACTTTTCACTAATTCCCTTTATCTTTCACTTCCACAGATTTCACGATCCAAACAGGCTCGCCAAAATTCAGATCAACCCAAATTGAACCTCTAAAACGAACTTGTGCCCCTTAAACTACAAAACTAAAGATCAACCACAGCCTAATAAAAAACCGCGATAATCTAGACTAACACGCACACACAATTTCGCATAACAATCATTTATATAAATAATTGAATACAAAAAAACTGACCCACTATC
Source organism: Rehmannia glutinosa (assembly GCA_016081115.2). Lineage (NCBI taxonomy): Eukaryota > Viridiplantae > Streptophyta > Magnoliopsida > Lamiales > Orobanchaceae > Rehmannia > Rehmannia glutinosa. The sequence goes on along the minus strand of JABTTQ020002956.1, from coordinate 140,883 downwards.
GCCGAGGATGATGACCTTGAGGAGAGCTCTTCTGCGGGACGGCATCCTTTTCGGGTTCGGAATGGGTATTTGACCCGATCTAAGATTTCTCCGATTGTAAAGGGGGCAGGCTTTTTTCTCTCTCTGTGCGTGTTTCCAGAGAGGCGATCGATAATTCAGTCTGAGATTCTGATTCAATTCGATGCTTTGCTTTTTTTCTCTCTCTTATTTTAATTTATTTGAATTGTTTTTCTCTCTCTCTCCCTCTAGAAAACAGAACAGTTGGCAACGGATGTTTCTAGCTGGCGACTTGAGCAATTTTTTCTGTTCCCATCTGCCCGGTTTCTTTGCTGGAATATTCTTTTGTTTAGTACTTTTCTGTTTTTTTCCTCTTTTTCCCCATTTTTATAAATATTAATTAATTAGGTAGAATAATTGCTGGCAACAATCTATCCTGTTTTTATAAAAGAGGAGAAAATGTTAAACCCCAAACTATGCGGTTTTTTTTTTCTTTCTATATAAATTAATTTTCTTTTGACTTTCCATACAAACTATATAAATTTTGCAGACTTTCTTTATATAGCGATCATCACCCGGTGGAATATTCTCCGAATATTCCGAAGACAAAAACTCTTTGCCTAAAATTCAAATAAAAATAGTTCTGGCTTTACCATTTGAACTTTGTTAAGAATTTCACTTTGTCATCTGAACTTTGCGCAATTTTTCACTTTTCCATATCAATTGATGAAAATTAAAAAAATTATGTGTACATACATTTTTTTATCTTTTATTTTTAATTTTTATTCGTAAAAGAAAAAATTTATTTCATATTTACCTTAGTAAAATTTACTATTGATGGTAATATTTTAGGGTTTAGGTTTATCATTAAGGTGGATACATATATCACTGATATCGATTTGTATTTAGTGGTTTAGACATCTTTGAATTGTTATAAGGTTTAGACATTTTTTATATTGATTTCATCCCAATTTTCTAATGTGAATTTGGTTTAGATATGTATTTTTAATTCTTAGTTCAATTCATGATTGCATATTCAAAACTTGATTATAGTGTTAAAGAATTATTTTTGTTTTTCATAAATTCAAGTAATTACACGCTTGGCAAAATTTTCTTGTAAGAAACCTTTGGTCAATTACCAAACTACATTGCTCTCGTACTCTTACAAGTAGAGGTTAAACTCAATAGGTATTTGGTGAATGAACAAAAACCATAACTGAATAGAAAAATCGGTACGCATCGTGTGCTGAATATTGTACCAAAATAATCAGATTGACTCAAACTTTTATCATAATTTTTTTTGGTATTTCTTTTGGTACTTTGGTAAATCAAAATTTCCAAAAAAAAAGAAAGAAAATAAATATTGTAATCATAATTATAATGTCTATTTAGTATTTTTTAATGAGGAAAAAACATTAAACCCCCCGAACTACGCAGTTTTTTGCACTTTACTATATGAACTAATTTTTTTACAGTTTACCATACAAACTATACAAGTTATGCACTTTGCCCTATAATGGTCATCGCTGGTGTAATATTCTCCGAATATTCCGGCACGTGCCCTCCACATTAGGGCAAAATTGTCTTTTCCTAAATTCAAATAGAAGTAATTACACTTTACCATCTGAACTTTGTTAAGAATTTCATTTTGCCATCTGAACTTTGCACAATTTTCACTTTGCCATATCAATTTAAGAAAATTAAAAATATTATGTATATATATTTATTTATCTTTTTTTTTATTTTCATTCGTAAAAGAAATTTTAATTAATATTTACCTTTGTAAAATATACTATCAATGTTATAATTTAGGGTTTAGGATTATGATTAAGGTGGGTGCAAATATCATCGATATCGATTTATTTTTTGTGGTTTAAACATCTTTGAATTGTCTAAGGTTTAGAAATTTTTTATATTGATTTCACTCCAATTTTATAATGTGGTGTTGCTTTAGATATGTACTATTAATTCTTAGTTCAATTCTTAATTGCCTCTTCAAAACTTGATTATAGTGCTAAAGAATTATTTTGTATTTTTCATAAATTTAAATAATTAAACGCTCGGCTAAACTTTTCTTGTGAGACAATTTTGCTCGATTACCACACTACATTGCTCTCGTACTCTTACAAGTAGAGGTTAAACTCAATAGTTTGGTGAACAAACAAAAAAACCATAATTGAACAGAAAATTCGGTACGCATCATGTGTTGAATATTGTACCAAAATAATCAGTTCGACTCAAACTTTTACCATACCTTTTTTTTTGTATTTCGGCCGGTACTTTGGTAAATCAAAATTGCAAAAATAAATAAATAAAAGAAAATAAATATTGTAATCATAATTATAATATCTATTTAGTAATTTTTTTAAATTTAATATGCAAAAAATAAATTATAATGCAAAAATAAGTAATATATACGAGAATATATATAATATAAAAGTAAATTTTGTATATGCTAAATTTTCTATTTCGATTCTCTCACAATATGGTTAAACTTATTTTTGTGTTTTTTAAGTATTAAATAAGATAAATAAATCCATATATACATAAGTTTTTTTAATTTTCGTAAATTGATATGGCAAAGTGAAAATTGCGCAAAGTTTAGATGGCAAAGTGAAATTCTTAACAAAGTTCAGATGGTAAAGTGTAACTACTTCTGTTTGAATTTTAGGTAAAGTCGGTTTTGCCCTCACGTGGAGAACACGTCTTAAAATATTCGGAGAATATTCCGCCGCGATGACCGCTATATAGGGCAAAGTGCAAAAATATATATTTTGTATGTTAAAGTGTAAAAGAAATTAGTTTAGATGGTAAAGTGCAAAAATCGTATAGTTTGGGAGGTTTAGTGTTTTTTCCTCTTTTTTAATTTTAGTATGCAAAAATAAATTGTTATACAAAAATAAGTAATATATATGAGAATATATATAATATAAAAGTAATTTGGTATATGCTAAATTTTCTATTTCGATTAAACACAATATGATTTAAACTTATTTTTATAATTTTTATGTATTAAATATACATAATTATTTTAATTTTCTTTAATTGATATGGCAAAGTGAAAATTGCGCAAAGTTCATATAGCAAAGTGAAATTCTTAACAAATTTCAGATGGTAAAGTGTAACTACTTCAGTTTGAATTTTAGGCAAAGACAGTTTTGCCTGTTTTGCCCTCAACGTGTCGGAATATTCGGACTGGCGATGACCGCTATAGGGTAAAGTGCAAAACTTGTAAGTTTGTATGGTAAATTGTAAAAGAAATTAATTTATATGGTAAAGTGCAAAAAATCGCATAGTTTGTGGGGTTTAATGTTTTGTCCTCTTTATAAAATGATATGTATGTCATATCGACACCCAAAAATTATTCCAACAACGATCACCAAACTATAGTTCTCAATGAATTGATACCTAAACAATATTCAAGAAAATCATAGTAACATGTTTAAAATAAAATTGAATAACCAAATTTATATGAAATTGATGCTGCAAGAAAATGCAAATCACTCCGAGTTAGGAAATTTGAGTCTGACAATACTAATTTTATTCATCTACTAGGAGCTAAGCTTGTTGGGGAGCTGGGCTTGTCTAGGAACTGAGCCTCCAAAACTAATAAATTCTCTGGGTAGGAACTGACGCTAAGAAATCTCTGAGTGGGAACTAGTCAAGTCAGTACGTGTAGGAGAATCAAGGTTGGCCCTGACTTTTTGTTGGACCATGGCCAAAAAAAAAAAGGGCCCTTATAAAAAGAAGAAAAATACAATTTGCATATAATTTAATAGATTCGTTCTTGAGTACAAATAGAATCTGATCCGAAAAAAAAATTATTTTGATTTTAGAAGTTAAATTATTTTTTTTGAACGATTTTGATAGCAAAAGGTGACTTGGTGTTTTTTAAATTTTTTGGGGCCTATGTAAAATAACTTAATAAAATATGTGTGTATATATGTATACATATAAGCTTATATAAAATTGGGGGCCCTAGGTTGTCGCCCTCGATGACTACCCTCAGGACCAACTCTGAGGATAAAGAAGAGTGGGCGAACAAAACGCAGAATATATCTGAGATGTTGAATTCTAGAAAAGCTCTTGATCCTGAAGTCAAGGCCAAAGAACTTGACTCAATGCATTAATTTGATGTTGGGGCTAAACCACTTCTTCTTTGCCCCATGAGGATACTTTCACTCTACTTGCTCTTATTGCCTACTGCTCTGTCTTCCACTTGTCACAAAAGATTATGCATTGAAGAATAAACGACTGAGACATATTAATCCAGAGTAAAGGATAACAATTCAGTCAGATTAATTGACTTAACTTACAAATTAATATGGAGAGGCCTCTTGTACTTGTGATGATGGGCCTCATGAGCTAGTATAATAAAGTGAGTTGTCTAGGTTACAACAGGCCTCGTGCGCCGATTAGTAATATTCGAACCCAAGATTTAATGTCATGGGTGAATAATTAAATAATAATTTAATTAAATAAAGTAATGCAATTATGATTTTACGTCAACAGAAATAAATTCTTACTTTTCACTCAGGATTTTTGGTGTTGCATTTTTTAACTTTGGGTGTAATATTTTATGCTATAGTTTTTGTAATATTTTGAATGGTTTCTCGTGTATGTTATAGTTTAGTCTATTTGGCTCCACTATTGTTTTCTCAAATAAAATGAGAAATTCTTTTTTACTCTAGAATGAATACATTACAATGGTTAGTTGTTTTTTAGATACAGTATTTCTTACAAGTATTTGCAAAAGGTCTCGAAATTGGCCATTATGGTTGATGTACTCGAACAGATCAGCTACCAAGAATCTCGCAAAATTGTCGAATCATCTGATCTAAAGGCATCCAATTATACCTCTGTTGTAAAAAACCCCGCCTAGCCCCGATTAATCCCCGCCTAGGCGCTAGGTCCCCCTTGTCCGCCTACGATTTTTTTCCGATTAATCCCGCCTAATCTCGCCCGGATCCCGCTGGCGCTAGGCCAACTCTACCGCTAGCTAGCGCTGCGATTTTTACAACATTGAATTATACCTACAAAGTGTTGGGGTAGACCCGCGTCGAATTGTACCTACAAAGCAATGGGTGGACCCACACCCCAACGTATATACTTCGACGTTCAAGTCAGAAAGGATCTAAAAGTATATTAAGAAAATATGATAATTTATAGTAAAGAATTGTGTCAAGAGATCTTTGAAAAATATACAATTTATCTTTATTTGTACCGAGGTGTTTACTTTATGATACGATTCGATAACTTATTTAAATAAGGCATGTTGCTGCAATTTAGAATAAAGATATAAATTGATATCTTCCTTCCTCATCTTGATGATTCACGGATATTAGTTTTCTTATTATGCTCATCATTCGATTTTGTCTAGTCTTGTTGTCAAAGTCCATCTTACACAGACTTGGTACCAAGAGTCCGAGCTAGACTGTATCAAGGACCAATCAAGTTAACTTTTCGGGTCTAATAGGAGTCGGGTCTTCATATTGAACCTAGTTAACATCAGGTTAAAGGCTAAAATTAGAGTGGCGCTAATGATATATTCAATCGTCTCGAAATATTTCTATAAAAGTAGATATAGTAGTCCATTATGAACAAATGCATTATTAACAAGAGAATACCTAAAGAAAAAGAGAACAACAATGAATATTTTAGATATAAACCATTTATAAGGATGAGATCGCCATTTTAGTATGCCCACGGAAAAACTACTCTCAAATTTTATTTTATTTATTTGAAGGGTACAATTGGAAGGTAAGAATACACACACTATGGGATCGAATTCGGGCTAATTGCTGTGAAAATTCAAGTTTCTACCATTAAAGCAGAAGGTTGATCCCTTTTCACTCATATTTTTGTTTTTGAAATTATTATCACGATTAAGAGAGAAAAATCGGATGGGATCTTCTAGTATGGTAAGTGTGGTACACTTGTCAAACATCTATATGGTGGAATATGAGATGAAATACGATTTTGGAATAAAAGATCCCATCTGTGAGAAAATAGATTAAGAAGAACAAAGAAAGTACCTTTATCGAACTTCCCAAATTTAGACAAGCACTATATGATAAAGAGGGATTCTTATTTAATGTTATACTGTGATGCTGCTTTTTTCCGGAGATTACTCTAGGTCAAGGAATCTGATAAAAGTCAATGTTTTCTCCCTCCAAAGCTAGAAATCTTATCTGGTGGGAACTTGTTTGCAACACCAGCAAATATTAGACGGGTTAGGGGTTGTCTCAAGGAGGTCCCTCTAATGCTCAAGTTAACACGGTGAATGAGAGAAAATCCAAAGTAGTAAAGAAAGTTTTGAAAGTGAGTTATGCGAATTGACTTACAAATGATTGAAGGGACCTTTATATACCTGGTTAGCGGCCTCATGAGCCGTGTAGGATGAAGTATATCGCTTAGGCCGGTATGGGCCGTGTAGGTCGGGTATGGGTCGCTTAGGCTGGATAATTAAATATGTGATTGAATAAGAAATATTTGATAATAGTTGTGATTAATTAAATAAATAATGACGATAATTATGAAAGGATTTTTTTTCCCACAACATTCATATTCCAGTACTGCAGAAGCATGGAGTAGTGCGGGAGCTAGAAAGGCATTCTGTTGACTTGACTTATTCTTTATCTTGTCTTGATCTAGCTCCTGGGCCGTGGAAGCGGGTGGAGCTGAGTGTCTTACGAATATATGATTTGTACAGGATTTGATCTCTTGAAGAGGATGATTTCTCATTAAGAGGAGTGGTTGCCAGAAAGGAAAGAAGTTCCCGAAGCATGGGAGCTCGCGGAAGGCTAGGAATTGAGTTTGTTTCATGCGATAAGTCCCTACGGCACTTAGCCTTTTTGAAAGGCAACATATTTCTTGTGAGTGAGAGAGGCCCCAAGGAGCTTTGAAGGGCACGCTCTCAAGGGCATGCCGTTGAGCCACCCGGGCCGCTCTTGGGGGATGTTTCTAGTACCTTAGTCTGCTCTTCTTCATGTGGGGTTTCTTTCTCGTAGGGTTTCTTTCTTATGGTGTTTTTGCGCATTCTCAGCCGGGTCTTGGACCTCGGATTTCCGTTTTTGGTTTGGGAGTAGCAAAATGTTGCAAATAGGATCGCGCGGGCAGAGCCAAAAATAGGCAGATGGAAGTGAATGAGGGATAAAGAGTTCCCTGGAAGCCGGGGGAGGGCGCCTCCAGTGACTCTTCAAGGGGGCGCCTCCAATGACCCTTCAAGGGGGCGCCTCCGGGGGTGTTCCATGCCCCAGACCCATTCTTCCTCATGCATGCCTCCATCATCTTCGGAGTTTTCCTACGTTCCCAACCAGGTTTCAGAGGTGTGTGCCGTTGGCGCGGGTATTGTGGAATTGCCTTTAGATTTGAGTCTGAGCGAAGAGACTCATGAGGATGAGTCCAAGGAGTAAAGTTCGGATGAGTCCCCTCAGCCCAAGTATCAGTATAGGCCTCCTCCCAGATGTTGATGGTAGTTCCGGGGGTAATTAGTGACCAGAATGACTTCTTATTACCTGTGGAGGCCAAGGAAGCGTCTAGAGTTGGCCCCATATTTCCGTGTGTTGGCTCCAGGGCCAGAGGATAGAGTTATTTTTCTCTTGGTTATGAAGTGTGTGGATGAACACGACTAAGGGAGCCCATCCCTTCGAGAGTGCTCAAGGGCGCGCAATCAGGGGATCCTGGGTAATGGAACCCTTTTGGAGCTGGAGAGTGTCATTCCAGAGCCGATGGGTGCCTTTCCGACACTAAATGGGGCATCCTTACGAAGGTGACGTAGGCGCCCTTCCGATGCTGAAGGGGGCGCCCTTCCGGAGCTGAGGGAAATGCTCATCCATAGCTCCCCAGGGGCTTCTTCTCTGTTTGGGAGATGCTCTGGTGTTAGATGAAGTTTGCTCCTTTATTCATTTTGCCTTTTTCGAATTACACTGAGTACTTTACTTGTTCTATGTAAGATTAACTTTTCCGGATAAATTTGTTGTCTCTGTGCGACTTAATGACATTTCTTTGCATGATTTGCATGTCTTTTGCTTTTCTTGATGCATGTTAGCATTTTTTACATTACTCACGATGTTTACATCGGATTCTTGTCCATGGAGACTTGTTTGCATTTCTTTGCGGAGATGAATCTTTTCTCTTGGGATGAGGCGTTAGTTTCTTCGGAGTGGTCGGAGGTTCCTTTATGGAGGCATGGGATGCCATTCCAGAGCTTGCGAGGCATCATTCTGGAGACATAGAGGGACGCCCTTCCGGAACTTAGGGAACCCTTCTAGAACCATGGCTTCGATTATTCCTTAGGTTACACGCTTATTCAGGATGAAGGATGTTGCATTTGCGTATTTTTAGCGCATTGTTATCATTCTTTTGTATTTTGTTTCACATTTATGTGGCGTATGTTTATGAGGATCCCTTATAAGGGGCACCCTTCCTTCCGGGAGCACTGGAGAAGAGATAGTTTATTAGGATCCCCTGTGAGAAGACCCTTTCCCTCCGGGGAGCAGGAGGAGTTTTTAGGATCCCCTGGGCCTACTCCCGGGACAACTAGAGGAGTGAAAAATTATGTGAGGATCGCTTGTGATTGCCAGACCCTGATCGTGAGGAGTTCATGGATGAGGAAAATATATTAGCATTATTATGGGACCGCCATAAGTTTATGTATGGGTGTTATGAATGAGGTCACATTTTATAAGTGATCATTTAGAAGGGACCACTTCCCCTCAGGGAGCATTGAATAGAATTTAAATTTTTTGATTTTGTTCTTTTAATCTAGAGTTTTTATCATAAGTCACCTAGGTCCTACGAGGGACAACTTAGCTTGTGATCCTTGAGTTCATGTTAGCCACGACATGCATGTGAGAGAAGTTGCATGCCATAAGATTATGTATGGGTGTTATGTGTAGGTGACCTTTGTTTAAGTAAAGTTTGGTTTTGAATAGAATTTAAAATTTTTGATTTTGTTTTTTTAATCGGAATCACTTATTTTAGATTTAGTTATTATCTTAGAGAGTAGCAAATATAACAAATATCGATAAAATATGGTAAGATAACTAAAGTGAGTGAGGTGAATGTAAACAATAATAGCGAGACTTGGTTTTTCAATTTTTATAGTGGTTTGATTAAAATATGTTTTCAATACTTATTTTAATTTAGTTATTATCAATAACCCCAAATATAATCCACTATGTTAATTGACTTTGTTACAAAATGATGACGATCAAAGATTAGCCAACATTGGTCACACACGGGCTTTGCTTTCTAGGACTCAATTTTCACAAGACGGTTGTCCTAGTACTTGACTCCTTGACTTTTGGATTTGATCACACAACCTTCTCAACAAGTCCAAAGTTTTGGTTCAAACTGGAACCTCACTACACGTCCTTCAACCTTGGATGTGTAGATCCCTTGTCTTTCAACAAATGTTCCTCTTCAACAGTTTGAAGTTGTCTTTCCTTCACTAAGTGTGTTGGATCAATTTCCTTTGAGTTTTAGGTTTGAGGATAGAATGAATGTTTGAGGTATTTTTCACTTTTGCAGTTTTGCTCAGATTGCTTGAATGCTCTTATGTGTCGTGAGTGTTCTCTCTCTAAAGATCCTCAGCCTTTTATAGTGCTTGTTTGAAAAATGTATCTGTTGAAGAGATAAATGCATTTTCTAAAATACACTTTAAGGTCGTTGGCTTGTCTTGTCTTGCAGCATTTGATGTAGATTGAACCTCGAATTAATGCTTTGCAGCCTTGCCTGAATCTCCACAGGTTTGCAGAAGCATCCCATTGGTTCCTAGCTTTTTGCAATCTTTCAGAAAACCAACTTTTATGTATTGCAGTCTGACACGTTTCCTCTTTCAGCAAACATTTGACTTTGCTTAACAATGGATCTCTTGACTTTCTTGAGTCCTTTTTGTTGCTTAACCCCTTTGATAGTCATCTCCTCTTATCCGGGAGTGACTTGGTCGTCGATCTGGCCGACCGAGATCGCTTTCAAGGTACTTGATCGATCCTTCATCTTCGACACTCGGCGGACACACAATAAAATCTTCACTTCGATCTTGATCAACTTTTTGTAATCTTCAACTTGGTGATTCGACTCAGCTTATAGAAGCATATCTATTACATAGTTGATTTTACAGCAGAATTGGGGTGCCAACTTCCTAATCTAAGTTTTACATAGCATCATCAAAATCTATTACATAAATTTTCCAACAATTTCTTCCTTTTTGATGATGCCAAAATTTAAATAAAATAACAAAGTAAATAGTGCAGAAAAAAACGATTGTATGAATATGTAATTTTATTGAACATATCATTCTTGCACCTTACAATGTATTCCAAAGTACAATGAAAAATTTACAAGGTACTTACAAATTGTCTGTGCATTTACAATTAAGTAAAATACAACTAGAAGGTGTCGGTAGCAGCCTTCAGCGTCTCTGCTGCTTCCTTCTTCTCTATTCATCTTCTCTTCTCATGTCTTCTTCTTCTCTTTTCCTCTTCATATCATATTCTTCCCTTTTCTTCTTTTCATAAGCTCTCTTCTGAGCCTGATCTCTTCCCATTCTCTGTTTTGCCTGATATTTTCTTCTTCTTGGCACTTAGCTGCTTCTTCATTTTTCCTGGCAACATCCCTGTTCTCAAGTTCGTTAAGTCCATCCCAGTATAGCAAGCCTTTCTTCTTGGGATTTATATATTGAAATTCTTAGGCCTTCCTGGTGGAGTACCTCTGCCTAGTGTTCTAAAAATCGTTAGGCGCTAGCCGGTGGTAAATTGGGGCCTAGCGCCTAGCGAGCACAGGCGGGGTTAGGCGGGACCTGATCGGCGTTAGGCGGAATCTAATTGGAAAAATAACGTAGGCGGATAAGGGAGGCCTAGCGCCTAGGCGGGGACTAATCGGAGCTAGGCGGGGTCTTTTAGAACAGTGCCTCTGTCTCTTCCACCAGATCTTTCCCTTCCTCATCCAGAGTCTGCTCTTCCTCTGGGAGTGTCTTTGTCAGACAGAGCCCTTGAAGTCTACTGACTACTCGATTGAGTCAGTTGGAAAATTTATTGTTTAGATTTTGATGAATGTCATGTAAAACTTAGACTAGAAAGTTGGCACCCTATTTTCCTTGTAAATTCATTGTAATAGATAGGGCTGGATGAGCTGAGTCAAGTCACTAAGCACAGAATACAAGAAGTCAACTGAAGAAGTAAAGTGAAGACTCCGCTAAGGAACAACTGAGTATGGCCAAGAAAGAAGATCAAGGACTCGACTGAAGACGTAACAGCTGAGGGACAGCTGTGTGAAGAGTCAGTTAAGTCAACTCAAGAAGCCAAGTCACAAGTTGAAGTGACAGATGAGTCTTTCAATGATTGGAGTAGACTCAAGTCACCTGGGGAAAAAGGCAGCTTCAAAGAGAAGTTAACTGAAAAAAATCCGTTGCACAGAAGTCAAGAACATTACTTAAATAAGTAATACACCCATGCTGCCAGGTCTTAAAGTGCTCAGTCCCAGAAGCGTGCAAAAGGAATAAACCAATGGGAAGCACTGCACCTCGTTTCAGAACCTGAAAAGATGGACATTCATTTAATACGAGGAAAGGTCTACATCTCAAGACTAAAGACCAAGAAAAGACAAGCCAACGAACACAAGTGATTTTTGAAAATCAGCCTATCTCTTCAAAGGGCAGATTTTTGAAAGTTCACTATAAAAGGCTGAGGAAATCCATTGAGAAAAGGTTACCTTGGTTACCTGAACCACGAGCAAGCAAGCAAATATTTGAACTGTAACCTGCAAAATAATCTCAAGATTTTCAAGCAAAAATCCTCAAGCCTAAATCTCGGAAATCAATCCAACACATACTGTGAAGGAAAGATAACTTCAAACTGTTGAAGATGAAACTTTTGAAGAATCAAAAGGGGTCTACTTTACAAGGAGGATTGTAGGAAGGTTCAAGGTCGAACCGGTCTCAAGTTTTTGGAGGGCTTCGTGATCAAATCCAAGAAGCTTGAGAAAGTGAGCTGAAGTAGCAATGCAACTACCCCTATGAAGAAGCTAAGTTGGATGAAAAGCCAGCTGTGTGACCAAGGCATCTCTAGACTGAGTCCAAGGAGTAAGTCAGCTGTGTGATCAAGACTTGTCTCTAGACTGATAACCACTTTGTGAACTGATCATTACTTAGTGGATTCCTCCGGAGTTGGAGAAGAAAGGATTAGAAGAATTACCCCATCTTGAACCTCTATAAAAATTGATTTGTGTCATTTATATTTCAAAGATATTTACATTTACGCACATTCATTTTATATCTGCTGATGATTTGATATCCAACTAATAATTAACTAAGTGCTAAAATCAAGTGTTAAAACAAAATTAATTCAAATTCAAGGGTGTCAAGTCTTCCGCTGAAAAACTCAACACAACCAAGTTAAGGTTTAGGCTAAACAACTGAGTTATTCTATCAATAGTTCTATCGAGTCTGTTGAGTGGCTAACTTTGCTGATTAACTAACTTAGCTATCCCTCAAGGACTTAGCTGTGTATTAACTCTGTAAAATTTTAAAAGGACTAAAATCAAAAAGTTGGTAAGGTTTATTCAACCCCCCCTTCTAAACCTTACTTACACCCCTTGGGACCTACAGAGTCTGCTGCTTCTCAGCTAATTGACAAATTTCTAAGCCTTTTTCCCAGTACAGATCCCATGCCTCTTTAAGAGTCATTCCTTTGAAAAATCCTTCTGATTTAAGCATTTGGAACTCCTCAAGCGATCTTGGCTCAGACCCTGCATCCGGAGCGGGTTCTTATGGGAGCTTCACTTTTGGAGAATTTGGTAGCAACCCTGCTGGGGGACCTTGGAACTTGGATTTAATACCTTCTATACGGCCATGTTGCCTGCGATCAACTTCTACTAGTTCAGCTTTGATTGCAGCTCTTGATTTCTTGAAGGCTAATTCAACTTTCTCATCAGCTGACATGTCATGCGGCAGCTGGGAATGAAGAGAGCTAGAAGATGAGCCAATTTTTGATTTACCCAAAATAATCTTCAAGGGGTTGGGGGTCTTCGTAGGTTATTCCTCCTAACTATTGTCTTCCCCCTTTTTGGCATCATCAACACCAACTAGAGAGGTTTGGAGTTTGAGCCAAAAGTTTGTCCGAGTGACTGAGTGAGTTTCTCTACATTCGGATCTAAGAGCCTTCATCTCTGCATTCATTATCATCATCTCAGCTCGTAGAGTACTCTCTGAATTTTGAAGATCCTGCTTTGAGCCCTTAGCAACTCCATATCAGTCTTATGAGTCTGCTCCATCCATAAAACGTGGTCTCGCTGCCTCTGCTGAAACTGACCTTGCTCACCACACCAAATCACCAATTTTGCAAAGAGTGATTTGAAGTAGCTTACTTGCTCACGTCTTAGTGCCTTTGTTTGCATAGTCCATTCTTGAATTCAGAGTACCGCTCCTTGGATGTCGCCTGAAATCATTGCATGTAGTTGTCCAGCTGTTGGTTGAGTGCAGCAAGGCCTCTTTCCGTAGCTTCTATTTCAGCGCAATAGCCTTGAAGGCTTTTTGGATGTCTACCGCTCGGTGACTAATCCTCTAACAATATGGAATTGAAGTTACACACAGGCGATACCACTCTTAAATCATCATGGGAGCTATGAATGTTTTCTCGATCTATATTCAGCAATAATTTGCACATTATTTAGCGGTTCTTCCAATGAACTTCTTCAATGAATGGAAAGTAATTATCAAATATACCACTAGGGACGGAAGGGACATCTTCCACTTCTCCTTTGGGACCCTTTTCTTTAGTCTCCTGGTTGGTAGCTCCTTGTGTCTCAATTGTGTTAGCGATTTCCTCTCTGTGACGCAGTTTGTGGGAGCTCAGCGAGTTAAGCGGGCCTCAAATTGTCTTAATAGCTTATTTGGCTCCATTGTTATCTTCTTTTTTGAGCATCTGGTCTCGGCTACTTAGCAAGATCATGGGTTGGTGATGGTACCATTGGGGACGGAAACTCGAGACAGTCTTAACCATTTGAGCATTAGTGATCCATTCTGCTATTTTTTTTACGTCTCACCTTCGCCTCATATCTTTAGTTTGTTTAGGTCTCCCACGACCTCCTCCAACCCGGTTGTGGAGTGTTCGGTTTTCCCCTCAACTGGCGCACCAATCGAATCACGATCGGCGGGGGTCAACTAACACATGAGACTCGGTTATTCCCTTTAAGTTGTTAGTCGTCACAGCTTGTCTCAATAACTTTCGCAAGGCTTGGCTCGGCTAGGTTGCCGCTACATCTTCATCATTAGATTCATTGCCAATTTTCTTGGTGAGCCCTTCGAGTGTGTTGGTGAGGTAGACGCATCAATATTCCTCACCATCTTAAGAATATCGGGGTAGGAGATATTTGAATGGAAGATGACTCTCCAGGGCCACTCGGCAAAGATTGCTCATGCATCATCTTGGACTCTTTGAATGATGGCTGCAGCTCAACCTTCTCGACTGGATCAACATTATCCAATTCCTCCACATTGTTGTCACTACTACTGGCTCTTTATAAAGCTTTTGGAGGTATGCGGGGATCAGTGAAGCCACAAACATGAGGTTTTAGGGACTCCTCAATGGCCTTAGCCTTCCCCAACGCGTTAGTCTTCTCCTCATCCTTCTTTTCATAAAGGATATTCGTGCAATGATCATATCCAGAGCGGTCACGAATACCAATGTTTCCCAAAAACCTTAGAAGGTATTCCTCCTCCTTAATGAGATCGGGCCTTTCAAATTGAAATCGGGTCGGACTTAGCTTTTAGGCTCTCCATATGTGCAACATGTCTTTAATTTTGGGGTATGCATGGGATATGATCAGAAGATCATCATCATCGTCCTCCTACATAGGCTCTTCAATAGCCTTCTCTTCCTCAGCAACAACAACATCGGTCTGAGGGGATGTCACAGCTAATTCTTAATTTCTCGCATTAGTTGTGTCTCTTTTAGATGTCTCGATTGTAGGCCGGACAACTGTCTCTTGTTCATATGTATGTGGTGGGCACTTTCCACACCATCTCCACCCTTTTGATTCTGCGCTCATCGACAAACAAAGATTCTCAATCTCGATTGTAGGCCGACTCGGTGGCTCAAGACTTTGTCAGCCTTCTTCACAAGTCTCCTCCTGGTCTTCCTCTCTAGGGGAACTTCAGCTTCTTCCACCTGCTCTTCCTCCACGGCAACTGACTCTGCCACCTTCTGTTTCTTTGCAGCTGGCTTGCGGGGCACATTTGTCCTCTTCTTTTGAACCACTGGGGAGGGAGCTTGTGAGGGGGATTTAGTAGAAGCAATTGTGTCCTCGGGGACATGCTCAGCAAATTCCCCCTCGGAGATAGCAGACTTATTTACATGGAGTGCCTGCCTCCGGCGCCGAGAAAAGTTGGCCTTAAACATCTTCTTGTTTTGCGTGGAAGGGTTTCCCATTGCACAAGGAACACCCTTCTTCTCCATCGATGACCTAAAATCGGGCCATATCCCAAAGAAACTAGCAAACTTCCCATCTTTAGCCACCTTCATGTTGAGAACGTTCTGGCATAGCTTGCTGAAAATGAACTCAGCCCAGTTAACCTCATTTTCTTCCATAATAGCTGCCATAACAATCAACTTAGTCTGAGAGAGCTGATTGAATGAGCCAAACTTCATGTCGATGCAATTAGCTACCACATCCATAAACTTGTGGTAGCCTTCCTTAATCAGCTTCTTCAAAGCTGAAAAGTTCTGTTTTCCAACAGCCTCAGGCTTGGCTATCTCCTTCCAAGATGCAGTCAAGTTCACATCCTTACCAGTTAACACGTTCAAACCACTGGTAGGGAGAAAGCATTATTCATCTAGGTCAGCAACAGTCAACTTGAATTTCGTGTTGTTTACAAATGAGTGAATCTCATCATCGTGAACCTCAACATTCACGTAGTACATAGCCACCTTCTCTAGGTAGGTATCAGAAAACTCCATAGTCAGAAAGTTCCTGAGACCAGCCTTTTCAAGTTTGTGAGCGATATTCCTGGCCAAATCCTCGTCAACACCCTGTTTGACAAGGCCTTAGAAATCGAAAATAGCTTCTATATGAATCTTCTCAGTGAGCTTGACGTAGTTGAATGTTGGTTCCATTTTCAGTCTTGAAATTGAAAGATGAAAACTAGGGTTTTGAACTTCTTTTGTAGAGAGAAAGTTTGGAAACTTTATGAGCAAGAGAGTGGTTATGAGGAGAGAGAAAATAAAATTTCTCTATATATGGGACTTGAAAGGACGGTTTCTGAATTTGAAAAGTTTAAAAACTAATCAATGGTTGAGATTAAAAGATCAAAATTGCATTAATTTTCCCCAAATTAAATGCATCGTCATTTATATCCAATCATGGATAAACCGTCGCTGGCTTTTGACTGACACCACTTATGATGGTGATGTCATGTCTAAAACATTCCCGCTCATAGAAAACAACTGCATTTTGTCTCTTAGCTTCATAAATGCTTCAGCTTTCTTCATTTATGGCTCGACTCTGCTACTCTTTCGACTGAATAATCACTTGGTTGTCCAGCTAACTCGATACAACTGACTATCCATATAAGTTGTTTCACTTGGTTGATATGTGAAACTCTTCTGATATGCATCTCTCTCATCTTTAACCCTGCAATGAGTCTTCTGAGCTTCCTAACACAGCTCAATCAATCCAAGCTCATTCTTAAGCTCTTCAAATCTTGATTCACATAATGGCTTTGCGAATATATCAACTAACTGCTTATCAGTTGATATGTATTCCAATGTGATGTCTTTCTTTTCAACATGGTCTCTTATAAAATGATATTTGACATCAATGTGCTTGGTTCTTGAATGCAATACTGGATTCTGAGTAATTGCAATGGCTCTTGTGTTATCACACGTAATTGGAATCTCTTTTTCTTCAATGACATAATCTCTCAGTTGTTGCCTCATCCATAGAACTTTGGCGCAACAGCTGCCTGCAAAAATATACTTTACTTTAGCTGTGGATGTAGCTATTGAGTTTTGTTTCTTGCTGAACCAAGAAACCAATCTATTTCCAAGCATTTGACAAGTACCAGATATACTTTTCATGTCAACTCTACATCCAGCATAGTCAGAATATGAATATCCAACTAGCTTGAATCCTCCTTCCTTTGGATACCATAAGCCAACTTATTGGCATCCCTTCAAATACCTTAGAATTCTCTTGGCAGCAGTCATATGACTTTCCTTTCGAGCAGATTAAAATCATGCACATACACCTACAACAAAGGAGATGTAAGTGCGCTGGCATGTCAAATAGAGCAATGATCCAATGAGTGCTCTCTACCTTGTTTGATCAACGAGACTTTTCCTTCGCATCTATATCCATCTTCACGAGATGTATTCATGGAAATCTTCACCGATGACTTCTCTTCCATACCAAATTTCTTCATCAAACCTCTGTATATTTGGTTTGACTTATGAAGGTTTCATCCTTCATTTGCTTGACTTGAAGACCTAGGAAGAAAATCGCTCTCTCCCATCATGCTCATCTCAAACTTCCATTGCATAAGGTTTGAGAATTTGTCACACAACTCTTTGTTTGTGGATCCAAAGATAATGTCATCCACATATATTTGAACAAGCATTATACTATGTAGGTCCCAAGGGGTGTGAGTAAGGTTTAGAAGGGGGTTGAATAAACCTTATCAACTTTTCAATTTTAGTCCTTTTAAAATATTACGAGTTAACACACACAACTAAGTCCTCGAGGGACAACTAAGTTAGTTAATCAACAGAGTTAGCCACTCAACGGACTCGATAGAAATTTGTTGATAGAATAACTTCGGCTATTTAGCTTAAACCTTAACTTAAGCGTGTTGAATTTTTGTTATAAGACTTAACACCCTTGATTTGAGCACACTTAGTTATTTATCGAGTTGGATAGCAAATTATCACCGATATAGAATGAATATGCAAGAATGTAAATGTGCTTTGAAAATGAAATGACACAAATAAATTTTATAGAGGTTCGAAGATGGGGTAATTCTTCTAATCCTCTCTTCTCCAACTCTGGAAGAATCCACTAAGTAATGATCAGTTCACAAAGTGGTTATCAGTCTAGAGACAAGTCTTGATCACACAGCTAACTTGCTCCTTTGACTCAGTCTAGAGATGCCTTGGTCACACAGATGGTTTCTCTTCCGACTCAGCTTCTTTACAGGGCAGCGGCCTTGCTACTTCAGCTCACTTTTTCAAGCTTCTTGGATTTGATCACGAAGCCCTCCAATAACTTAAGACTGGTTCGACCTTGAACCTTCCTACAATCCTCCTTGGAAAGTAGACCCCTTTTGATTCTTCAAAAGCTTCCTCTTCAACTGTTTGAAGTTGTCTTTCCTTCACAGCTTTGCGTTGGATTGATTTCCTTTGAGTTTTAGGCTTGAGGATTTTGCTTGAAAATCTTGAGAATATTTTGCATGTTAATTGTTTTGAATAATGCTTGATTTCTCAGGTGTGCAAGGTAACCTTTTCTCAATGAATTTCCTCAACCTTTTGTAGTGAGCTTTCAAAAATCTGCCCGTTGAAGAGATGGGCTGATTTTCAAAAGACACTTATGTTCGTTGGCTTGTCTTTTCTTGGTCTTCAATTTTGAGATGTAGACCTTTCCTCGTATTAAATGAATGTTCAGTTTTTCAGGTTCTGACACGAGGTGCAGTGCTTCCCATTGGTTCATTCCTTTTGCACGCTTCTGGGACGAGCACTTTAAGACCTGGCAGCATGGGTGTATTGCTTATTTAAGTAATGTTCTTGGCTTCTGTGCAACGGATTCTTTTCAGTTAACTCCTCTTTGTTGCTGCCTCTTTCCCCAGGTGACTTGAGTCTGCTTCAATCATTTGAAGACTCATCTGTCACTTTCAACTTGTGACTTGGCTTCTTGAGTTGACTTGACTGACTCTTCACACAGCTAATCCTCAGTTGTTACGTCTTTAGTCGAGTGCTTGATCTTCTATCTTGGCTATACTCAGCTGTTCCACAGCGGAGTCTTCACTTCACTTCTTCAGTTGACTTCTTGTATTCCCAGGCTTAGCTGAGTTGACTCAGCTCATCCAGCCCTATCTATTACAATTGAAAATTACAAGGAAAATGGGGTGCCAACTTTCTAGTTTAAGTTTTACATGGCATTCATCAAAATCTAAACAATAAATTTCCCAACAATTTCCTCCTTTTTGATGATGCCAAAACTTAAAAACATTAAACAACATGTAAACAAAAAGATACATACAGACAATGCAGTAACAAAGAATGTATGCGTAGAATCAATCATTTTATTGATCATAACATTCTTGTCCTTTACATAGATGTTTACAAAGTGTATCAGATCATACTTATATCTAAGCAAATTACAAACATCTATGCTAAGATACAACTATAAAACGCTTTATTGAATATACAGAAGACTTACACAAAAATGTATTTACAAGGGTAAAATACATGAAGGGTTCACATCAACACTTCATCGCCTTTGCTGCCTCCTTCTTTCCTCTTCAGCTCTGTCATCATCAGTTCTTTTTCTTTTTCTTTCTTCTGCTTTCTTCTTTTCATAACCTCTCTTCGCAGCAGCATCTTTTCGCTTCCTCTCTTCCCATAGTTGGTCTTGTCTTCTGTTTTCCTCTTCTATTCTTTTCACATATTCAGCATTCTTCCTAGCCACTTCCAGATTCGCTACTTCATCATAGCCAGCCCAGTAGATCCTTCCCTTCTTTTCGGGATCTACATATTCAATATTTTTAGGTTGAGGTCTAGGTCGAAAACCTCTTCCTTCACCACTTCTTCCTCCTCCTCTGGGTGTATACTATACAGGAGTCTTCTGCTTACCATCTGAATGGTTGCTGGTAGTCTTCTGCCTATCAGCTTCTTCGCACAACTTAAGACCCTTCTCCCAGTACATATCCCAGGCTTGGGCTACAGACATCTTCTGGAAATAGCCTTCGGATTCGAGCGTTTTAAATTTTTCAATTGATCTTGGCTCGTCTCCTTCATCTAGAATGGCATCTAGATCCTTCCCTACTAGAATGCTGTCGTAATGTTTCAACACTTCTTCAATGCGGGCATCCATCCTTTTATCGAACTCTTTCATCCCTGCTTCCACAATTTTCCTTTTCTCAGTCATGGGTACAGCAGAGTGTTCGATCGACAAAGTCACTGGAAGTTTGATCATGATGGATGTTGTGACGTGATTTTGCTTCGGGGCTTCAGCTACCATCAACATCCAATCCTTTGACCTTTCCCCCTCAATTGCTTTCCCCTTTTTTCTTCTCTCACCGCTACTTCTTCTTTCAATCTCCTCAGGTACTCCTCTTCCCCCTTTTTGGCATCATCAAAGGAGAGAGGGACCCCTGGAAACATGCCTGTGAGCATGAAGTCGAGTCGGCTGAGAGCAAAGTTCTGCTTAGAGTCTGCTGCGGCATAGAGCTATACGAAATTCTGAGCGAGCGGCTTTTGACTCACCGCCACCGCTTTATTTCAACCATGAGAAGGCTAAATTTCGCATTCATGTTCTCCTCAAGACGCAAAATTTCTTTTGGTTGGAATTCACGCAGCAGCTCCATTTCAGTTGTATAAGAGGCATGCAATCTTTCAATGTACGCCTGCATCCTCTGCTTCATATCAACATTGTCAACACTCCAAACAAGCATCTTATTGTACAATGCCTTGAAATATCGAACTTGTTCGTATCGCGTTGCACTCTGCTGCTGACACCACTCTGTAATCCTTACCACTATTCCTCTCAAGTCTGATGTGAGGGTGGCATCTCTATTGTCCAGACATAGATCTAATGAGGCCTGGTGCCGTTCGATCTTCTCAATCTCTTCACATATTTTCTTGAAGACTTCACGGATCTCAACTGTCATACCTGATTCAATTGCCAGCCATTCAGCATCGAAGTCAAAGTCGGCTGGCACAATAGATTCGGTAGGGATGACAGGATCTGCTCGTACAGTGAATCGTTGATGCTCTTTAGCTGTTTCTTCTTCTAGCTCAGGCAGCTTAATCAAAAAAGGAAAAACTTGCTCAAATGCATCATCTCGCACATATGAGATTGATTGTGATGTTTGTGCATGTGATGTCTCGGGTTGATTCGATACTCTTTGCTGTGTTGTGGGAGCCTGCCTGAGATGACTCGGTTTAATTTGGGCCTGTTGAGTGGGTTGGCCAACCGATCGAGCCTCACTGCCTTAATGACTTCTTTGGCCTTAGTAGATTTTGCTAAGTGAAATACCTGGTCCTCATTTTGCAATATCAAGTGTCATCGGATGATGATGAAACCTGGGGCTTCGCTTGGTTTATCATCGAAGTTGAAAGTTTGACGAAGCTTTGAAACTTGACTATCTTGTCTGGGAGAACATCCTCACCGGGTCCTTTTGATGTGCAACATGTGTGGACTCGGTTCATCTTGAACCCAGAAATGATATGTCGAGGATTCTCCTAGAGTCATGAAGTGCACTAATCTCCTTTTGATTGGCAATGCCGTGAAGGGATGTTTTGAACTTCTTGAGCTTTACCCGGGAGGTCTCAACTTCCCTTGGGCCTTCAACACCTCCAGGCGCCTCAATCTGCAGAGAGGCCTTCAACATTCCCTTCGACTGACCTTGTTGTCTTGGGGTCTTGGATCATGGCATCCGAAGGAGTCTCAACCCCTTGATTGCACTTTCATTGCCCAGTGTTAACTCCGGGGGTATTTCCATCATGTGCCTCAACCGCAACAACGGTGTCCTCGGCTGCAAAGTTTCGACACTTCACCGGGACAGACTCAATTGTCCGAGCTTCGTCAATGTCAATCTGTTGTGGTTCTTTTTTGGTTTCCACTTCGCCTCCTTTCTTCAATATGGAGTCATCTACAAAGATCCTCCGACCCTACTACATTGGAGTGAGTTTCCTCCTCAGTGGCACACCACCGAGTGAGTGATCGATGGTGGGGTCACTCTTCTCCGACTCGCGCGACTCCGTTAAGTGCTCGGGCGCCGGGGCGGGTGGTAACACACCTTCGATGGGGTTGGCTCAACTTGGGTGCCCAAATTCCCGATCTCATCGCCAACTCCTTGGATCCATCTTTCGATGCGCACAAGGGGATGTAGTTTCGGAATAACCGTGGTAATCTGGCCGCACTACTCCCAATGGGTCTATCTGCATGAGAGATTGTGAGGACTCTATTGGTCCTTCAAACAAGCTTGTTGCTCATGCATCATCCTGGATTCCCTCGAGAGCTTGCCGCATGTCCGACTTCTCTTTTGCGAAAGCAACGAGATCCATATCTTCATCACTCTGAGAGCACATCCAGGTATGGGTGAGTATGTTCTAGAGTTCCAGTCAATGGACATATCTTTGGCTTTCTCGCGAGCTTCTATTTTTCTCTGTTGCTTGGTTTGGTCCTTCTCCTTGAAGATTTGTAGGATATTCAGCGCTTATCTTCATCAAGGGCCTAAATCGCTTTGGTGATTCCGAGAAATTGGAATAACTCCTTCTCTTCTTCAATAAACTCGGGCGTTCGAATTTCACCCTTGAGTGGCTTAGCTTCCACGCCCTACATTCACGTAGATGGCGCCAATGTCGTGGTATAATGGAGAAACTATGATGACATCATCATCATCATGCCCTTCCCTTTTAGGAATCAAAGGCAACATGCTCTCACGATCTTCACCTTCGCGGCGTCCGTAGCGGTGGAGAGACATTTCTTTCAATTGGAAGTTCGATCGTCTCGGCTACTTGTTTGTCCTCGCCTATCCTTTCCATAGCCGGACTTCTGCAGCCTCTGTTGATCACCCTCAACACACTTGGCGCTTTCATCGATTACTTGAGAGACGCACTTCCCGAGTGTTAGCGATCTTAGATGTTTTCTCCCGGTAAGTGGCGATTCAACTGTCTTTTCAAGTTACGAGCGCTTGAAGATTCTTCTTATTTTGGTCCGAACCGAGAATTTATGGTTCTTCTTCCTCTTCGGATTCTTTGGCGGCGGGGGCCGATGTATCCTTCTGGACCGGAGTTACCTTCCTGCGCTTGGCAATCCTTTTCTTGCGTATGGCTGGAGAAGGGATTTGGGTTTCCTTCTCAGCCTCGGCTGCGGGGCGGAGACACAACTACTTGGGCGGTGACTCGGTTGCGGGGCGGTGCATTCTTTTTCTTTCTTTGCGGGGCAACTTCTTCTTAGCGGTGCGGGGCGCTTTTCTTCTTTGGGGAGAGGTAATAACTGTGTCCTCGGGGTAAGCTAATTCCCCCTCACTTGTATCCTCCCTCTTCGCATGGGCTCTCTTCTGGGCTCTTGAGAGATTTTCCCTGAACATCTTTTTGTTTACATGGAAAGACTTTCCATGTTGAAGGTCAATGCCCTTCACTTCCATCAGATGGCCAATCACCAGGCCATAACCGAGAGATCCTCCAAAGGATCCATCTTCCTTGTATGATTTATTCACAACATTCTGGCAGAGTCTGCTGTACACGAACTCAGCCCAGTTGACTTTCTTGCCTTCCATGATCGCAACCATGATGATCAGCTTAGTCTTTGACAGTTGATTGAAGCTGCCAAACTTCATGTCAACACACTTTGAGAAGACATCCATCAGCTTGTGATAGTCGTCCTTCAACTGTGTAGACCACTTTCGCAGCACACTCTGGTTTGGCTACTTCTTTCCACGCAGCAGCCAGGTCAACATCTGCTTTGTTTATCTCCATCATACCCTCAGACGGCAGCAAACAATGCTCCGCAAGGTCCTTAGCAGTAATCATGATGTCCTTGCGGTGGACAGAGGACTTGATTCCTTCATCCTGCACCTCAGCGTTCACGTAGAACTACGCCACCTCTTCAGGGTAGGTGTGCGAGAACTCCATAATAAGAAAGGGCCTAAGACCGGACTTTTCAAGCATATCAGCAACCTTTTTCACCAGGGTTTCATTTGAACCCTTCTTTACCATGCCTTCAAAATCCACAGTCGATCCTGAGTGGATTTGCTTTGACAGCTTGACAAAATCAAACTTTGGTGCCATTTGTAGAGAGTTTTACCGATTAAAACTTGATAAACTGGCTTGAGAACACGGGTTTGCGAGAGAAAAACTTGCTTTCTATTGCTTGAAGATAAATAGTTTTGAGTGTGAGAGAGAGAAAACTGAAGAAAGAGTATATAAGGGTTATGAAAAGACGGGTTTTTGGGTTTTGAAATTTTGATCAAAATCAACGGCTCAGATTTAGCACGTCTAACCGCATTTAATTACTCGCATTTAATGCGGCAGCATTTATATCCAATCATATGCTTACTGTGCAGCTTTTGACTGCACAAGTCATTATTTTGCTGACATCATCCTTAAAAACATTCCCGCTCATTAGAAACGACTGCGTTTTTGTTTAGCTCTTAAATGACTTAGCTCATATCAAAAGTGACTTAACTCAGCTTCTCTCCCTTCATTAGGTGACTTAAATTTGTGATCTGGTGACTTTTCGATATGGCTGTTTCACTTGGCTGATGTGCAAAACTTGTTCAATTCTCACTTTCTCATCTTCCATCTATTCTGATTGAGTCTTCTAAGTGTTAACTCAGCTCAATTAACCCTAGCTCATGCTTAAGCTCTTCAAACCTTGATTCACATAGAGGTTTTGTGAATATGTCACTAATCGCTTATCGGTTGAGATATATTCCAAGGTGATGTCTTTCTTTTCACCATGATCTCTTATAAAATGATATCCGACATCAATGTGCTTTGTTCTTGAATGCAACACAGGGTTCTGAGTAATTGCAATAGCACTTGTGTTATCACACATAATTGGAATCTCTTCTTCTTCAATTTCATAATCTCTTAGCTGATGTCTCATCCATAAGACTTGGGCACAACAGTGCCACGCTATATGTACTCTGCTTCACCATGTGGATGTGGTGTTGAGTTTTGCTTCTTGCTAAACCATGAAACCAATCTATTTCCAAGCATTTGACATGTAGTCAAGTACTTTTCTCAACTCTACATCCAAAGATAGTCGAGTCCGAATAACCAATAAGCTTGAATCCACCTTCCTTTGGATACCATAAGTGACTTCTTGCATCCTTCAAATACTTTAGGATTCTCTTAGCATTGCATTCTACGACTCTCTTTTGGTGCGATTGAAATCTTGCACATACACCTCTTTGCAAAGGTAATATCCGCCTTTAACATTAAGTAGAGCGATGATCCAATAAGTGCTATGTATCTAGTTTGATCTACAGGCTTGCCATCTGCATCCATGTCCATCTTGACTGATGTATTCATTGGTATTTTTACAGAAGACTTCTCTTCCATACCAAATTTCTTTATCAAATCTCTGGTGTACTTTGTTTGACTTATGAAGGTTCCATCCTTCAGTTGCTTAACTTGGAGTCCTAGTAAGAAATTCAGCTCTCCCATCATGCTCATTTCAAATTTACCTTGCATGAGATTTGAGAATTTGTCACACAGCTCTTTGTTTGTGGATCCAAAGATGATGTCATCCACATATATTTGAACAAGCAAGATACTCTCTCCATCTTGAATTCTAAAGAGTGTTCTCATCCACTTTGCCTATGGTGAATCCATTGTCGATTAGAAATTGAGACAATGTATCATACCATGCTCACGGGTGCTGTTTCAATCCATATAATGTTTTATTGAGCTTGTACACCTTATCTCCAAGAGTCTTCTACTCGAAACCTATAGGTTGCTCAACATAGACTTCTTCTTCTAATGTACCATTTGAAAATGCACTTTTCACATCCATTTGATATACAATGAAGTTCTTGTGTGCGGATAGGCAATAAACATCCTTATTGCTTCTAGTCTTGCAACAAGAGCAAATGTTTCATCAAAATCTATTCTTTTTCTTGGCAATACCCTTTGGCTACCAATCTTGCTTTGTTTCTCACCACAAATCCTTTCTCATTCATTTTGTTTCTGAAAACCCATTTTGCGCCAATAACATTTTGATGTGTTAGCCTTTGCACCAATTCCCATACTTTGTTCCTTTCAAACTATTCACTCTTCCCCGCATAGTGTGAATCCAATGTGTGTCATCCAAGGCTTGAGACACATCTTTTGGTTTTATTTGGGAAATAAAACAAGTGAACATTGCTTCTTGCTGAGCTCTGGATCTGGTTCTTACACCATCTCTAATATCTCCAATGACTAACTCCGGTGGATGGTCTCTCAGTCATCTCACATCACGTTAGAGCAAATTAGCTGGGTTCAGCCGTCTCACAGTTGAGTTATCTTGAACAACTCTTTCATCATCATTCAGTTATAGATTTTCCAGCTTTCTTTGAGATTCAGCTATCTCATCTTCATCTGGATTGATTGCTCTTGTTTCAGCTTCAATATAAGGACTCTTCTGCATAGTTGGCTGATTCAGCTTATCAGCTAACTCTTCAATGTCTTCTCCACTCACATTAGGTTCATCAAAAACCACATGAATAAATTCTTCTGTGACCATAGTCCTCTTGTTCAAGACTCTATAGGCTTTGCTTTGAGTATCCCAAAAAGATACCTTCATCGGCTTTGGCATCGTAAGCCTTTAGATTATCCTTGCTATTATTGTGGATGAAGCATTTACATCCAAATATCCCAAGTACCCAACATTTGGCTTTCTCCATGTCCAGATTTCATAGGGAGTCTTTGTCACCGCCTATTAATCATGCATCTATTTTGAGTATAGCATGCGGTGTTGATGGCTTCAACCCAAAATCTCTTAGGCAATCCACCAAATAAACATGGTTCTTGCAGCTTCCTTGAGAGTTTTGTTTCTTCTTTCAAATACTCTCCATTCTTGTTGTGGAGTTATTGCTGCATATAACTCATGATCAATACCATTTTCAACACAATATCGAGTTATTATTCCATTGACAAAATCGGTTCCTCTATCCGATCGATTTTTATAATGGTTTGCTCTTTTCATTTTGAATTTTTTCATCAGCTGAGGTAACTTTTGCAAAGTCTAATTCTTTTTGCACATAAAGATTGTCCATGTATATCTTGAATAATCATCTACCACCACTAAAGTGTATTTCTTTCCACTTATGCTGGCTGGTTCAACAGGACCAAATAAATCCATGTGCAACAGATGCAATATCCTTGTTGAAGAAGGATTGGACTTCTCCTTGAATGAAGATTTAATTTGCTTTCCCATCTGCATGCATCACATACACTTTCCTTCTTGTACATTGAGTCTGGCAATCCTTCCACAAGATGACTCCTTGCAAGCTTGTTGATTGTCTTGAAATTCAGATGACTCAGCTTCTTATGCCACAGCCAACTTGATTCGGCTGTGCTCTTTGCTATCAGACAAGTGCTTGGTGTAGCAGTTGACCAATCCACTACATACATATTCTTCTTCCTTGATCCTTGCAGCACAATTTTATTTGATTCAACATCTTTTATCTGGCACACTCCCATATTGAATCCAACATTGTAGCCTTTATCACATAAGTGACTTATGTTGAGCAAGTTAAAGTTAAATCCCTCAACATAAACAACATCTGTGATTTCCAATCCATTTTTCTTAATGGATCTTGTGCCTTTGATTTCCCCTGGAGCTTCATTTCCTCCAAATATGACTTATGCACCTCTAATCTCCTTGAATTTTGATAGATTTTTCTTGTTTCCTGTCATATGTCTGGAACAGCCACTATCCATGTACCAGGTTCCTTGGCACTCAGCTGTTCCTTGAATCTGCAATCAAGGAAATTAGTTTTTGGGTATCATACTTGCCTGGGTCCTGAGGGGTTAGTGATGTGAGATGATCCAACCAACCTATAGCCAAATGACTTGACTCTAAGAGGTTGCCATCTATCTGTGCCATAATCATAGTGCACATTTGCAAATTGCTTGTGTGTTTTAGGTTCATACAACTATCTCTTTTGTCTGTATGCCTGTGTGTGTGTGTGTTCTAGCAATTCCTTTCTTGGGGTAGTTGTGATATTTTTTAGTGTAGTGCCTGGGTGCATATGTGTGCTGATAATAGCTCTTTTGCCTTTGGAATGACCCTTGCTGAGGTTTGGGTCTTTGCCATCTAGGCTTGTATTCCATTGGTCTTTGTTGATATTTCATATCATTCCAATCACTTGGCTTGGGTAATTTCTATCATTCCCATTATATGTGTTTCTTTGATAAAACTTATGGGATTTTCGGCGACTCTGTTTATTCTTCATGAGTATTTCCTATTTGGAGTTTGGCTTTGAGGAACTCTACTTGATTTCTTCTCGCTTGTCCTCTCAAAGATACTCAACTAGATGTTTTCCTTTTCCTTTATATCCAAGGCCAGTTTGTTTGTGATTGTGCTTTGGAATGAATGTAGGTGCACCATTTGGTGTCTTGGATTTCTGATATGCTTCATTGCTTGAAGATCCCTTTTCTAAAGTCACTCTAGGAGTTTGACTGTGTGCGAAGGAGTTGAATCATATGTCCTGTTTATCTCCACACTCTTTTTGGCTCATAATAAGGTCATCCAATAATTTAGATGCCTTCGTAAATGAGGCAATCACATTTTTGAGATCATTTTCTATCTTTTCTATAGCATCTATCTCTGCTATTAGTTTAGCATTCTCAGCCTTTAGCACTTTGTTCTCATCAGCTATGTGACTTAGAGTACTCAGCTCCTTAGTTAGTTGTGAGTTTTGGCTTTTGAGATGGTTGTTTTCCTCATTTAGAAGTGTGTGTGAGGATTTAATGTGCTCAAAGTCTTTCATTATTTTGCCTAATGAATCATAAAGATCAGTGGGTGTTGAAGTGTATGTATCACAATAACTATCACTAGAATCTGAATGAGATAAGTTAGAGTGTACCTCATCTTCCTGGTCTTGTTCTTTAGCCATATGACAAATCAAGGCTTCTTCTTCAGAGTCACTTGAGTAGTCGCTTCACTACTCTGACCTTCGCTTCATTCGACTTAGTTGTCTCAAAGTGCCTCATCACTAACATAGCCTTTTTCTTTTCCCCCGCTTTCTTTCTCTCAAGATTTTTCTCTCTTAACTTCATTCCCGTATTTATTGACTATTAGATAGGGACAGTCAATAGCAAAATGTCCTGGTTGTCTGCAGTTCCAACACAAGTTCTCAGCTCTTTCACTCCTTGAATTATCAGTTCTCTGATATTCAACCTTTTGATGCTCAACTCTCTTGGGTGGCCTATCTTCCCTTGATTTGGAGGGAGCTGAATGTCTCCTGGAGGTTTCACCCTTGTTTTTCTTGTAGTTCTTATTGATGAACTTGTTGAATCTTTTAACCATCGAGGGCAATATCCTCCTGGTCTATAACTTCCTTGGATTCAACTCTTTTTCCTTCCTTGATTATAAGTGCAGCTGTTTTGGGTACACTGTCTCCTCTTGATCCTTTCTTCCTAGCTCAAACTCATAAGCTTTGAGGTCTGAGAATAGCTCATGATTGGATGTCTTTGATAGGTTCATCGAATGTCTTAGAGCCATGGTCTTTATTTCCCATTCAGCAGGGAGGCTCCTCAAGATCTTCATACACATCTCATTTTGTGTGTATTCCTTCCCAAGAGCTGAAAGCTCATTTGTAATTTCAGTGAATCTGGCATCCAGCTGATCCATGGTTTCACCTGCAAGCATTTTAAAATTTTCAAATTTTTGAACAGCAACAGATAATTTATTTTCTTTAATTTGCTCTGATCCTTCACAAATTAAAGTTAGTTTATCCCAGATCTCTTTTGTTGTTTTGCAAGACTTGACTTTATTGAACATTGCTTTGTCCAAAGTCTTGTAGAGTATGTCCTTAGCCACATTGTCCAAGTTATATCTCTTTCTATCATCATTTGTCCATTCAGTTCTTGGTTTTTCAACCGTGAGTGGTCTTTCTTCAAAGAACAACTTCTTCCCCTTCAATCATAGCTTGCTCTCCTTTGCGGTTGTGTTCACTTTCAATATTTGCGGTGGCCCATCCTCTATCACTAGCCACATTTCATCATTTAAAGCGAGATAGATGAGTCTCGCATACGAATTTTCCAAATAACTAATTCTTCAACAAAGGAACATAAGAATGCGTGTCAAATTTGCTTCCATGATAATAACTTTGCTAAGAATGAAAGATTTTGAAAATACAAATGTTAAAAAAAAACCTTTTAGAAAAGATAGAGATCTAGTTCAAGAACTCGGCTATTTAGCTTAAAACCTTAACTTGGTTGTGTTTGAAATTTTCACTGGAAGACTTAACACCCTTGAATTTATTTTAAACTTGTTTTAACACTTGATTTTAGCACTTAGTTATTTATCGGTTCGATAGAAAATTATCAAGAAATATAAAATGTATATGCAGAATGTAAATGTCTTTGAAAATTAAATGACACAAATAATTTTTATAGAGGTTCGAAGATGGGGTAATTCTTCTAATCCTCTCTTCTTCAACTCCTAGAGGAATCCACTAAGTAATGATCAGTTCATAAAGTGGTTATCGGTCCCAGAGACAAGTTTTGATCACACAAATGACTTGCTCCTTTGACTCGATCTAGAGATGTTTTGGTCACACAAACGACTTCTTCTTCCAACTCGGCTTCTTCACGAATACCGGCTTGCTACTTGACTCACTTTCTCAAACTTCTTGGATTTGATCACAAAGACCTCCAATAACTTGAGACCGGGTTCGACTTTGAACCTTCCTACAATCCTCCTTGGAAAGTAGACCCCTTTTGATTCTTCAAAAGTTTCCTCTTCAACAGTTTGAAGTTGTCTTTTCTTCACAGCTTTGTGTTGGATTGATTTCCTTCGATTTTTAGGCTTGAGGATTTTGTTAGAAAATCTTGAGAATATTTTGTAGGTTAATTCTTGAATAATGCTTAATTTCTCGGTGTGCAAGGTAACCTTTTCTCAATGAATTTCATCACCTTTTATAATGAACTTTCAAAAATCGCCTTGAAGAGATGGGTTGATTTTCAAAAGACACTTGTGTTCGTTGGCTTGTCTTTTCTTGGTCTCCAATCTTGAGATGTAGACCTTTCCTCGTATTATATGAATGTTCAGCTTTTCAGGTTCTGACACGAGGTGCAGTGCTTCCCATTGGTTCATTCCTTTTGCACGCTTCTGGGACAAGCACTTTAAGACCTGGCAGCATGGGTGTATTACTTATTTAAGTAATGTTCTTGACTTAGGCAAATGATTCTTTTCGATTAACTCCTCTTTCTTTGCCTCTTTCCTTTCCCCTGGTGACTTATGTAAGTCAAGTGGCTACGATAATCTAGAGGGGGTGAATAGATTATCTCTATTTTCTCGATTATGCCCTCTTTTTCGAATCAAACAAGCCAAGACAAGAATAAAGGTGCGAGAAGTAAACAACACGCGTCGATTTATGTAGGTTATACCCACCTAGGGCCTAATCCTCTACCACCCCAGTATCTCCGGGATGGATTTCAAAAATAAAAAAAGATTTTATTAATTACCAAAATTAATACAACACCACCTTACAACATCTCCTTGAAGAGCACCACAATCTTCTTCAACACCACCTTGAAGATTACCACAATCTCACTTGAACGGCACCTTGTGAAGATCACCACAATCTTCAACCTTGAAGAATACCAAATTCTTCAACACCTCAAAGAGCACCACGCTCTTCAATAAGAAGATCACCACAATCTTCTTTTTATCACCTAGATCATCCAAGTGTGTTCTTACCACAAGAACACACACAAGGATATCTTGTGTTGAATGATTACCACAAAATCAAGATTACAACTCAATAATGAATAATACAATTTGAGTGCAAGTGTAATCAAGAAATAAAGCCTAGACCTCAAAATGTGAAAGTGATAAGCTAGGCAAATTACAACAAGAATATAGACAATGAAAGAACAAGTGTTTGCTTTGAATGTGTCTTGTTGTGTTGTATCTCAATTGTTGTACTTGTTGGTCCAAGACTTCCTCTATTTATAGGAGATGATTGATCATGTATAGGCTCCTCTTGGGGATTGAAAATCTGAGAAAAATGCAATTAAAATGAAGAATATAATTGTTAGAAATCAATCCCACAATTTAAGAAAGTTGGTCTATCAGTACAATGGTCGAATTTGTCAAAACATTAGGGCGACCGGTCGCGTAGAAAATAGACGTTGAAAATGAAAAACACAATTTTACACAGGCGACTTGGCCGATGGGGTGTCGACCGATCGACCATGCGTCCCAAAATCGATCCATACGGCTCGGCATTTTTCCTTCTTTCCCACAAATGCTATAGGCTACAATTATGGAGATAACTCTATGTTCAAGTGACAACGAATTTTGTGGCCAAACGCCCAAAAAAGTCTTAACATCTTCCATAGAGACACCAAACATCTTATTATTCCAATTCGTACACCCAAAATAATCCCATCCTCCCTCCCTGACATGCAACAATCGACAAATTTTATTTGGAGTCTATTTAAAATGACGACCTTTCACAAATGAGTTCAAAGCAATAGTTTTCTTTGAGCATCATACTAATTCACAAATTTGCATAGAAATGCAAAATCACATTATCATCATACAAAACAAAAGGATGCTCCCACACATACATCTAACCTTGTTCCTAAAAAAAATCCTGAATAGTCGGATAATCATTCGAAAATGTACCAAACCGATAAATCTTTGTACGAGCAATCGACTTAACACCCGATCCAAATTTTCATAATACCATTCCGCATATTTATTGATAAAATTAAACGTATTCATGGAACGAGGAGCTTGAGAGATAAATGATTTCTTACTTTTGGCCCAACGAAAATTGTCGAGCGAAATAGTCCCCGCAAAGCTCGGTGATTTGAGGTCGGGAAAGTTGAGGGTTTTGATTATCCTCATGCTCTTAAGCTATATTTCGTTGGGTAGCTCTAATTTCACGTTGTTCGGCTTCTTCTTGCCGATTTCTCGAGGTGCCCTCTCCGGCTTCTTCTTCGCTTGGGATTAGGATTTCGATCGCAAAATTTCTTGGAGGTGCCATGAATGTAAGAATCTTGCAAAATAGAGTGGATTAGCAACAAAAATTACAAGATTTGGTGAAGATTTGAGAAATATAGAGAAAGGGGAAAAATTCGCCGCAAGGGTTTGGGAGTTTTTCCGAGTCCATTTTCTAAAAAAGAACAGACGCGATTTAAACCAAAAAATCAAACAGTCGGCGGGCCAGGTAGGTGCGACCGACTTGACATAAAAGGGTGACCTATTCGGCCCCGCCTTGACCATCCCCTTGTGCAATTTTGTAATTTTCGGAATTTTCAAAATTCGATTTTTCACCCCAAAAGATTTAGAAACGTGAAAACGTACGAGCATGGAATAAATCCAATATTTATGAGCCAATAAAAATTTATGAGATTCGATTAAAACATGAGATCGAAAAGTGCCTCTTTATAAAGAAAAATCGGCAAATCCATTTAATGGCACTTAAGAGAAATGCAATGAAATAGTTTGAAGGATAAGCGCATGATTATGACATGAAGAACATCGAGTTCTAAAAATAATATGAGTAAACGTTCCTTGATAGTTTAAGGTCCTCTTGACATATTATGACAAATAGCCATTGGTGAAGATATATATATCCTACACAATTCTTAAACAAATTTTGCACAACATAATGAAACAAGTGTAGGCTAAGCAATAAGAGATATCTTAAGTATGCTTATGCTATATAAATACATAAGAAATAATAAACCACATAAGTCTAAGTAAATGCACAAGAGTTTTAAAAACATCATGCAAGGTCTCCTTTTCAAACAATTTTAAAAACACAAATATATATTGAAGACCTTAATTAAAAATAAATATTTGAAAACTCATTTTGAACATTTAGGCACAATAAAAACATGCATAATAACAAAACAAAATACATATTTAAATAGGGAGATACGGTTTACCAATTACGCCATTTCCATGGGTTGTGTCTTTTCCATTGTTGATGATATCTTCCTCTTTGAAAATCATCTTGTTGATGATAGCTTTTCCAATTGCTCCATTTCCAAGGATTGTGTCCTTCCCATTGTTGATAATGTTTTTCTCTTGAAATTCATTTTGGTGATATCTTATCATTTGATCAAATGAGACGGTCATTTGATGTCTTCTAGGCGGTATGAATTTTCCTTGATTTTTATTCCGCCGGTACCTAATATGACATTGTTTTGTGGTACCCTCAAGTGTTTGGGTCCTTTAGGATTAGCTTTGAGACTTTAGGTCTCCAATAATGATTAGAGCTATTTCTAGCCCGACAAGTATTAACCATGTGACCCTTTTTACCACAATAAAAATAAGTAATGATTCTAGGTGCATAATGACCAACATGCATAGAGACTTGAACCTTTTTCACATGATTAACAACATTAGGCTTATGGTCAAGTCCTTGTTTCAAATTAACACAATCATGAACATCAATAATTTTGGTCATTTTATCGGTACTCAAGTTGAATTTTCATAAATCATTTTTCATGCAATTAATATCCTCAACAAGAGTACTATTTTCCTTTTCAAGGATTCTAATCTTATCAAGTATGGTGGTGTGAGCACATGAAAGTGATTTATAGGAATTAATAAACTATCCTTATCATTTTTCAAAACATTGAATTCCTTTTTCAAATTTTTGTATTTAACAAGTAAGCTTTGGAATTCATTTTGAAGCTCATCAAAATCATTTTGCAAATCATCATAATCATTTTGTAATTCATTATTATAGGAAGTAGAAGGTTTAGAACTTACCTCGTTTTCTTCTTCGAAGCCCATAAGACATCGTTCGTTTTCATAGTCGTTGGAAGTTGTAGGAAGCTCATCCCATGTTGTTGGATTTGATGTTGTATCCAATTGAGAAGTAGATGCTTTTGAGTTGCTCCTTTCATTTTCATATACTTCTTCTAATTTTCTCCATACTTCATGTGCCGATTTAATTCCTACAAGATGATCATATTCCAAAATGGTAAGTGAACAATAAATAATATTAAGAGATTTACCATTTAAGGAGATGATTTTCTTCTCTTCATCATTGAGCTCCTTGAGGACTTTGGAGGTTTGAGGTGTGTCTTTCATCGGAATAGATTCACAGTTAATGATCGTGTTCCAAATATCGATCCCACAACCTTGTAGATAGCATTCCATTCTTTCTTTCCAAAATGTATAATTTTTGGAATCAAATAGTGGTGGCTTGGTGGTGGAGGCGCCGGTAAGGTAGACTTCCTTCGTAGCCGATGATCGTTACTCTTTACTCGCGATGTGGAATGAGCTTGCCAAAGAGTTTGGCTCTGATACCACTTGTAAGTCCAAGTGGCTACGATAATCTAGAGGGGGGTGAATAGATTATCTCCATTTTCTCGATTATGCCCTCTTTTTCGAATCAAACAAGCCAAAATAAGAATAAAGGTGCGGGAAGTAAACAACACGCGTCGATTTATAGAGGTTCAACCCACCTAGGGCCTAATCCTCTACCACCCCAGTATCTCCGGGATGGATTTCAAAAAAGAAAAAAAGATTTTATTAATTACCAAAATTAATACAAAAACATTGTTCAAAAAAATTAATACAAAAACACCTTACAACATCTCCTTGAAGAGCATCACACTCTTCTCAACACCACCTTGGAGATTACCACAATCTCACTTGAACGGCACCTTGTGAAGATCACCACAATCTTCAACCTTGAAGAATACCAAATTCTTCAACACCTCAAAGAGCACCACGCTCTTCAATAAGAAGATCACCACAATCTTCTTGCACCTATCACCTAGATCATCCAAGTGTGTTCTTACCACAAGAACACTCATAAGGATATTTTGTGTTGAATGATTACCACAAAATCAAGATTACAACTCAATAATGAATAATACAATTTGAGTGCAAGTGTAATCAAGAAATAAAGCCTAGACCTCAAAATGTGAAAGTGATAAGCTGGGCAAATTACAACAAGAATATAGACAATGAAAGAACAAGTGTTTGCTTTGAATGTGTCTTGTTGTGTTGTATCTCAATTGTCATACTTGTTGCTCCAAGACTTCCTCTATTTATAGGAGATGATTGATCATGTATACGCTCCTCTTGGGGATTGAAAATCTACAGAAAAATGCAATTAAAATCAAGAATATAGCTGTTAGAAATCAATCCCACAATTTAAGGAAAGTTGGTCTGTTGCACAACGGTCAGAATTTGTTGTCAAAACATTAGGGCGACCGGTCGCATAGAAATAGACGTTGAAAATGAAAAATACAATTTTACACAGGGCGACCGATCGACGGGGGGTCCGACCGGTCGACCCTGTGTCCAAATGGCCGAGCTTCTCAAAATCGAGGTCGTGGGATTCTGCTTTCAAACAAACACACCTAGGTCGACCTTGGGGGCGACCGACGCCTGTGTCGGCTGGCCGACCTCTTCCATTTTATTTCCATTGTGTTTTCTGTTTCAAAACAAAACTTCAGTACGGGTTGCCCTATAGGGCGATCGATCCAATGCGAAATGGAAGTGTTGTTCAATTTTTATCGAAAATAAACTTCAAGAAATACTCCGAGAAATTAGTAAAAATATTTTAAAATAATCGGGAGTATTTGGACAACATTTTTAAACATTTTTTTGGTGTAAAAACTCTTAAAAACAAAATCATCAAAATCATGATAAAAATATTTATCAAACAACTTGAAATCCGCTTCAATCATTTGAAGACTCATCATCACGCTTTCAACTTGTGACTTGCTTCGAGTTGACTTGACCGACTTTCACATAGCTATTCCTCACCACGTCTTCATTTGAGTCCTTGATCTTCTATCTTGGCCATACTCGGTTGTTCCACAAATGAGTCTTTCACTTCACTCTTGATTGACTTCTTGTATTCCCGTGCTTAGCGACTTGACTCACTCATCCATCTATCTAAAACAATTGAAAATTACAAGGAAAATGGGGTGGCAACTTTCTAGTTTATGTTTTACATGGCATTTATCAAAATCTATACATCTTGAATTTTGAAGAGTGTTCTATCAACCTTGCCTTTGGTGAATCCATTGTCTGTTAGAAACTGAGACAATGTGTCATACCATGTCCTTGGTACTTACTTCAAACCATATAATGCCTTCTTGAGCTTGTAGACTTTATCTCTAGTAGTTTTCTACTCAAAACCTGGAGGTTGTTCTACATAGACTTCTTACTCCAAAAGTCTATTCAAAAATGTACTCTTCATATCCATTTGGTAGACTGTGAAGTTCTTGTGTGCTGCATAAGCAAGAAACATTCTTATTGCTTCCAACCTGGCAACAGGTATAAAGGTTTCATCTAAATCTATACCCTTTCTTGGCAATACCCTTTGGCGACCAATCTTGCTTTGTTTCTCATTACAGATCTCTCTTCATTCATCTTGTTTCTCCGAATACCCACTTAGTACCAATAACATTTTGGTGGGTGGGCATTTGAACCAAACTAATTCACTCTTCCCGCAGTTAAGAGAATCCAGTGTGTGTCATTCAATGCTTGTGACACATCTTTTGGCTCAATTTGAGAAATGAAAATAGTGAACATAGCTTCATGTTGAGTCCTAGATCTGGTTCCACTCTATCTATAACATTTCCAATAATATTGTTTTGCTATTGCATCAAAAGCTTCTCCATTCTAAATATTGATACATTCATCACTTTAGATCAAAAGCTTTCAAGTTGTTCTTGCTATTGTTTTGAATAAAGCACTTACATCCAAAGATATGAAAATATCCAACATTTGAGATTCAACTTCCTCATCTAAATTTCAAAGGTGGTTTTGGATATCCGCCTATTGATCATACACCTATTCTAAGTGTGGCGGAAATATTAATCTTCAACCCAAAATCTCTTAGGCAATCCAATTTTCTCCATTAACATGGTCCGATTCATCAAAAACCACCTTGAGGGTTATGTTCCTTCTTTCATACTCCATTCTTTGTTCTCGACTTTGAAAGCTTTAGTAATACCATTCTCCTAAAAGATATAATCCCATTGACAAACTCGATTTATCATCAAACCTTATCTTGATAATGGTTTGACTCTTCTCATTTTGAACTCTTCTCCAAAGCTATGGAAAATATCCATAAAGCTTCTTTCTTTTACACATAAAGATGGTCCTTTGGTATCTTGAATAATCATCCACCACAACTAAGGTGTATTTATTTTCACCGATATTAGTTGGTTCAATAGGACCAAATAAACCCATATGCAATAAGTGTAATATCCTCCTTGAAGAAGGACTTGTTTATCTTTGAATGAAGACTTGATTTGCTTTCCCATCCGATGCATCACAAATGTCCATTCTTGTAAACCGATAATCCCATTGAATCCTTCCACAAGATGACTCTTGATAAGCTTGGTGATTGTCTTGAAATTCTCATTTTGAACTCTTCTGCCAAGCTATGGAACTTGATTCTATAAAGTTTCTTTCTTTTACACATAAAGATGGTCCTTGGTGTATCTTGAATAATCATCCACTACATACATGTTTTGTTTTATCTTAGCACAACTTCATTTGATTCAATAGATTTTTGATAAGGCAAACACCATGTTGAATCCTACATTATAGCCCTTATCACGAGTTGGATGATATCTTTGATATTGAAATTCAACCCTTCAACATAGGCTACATATGTGATCTCACAAATGATTTTTCTTTATGGATCCAATGCCTCTTATCTCCCCGAGCAAGATTTCTCCAAATATAACTTTTGTTCCTCTTGATTCCTTAAAGTTTGATAGATTCTTCTTATTCCAGTCATATGTCCGAATAGCCACTATCCATATACCATGTTCCTGACACTTTGCCTTGACATGCAATTAAGGAAATCGCTTTTAAGTACCCATCACTATCCATAAAGATTTTTGAAGTGTTTGATCCTCACTATCACTATCATTTGATTAGAATTTTTAGAATGTACCTCATCTTCCATGTTTCTTTGGCCATGAGATATCAAAGCCTCTTCTTTGGTGTTTGAGGAGTATATTGAAATTCAACCCTTCAACATTAAGCTACATATGTTCTCCGCACTTTTTTCTTTATGGATCCAATGCCTCTTATCTCCCCATGGATTTCTTTTTTCCAAATATAACTTTTTTCTCTAAAGACCTTTATTTCTTGATCATTCTTATTGTTAATGTGGTGGATAGGAGCATCCAACGAAGATATCATGTTCCTTGACACAAGTCCTTGGACATGCAATTAAGGAAATCTCGCTTTTAGTCCATCACTCCATAATTATCACTCTATGATATTCAAGTTTTTGATGATCAACTCTCTATGATCAACTCTCTTGGGTGGTCTTTCTTCCTGGTCTTGGATGGCGTTGAGTGTCTCCCCGGACGTTTCACCCTTGTTCCTTTTATAGTTCTTATTAAAGAACTTGTTGAATCTTTTTACCATTAGGGCAATTTCATCTTGGTTGATGGTATCCTTGAGTTAGCTTTCTTGGTTTCTCTAGCTATGAGTGCAAATTGTCTTGGGTACAACAGTCTCTTCTTGCTCTTTCTTTCGTGAGCTCAAATTCATAAGCTTACAAATCGAGAATAGCTCATGGTTGGAGGTTCTTGTCAAGTACAGGGAGTGTCTTAAGGCCATCACCTTCATTTCCCACTCAGTTGAGATCGATCTCAAAATCTTCATACACATATCCTTTTGTGTGTATTCTTTTCCTAGAGCTTAGAGCTCATTTGTAATCTCTGTAACTGGCATTCGATTGATCTAGAGTTACACTGCAAAGCGATTTAAAATTTTCAAATTTTTTTTTACAAAGAATAATTAATCTATTTTCTTTAATTTGATCAGTTGCTTTACAAATTAAATCAACTTTTCCCATATATCTTGAGTCGTTCTGCATGATTTCACTTTATTGAACATAGCTTTATCGAGAGTTTTGTACAAAATATCATTGGTAACATTTTCCAAGTTCTATCTCTTTCGATCCTTATTTGTCCACTCGCATCTTGGCTTTTCAACCATTGCGGGTCTAGGTGCAACAGTAAAACGATATATGGCAAAGAAGAGTGTAGCACATGCACCACGTGCAAGAGGTGTTTGCGGACCTCTCTCCTTCAAAGAAGTGCGGGCAGCGAGCAGCAACCTCAAGAGTAGGAGCTACAGTTGTGTTCACCTTCATAATTTGAATAGGCCCATCCTCAATGAAGAACCACATTTTATCGAGTAAAGCAGAAAGGTGTGCCTGCATGCGAATCTTCCAGTCATCAAATTCTTCAACAGTGAACATAGGAATGCGAGATAGATGTGCTTCCATGATAATAACTATCCAAAGAAAATTTTAAAAATAGCAACTATTGTATCTTTGAAAATGATTGAGATCTAGTTCAGTAACTAGTGCAGAAGGCTCAATAAACCAACCGCTCTGATACCACTTGTAGGTCTCAAGGGGTGTTCAAGTAAAGTCTAGAAGAGGGGTTGAATAGACTTTACAAATTTTGGATTTTGTCCTTTAAATTGGAGTTTTATTACAAGTCAGTTGGGCCTTGAGGGACAACTTAGTTCAACCTTACAGTAGAGTTAGCCACTCAACAGACTCGAGAGAGCTGTTGATAAGATAATTCAGCTGAGTAAGATGACATTTTTAGAAAAACAGCAGACTTGGTTTTTCAGCAGAAGTCTTACACTCTTTGATTAAAATATGTTTTCAACATTTATTTTAGGTTTAGTTATTATCAGTAGACTTAGCAAATATAATAAACAACAGATAAAATATGCAAGAATTATAGTGATGAATGTGAAAGATACAGAGCAATTTTTATAATGGTTCGAGGATGGGGTAATTCC
Organism: Rehmannia glutinosa; assembly: GCA_016081115.2. Taxonomy (NCBI): domain Eukaryota; kingdom Viridiplantae; phylum Streptophyta; class Magnoliopsida; order Lamiales; family Orobanchaceae; genus Rehmannia; species Rehmannia glutinosa. The sequence continues at coordinate 100,167 of JABTTQ020002956.1, read as the reverse complement.
TCTAATCCACTCTTCTCCAACCCCTGGAGGTAATCCACTACGTAACATTGACTTTGTTACAAAAGGATGACAGTCCAAACTTAGCCTTGATCACACAACTGGCTTTGCTTCTGGGACTAAGCTCTTCACAAGACGATTGTCCTACTAATTCAGCTCCTTCAGACTTTTGGATTTGATCACGCAGCCCTCCAACAAGTCCAAAGCTTTAATTCGAACTTGAACTTCACTACACTTCCTTCAACCTTGGATGTATAGACCCCTTGTTTTTCAACAAATCTTCCTCTTCAATAGTTGGAAGTTTTCTTTCCTTCACTAAGTGTGTTGGATCGATTTCCTTCAAGTTTTAGGCTTGAGGATAGAATGAATGCTTGAGAGTATTTTTCACTTTTGCTCAGATTGCTTGAATGCTCTTGTGTGTCATAAGTGTTCTCTCTCTAAAGATCTTTAGCCTTTTATAAAGCATGTTTGAAAAATATATCCGTTGAAGAGATAGATGTATTTTCCAAACTACACTTTAAGGTCGTTTTCTTGTCTTGTCTTGCAGACTGAACCTCGAATTAATGCTCTACAACATGGCCGATCTCTACAGTTTGCAAGAGCATCCTATTGTTCCTAGCTTTTTGTACTCTTTTCAAAGAAAAACAACTTTATAGATTACAGTCTGACACGTTTCCTCTTTCAGCAAACATTTGACTTTGCTTAACAACGGATCTCTTCAGCTTTCTTGGGTTCTTTTTTATTGCTTAACCCCTTTGATAGTCATCTCCACTTATCTGGGAGTGACTTGGTTGTCAGTCTGCTGATTGAGATAGCTTCCAGGTACTTGACTGATCCTTCATCTTCGACACTCAGCTGACACACAGCAGAGTCTTCACTTCGATCTTTAGTCAACTTCTACAATCTTCAACTTGGTTTTTTCGACTCAGCTTATAGAAACATATCTATTACATAATTGATTTTACAGCAGAACTGGGGTGCCAACTTCCTAATCTAAGTTTTACATAGCATCATCAAAATCTATTACATAAATTTCCCAAAATTATGCTCGGGACAGCTAAAGTTGCTGCTTTAATTTTATGTAAGGGCGCTACGCCAGGACAGTCGGAGATGCCGCCGTGAGTTCGTCTATGAGCTCTACGCCTGGGACTGCCGGAGATTCCGTCGTAAGTTTATGTATGTGAGGATCCCATTAGGTGTGACTTCTCCCTTCCGGGAAAAACAGAGGAGATTTGTGGAGGAGAGTGCGTTCATAGGTGCGAACCATTGCTTGGCAACTAATGATGTTTGGGGGAGCTGGCGAGTTTTGCAGCTTCCAAGATTGTCTGGCTTGATTATAGTCTTTCTTGGGGAGCTTTTTTCTTTCCAAGGTCTCCGAAAGTTATACTGATTGCTCCAATCAAATGAATATTCTTTCTTTGGTGCGCAGCTCGTGGTGGCACAAAGCTTTGGTGGAGTTTGTTAATGACTGATTTGGATGAGCTTCCTCCTTAATTTTGCATTCTTTAGTGTTGTTATGGGCACCTAAATGTGAATAGGTGCTCTGCCTTGCATGGGCCATTGCGAGTGGTTTCTTAGCTATTGTGTTTGTTAGGAACTCAAGCTATATCTGAATGGTGGGTGCGAGAACCCTTGGTTGGTTTAGACTTGGTCTTACTAAATCTTGTACTCTTCTATTCCGAATGTTGCGAGCATCTTCTTCTCCATACTGAAGTTCGGTGTCTTCTGATTGTGAGTGGTGCTTATGCTGGCTTTATTGCATTCCCCGTAGCACGCTTGAAATGTATGTTCCCATTTTTTGGACTTTCGGAAATCATGTTAGTGAATCCAATGATGTGTAAGTTTCTCTTAATATAAATTTGGCTGGAGGGTTCTCGTCCAAGTATTCCTTAGGGAATCTCTTTCTCTGTTGCTCTCGGAGAGTCTGTGAAGTCTTCGCTCCTTCAGGGAGTGGTTTCTCCGATATAATTGAACAAATTGTACTCCTACTTTGGAGTCTCGGGGCTTTGGATAACATTTGTCTCTCCTAAGTGGCCTTATAGGGTGTATCCATTTCTCTTGAGTGGCTTGAGTATAAACTTGGGGGAGCCAAGGTAGTATGAATGAGTCCCTTATCTAGAGGGATGGTAAGTGGAAACGCTCCACCATATGCAATGGGTCCTTTGACTGATTTCTTCGTGGTTTAGCTGTCTTCATCTTGGGAGTTTTCATCTTCTGTAATAGTTGAGCATTTCTTTTTCCTTCCGTGGCAGAAGATATTTCTCAAAGGATTGGAGAGTTTGTGGAGCTTCCTTCAGTTGAGGAGGGACATCAATAGGTCTTCTTGAGAGTTTTGCTCTTCTGTAAGGAGTTGTTTGCTCCAGAAGTAGCTTGGCTATTATGTATGGCTCTTGACTCCTCAGCCAGAGTGTGGAGGTGAGCTTGTGAATGTCACAGCTAGATTCAATGCCTGCTCATTCTTCTACAGCGTGATGGTCTATTTGGTGTCTGGTTGATCCCCAGTCCCTTGTACATCTTTTCCATTCCAGCCGAGTTAGGGTCATCCACAACTGGTGGAGCTATAAGGGGTTTTTGTGTTGCTGTTGCGGCTTGTTACGGCAGGTGCCTTGGGCGGCTTCTTTTAGTAGAGCTTGAAGATTTCTTGAGCCAACAAGACTTCTTCACTTGGAGCTCCTCTGAGGGGAGGATATTATCTAACAACGCCCCCTTGAGATGGTGAAGGGCATCCCCTTGAGCTGGTGATGGGCGCCCTTCCAAAAGGAAGGGATTGTCCTTGTGTTTTCTTGGCAATCTATCTTCTAGCCTAGTGTTCCCAGCTCTGGAGTTGACGGCTTCCACGAATCGTTTTATGAAGTCTCACAGTAACTCTCTTTCCTTCTATTTTACTTGAAAAAGATTAGCAATGGTCTTAGGACATTTCTGATTAATAGAGAACTATTGCATGAAAGCTTCAAATGAGCTTGTCCACTCAAGAGATTGATCCCACTATCAGCGCTTGCTTGGTCAGAGTGGTTCGGAATACTTTGCAGTAGGAAGTGTCCACCATATCATAGAGATCCGCCTTCACGTAGAACTTGTCTAAATGCTCATGGGGGTCTCCAGTTCCATCATACTTTGGGAGGTTGGAGGTCTTGATGCCCGATGGTAGTGGCTCAACCAAGATGGTAAGGGCCAATGGACTTTTTCTTGCCAGGGGCGGTGGCCCGTGAGTTGGCTTGGCTGGCCTATACCGTCTGCGGTTCTTCAACTAAGAGTGACTCTTCACGATTCTCACTGCGTCCTTCATCTCTTCCTCCTTGGCATCTGTGGGTGGAGCCCGGGGCGGTCTCCCAGCGACTTCTGTTACGGCTTAGTGTCTCAGATCATTATGGATAGCTTCGTCAACCATGGCTTGGAGGGCTTCCTGGGTCAAACGAACTTCCTCAGCGGGTAGAGCCCCCGAGAGCCCCCTTGAGGAGGAGGGAGGGGATGGCCTCTCGTCTTCCAGGTGGGTTGTTCCTCTTGCTGGTTTCTAGCTCCGGGGCTAGCATCTTGGGATTCAGTTTCGTGTGCTTGATATCGGGTCTGCATCTTCTTGTCTTGGCTTTTCCCACAGACGGCGCCAAAATGATGCTATTTTTTTCCGCAGATAACTCTAAGTCAAAGAATCCGATAAAAGTCAACATTTTCTCCCTTCGGAGCTGGAAATTTTCTAGGGTGGGAACTTGCCTGCAACATCAGCAAACATTAGATGGGCCCTGGAGTTGTCCCAGGGAGACCCCTCCGACGCTCAAGTCAACACAGTGAATTAGAGAAAATCCAGAATAGTAATGAAAGTATTGAATGTGAAGTATGCGAATCGACTTACAAATGAGTTGAATAGACCTTTATATACGTGGGTTAGCGGGCCGCGTAGGATGAAGTAGGCCGCTTGGGCCGGTATAGGCCGCATAGGCTGAATAATTATATATGTGGCCCAATAAGAAATATTGGTTAATAATTGTGATTTATTAAATAAAATAATGGCGTTAATGGTGTTAATGTTGGAAATTATTACATGGTTACAATGGGAAAAGCCTTCAAGATGGCTTACAAAAGAGAAACATAAAATTACAAGAAATGTAAAACCTAGCTATTACAAGTCTTGAATGGATTCCAACTCTAGAAGCATGAATCTGACAGAACTTGAAAAACAAAAGCCGAGTCGAGTAGAACTCTATCCGCAAGACAAATACGTCCCGGCAAGTGCTCACAGTATGACGTAATGTCCCCAAAGATAAAACGGCTTAACCTCCTTTGTGTACAGTAGCACCACTGACACAAAGACACCTTTCGAACTCGAAGGAGCGAGAACCGGGCCGCTGGATATGAGTGCGAGGAAGAAAATGTTCTTGAAAATGTTCTTCGAAAAGTTACGACACTTTTGCCGACACTTGCAGAATATGCAGAGATATGCGATTTTTTCTGTGTATCCTGACTTCATCTCTTCCTTCTAACTCCCTCAAAGCAAAGAAAAACCTAAAACTTATAAAGGCCATCATTTCCAACACATGAAGGGTATTAAACAAAAGAGTGGGCACCATCCCAGGAGTTACAAGCTCCCATTATGACCACAAACAAACTCTAAAAACCACATGAACCTAGACACATCCAATGTCTAGATTCATAAACACACGAACCTAGACACCTCCAATGTCTAGATTCATCAGGCCCAACAGTTACTTGAATTTGGGCCAAGCCCATTTTCAAGTGACAAAACTAACTAAACCTGAACCCGAGCCCAAAGGGTCGGTCCGGTCCAAGGCCCATTTGTGATCATACACTTGTGTTGTAGTATATCCAACCAATAACACCTTCTAGTATTTATACTAGGATAAAATATGCCCATTCGTGTGGCCATCTTCGTGTATTAATTTCTCACTCATCACCGAAATTCGGTTTTGAGAAATAAAAAATACTACGAACATCTACTCAAAAACTAGATTAACAATTTACAATTCAATTCCTCCATAATTAAATTCTTAGCCACCGAAAATTTGGTCAAAGTCGGGTCAGCGCCCGCTTTCTCAAAACCAAATTTCCAACAGTTAATTATGAAAGGACTCTTTCGACATAGTGTTATGAAGAACACACAGTTTGTCTCTCGCTACTAAATTTGGTTATACAAATTCACAAGTTATTTCTTCTTTATCTTTTTGTTGGGACTTAAATAAACCAATCAATAATTAAAATTGAAAGCTTGACCAATCACGCTTCGCTCATGTAGTTGAACCGCTCTCAATCAATTGAATACGTGATATACGCAAACATTAGCAAGAAAATATGTATCTCAAATGGATTACTTATCGACTAAAATCATGATTTATTTTTCTTCTCATGGTGAAAAATATAAGAAAATAGACTAATACATTTTGCTTATACATAGGTTCCAAAGCTTGCGTATAACTAATTCTATAAACAGACAGCCTCGCCCCTAAGGATGAAGCCAGAAAACGAACATTAAAGGGGCGGGATATTTTATTCTTAGACATGGTGATCAAAGAAGTGTTCTAAAATTTTGTAGGAGGACAAAATTTCAAAATTTAATAATCTTATGTATCAAATTTTATTAAATTAATAACTTTATAAAAAAATTTGTATTAAATTTGCAAAATTTAACAAGTTGAGAGGGTGTTGTCGCCGCACCCCTCTTAACTCCGTCTCTTTCCTTTTCAACTATCGCCAATTAAATTTGGATGCGATCGCAACTTATACACACTCATCGTAAATATTCAGTTAACCACATGGGATCCTTGGTTTCTAGTCATGCCTTCCACAATCCCACGAGGGTTCAAATCTCAATCCTCTATTGTTCCACCTTCTATTTTACCGCTACGCCATATTGGTGGGGCTAGACTAATACTTTTCATACATGTATGTATGAAAAATTAATGGGTATATTAATTCTAAGGGGTTTAAATATTTTAGTGCAATTATGTCATGTATATATAAAGTTTGGATCAGGTGAGTCCAGGTAATTTAAGTGAGTACGTGAGACTAAATCTGGAGTACTGGCCTCTTTTTTCTAACAATGCAGATTTAATTGATTTTAATTTTAGTTTATATTTACTTAATGGTTGTTAAGGGTAAATAGGTAATTTTGTTTGAATATAAGTTAAAAAAGATAGTTATTTTTGGTAGTGTCCGTTCACATTCCCAATTTTTTGAGATTTATTTGAAACCGTATCTTTGGTCTTATCCACTGTGAGAAATAGGTTGTTTTTTTGGGATTTGTTTGAAATCGTATATCTGGTAGTCTCTTTTTTCTTTCACAGTCAAACTTACAATCACCATTGACGCATTTCCGCTGTAAGAAATACGTTACTTATTAAGGAAAATATTAATGTTGCAATATCAATCGCTTTCCTTTCATTTGTCTTTATATATATATATATATATATATATATATGTCAATTGTGTTGTTTATCGAGGACAAATATGTTTTTATTTAGCGACAATATTGCTAAGATGGTGCAAATGTGTTGATTTAAATAGGTTATTTATCTTTGCATATATACATAAATATGTTGTTTTTTTATGTCAATTGTGTTGCTTATTAAAGACAAACATGTTGCTTTTTTAAGCAGATAATGTCGCTAAGTTGGGTGCAAATGTGTTGATTTAAATCGGTCATATGTCTTTGTGTGTGTGTGTATATATATATATATATATATAATTATGTTATTTTTATGTTAATTGTGTTGATTATTGTGGGCAAATATGTTGCTTATTAATGCAGAGAATGTTGTTAATGGTAATTTTTTTTTTTTTTTGCAGTTGTTATTGGAATAAGAAGTGAAGATGCAGACATTTTGGTGAAGAAGAAGGATGCACTGCGTACCATTTTTTGTACCATTATTTTGATCTCGGATGCAAATGATAAGATTACTTCTAATATTTAGCGTGTAATCGTTCCTAATTTTTAGGGAGTGATTGTTTTTATTGGACTAATATACTCTTTATCCATTTTAATTAGGAATTATTTTTTTAGGCATGTTTAATATAAGCCATCGAATGTGTTTGATATGTGTAGATAAGTTCGTACGTACTTAATTACCTAAGGCAGTGGTCTCATATAACCCTCCCCAATATATATATATATATATATATGTATTGGTTCAAATGAGACCAATATCTTTGAGGTGAGACCGTGAGACCTAATGCAAAAGTCAATTCTATTTTTTGAAGGGCGTCGATTAATCCATTTTTTAAGGTATTTTTAATGTTAAAAAACTGCCAAAAGGCTAGGATGGTAATAACACACCCACACGATTTTGATTAATTATGGATAGATTTGTAACCTCCTTTATTTTCGGTAAATACACAAGCATGATTATAGGAGATTAATTATGGATAGATATTAACATCATTAATTTTCTAAGGAGAGATTGTGTATGTTTGAGTGCCCGATTTTTTTTTTTTGGGAACCGATTTTTAGGCTTAAAATTAATATCATCACTAATATCAATTGTGATACATGAAATAAAAGTAATTTATGCATCATAAAAATATTAGAACAATTCATTTCTAACACTAATTGATTTGTAATATACTTTAAGTATGCAACATACGTATGTGAAATATGCATTATTTTTTATCTAATATGCATGTAAATTGCAAAAAAAAAAAAATTGATTTTTAAATATTCAAACATATGTATGTTAAATATGCATATTAATTTATCTAATTATGCATGTAAATTAAAAAAATTGTTAGAACAAATTATTTTTAACACTAACTGATTTGTAATATACTTTAAATATGCAACATATGTATGTGAAATATGCATCATATTTTTATCTAATATGCATGTAAATTGCAAAAAAAAATTGTTAGAACAATTTATTTTTTAACACTAACTGGTTTATAATATACTTTAAATATGCAATATACATATGTTGAATATGCATATTAATTTTATCTAATTATGCATGTAAATTAAAAAAAATTGTTAGAACACATAATTTTTAACGCCATATGGACGATTTTTTTTAATTTGAAAAATTTGCATCATTTAAATGTTTATAATGCATAGTTAGACCATTTATATTGCTCCGAAAATCAGGCAGTACATAATCGTATTTGTACAATTTTATTAGATGGGTTTTCATCTATACTTAGGCAATTCACATTGCATAGTCTGTTATAATATTATGCATATGCAGGCCGTTTTAAATTTGATGCCCAATGCGTGCCAAATAAAATTATTTTTTGTTCTTATGCGCCGTCTTCTTACAACAATGGTTGCTAGATATTAACGTTTTTTTTTTTTGCTGGAAAGAGATTAGATTTATTTGGTAGGGATTATCATTAATTCCAACTCCTAAATTATAGGAGGTGGATATGGTAACTTAGATTTATGAATATCATGCCTAATAACCGAAATTTAGTGTATTACTCTTATACCCCCACCCGAATTTAATGCTTTGGATTGCTTCATTTTAAAGTTTCATCTCGTCCATTCATTGAGGTCCCAATGGTCTCCGGTCCTACGGTCTCATTCAATATATGGTCTCACAAGAACCATCCCCTATATATATATATATATATATATATATATATATATATATATATATAGGGGAGGGGTTATATGAGACCACTTATATGAGTCCATATGGATCAAATCTAGACCACCCATCTAACTTTTTCAATGGCTATTATTAAAAATTACAAATTAATGTTAATAAAACATATGGTAAATTTGTCAAAATAAAGCAAATTAGTCCACATAAAAATAGGGATTGGCTAAATCCAAATCCCATAAAAATAAAAGTTACCACAATTCCTCCTCCTTCTTGGTGGCATCCTTCATTCAACCCACACTACGCTGAGATGTTAGTTGATTTCAAAACAAATTTGATGATATGTTTCTTTAACTCCATATGCTAAATCTAAAATCCCATTAAATTTCGTCATTCCCATTTTTTTTTTAAATTGCTTGATATGGTCGAATGTTGCTTATATGTGATTAAATATTTGCTCGTCATGTATGCAAAATGTTGCTTAGTTTTAAGCAATTTTAAACTCTCACATTAATAGTTTGTTTGATAAGAACTATCATGTTATGCAAAAATCAAAAACAACTTATATTTATATTGACTCTCATTAATTCAATCGTTGAATATACACTTTTTTCAACCACAAATTTGCATTAACTACATAAGGTCATACTAAAACTGTTACTTATGTATGCACGGATACTTGCGTGTATGTATTCAAAAATTTTGATTAACTACATCATTTGTTCTAACCAACAAACTTTACTACATAAGCTAGAAGTTTGCTTACATAAGCAACGTACATAATTATATGCTTATGTATATTCTAAATGTTGCTTAATTATTTATTTTATTTGAATCAACAGGGATTGCACATGTTTTTGACAACAAAACGATTGAAATAACGAGTTCATCTCTGAAATACCGTGTGACGAAAATATGAAAGAAGGAATGAAATTTTGATAATGTAAAGACAACGGATTATTCCATTTTAAAAATAATTCTTAAAAATAAATAAAACATATGTTCTGAGAAAATATTATTGATCTATTTATTTGTTTCCAACTCACCCCAAGTATTCACAAATTACAAATTCCTATATATGGTTATTATAATGCTTATTATATATACTCGGTTATTTATGACCCTCTTATTATATGAGTGCATTTCGAGCAAATATTCAACACTCACAAAATTTAGTTTTCGATGGTCACATATGTTCATTTGCTTATTTGATGATAAAATATGCTTGATAAAGGATGTTATGGTAAATAGAATATAATAATATTGAATTATGCTAAATACCATCAAATCCCATGAAAATAATTTTACCATCAAATTTGCAATCAAAATCCACACAATACCGCTTATTGAAAAAACGCGTATCATCAAAACCAACCATATTTAAAATGGCTATAAAATACTACAATATTCAACATTTTGATAAAAAAATGAATGAAACAAGGAATGCTTCAATCACTAATGATTTAGCGAACTCACTTTTTCTTCCCAAAACCTTCTAAATTGTTTATATTGTCATTTTTGCCATTTCCAATCAAATTATCAAAAAAAGTGATTCGTCATTTATATAAATCATTTATCAACAAATAAAACATTTTTTTTTTTTTGTAATTGTATAAAACCATGCTTAAGCATAAGCATAATATTGCACATGTATAAGCCAACTAAATGCTAAAATATAGATACGCATAATTATCAACAATAAAATTGAAAAACATTAAGTAATCCCAATTTTTTTATGAAAAAAATATCCAGGTAATACTAATTACCCCAAATTATGCTTTCATAATATAAAACATAGATAAGCTTATAATATAAAATATACATAAGCATAATTATCAATTTCAACATCCACGTTTTTTTTTTTTCATATTTACCGAAAACCTTGCTTGTTCATATCACTAATGTTGTTTATTGATGAATATGATTTTGTTTTTTTTAACTAGTAAAAATCATGAAATAAAAAATAACAAAACCCACAAAGATCCTTCTTTAAAAACATTATGCATGTTAGGTCCCAGATGCATTTTTTTGTAAGTTATAAACTATTAGGAATAAACCTGGTCATTGTTTTTTCAATTTAGTCTATTTTAAATATTTGATTAAACCCGCTTGTCCTGACCCAAGATCCTTGCTTATGTGACTATACAATTGTTATTAATCGTGATTATGCTAATGTGTTTTCAAAATCTTGCTTAATTATTTCTTTTTGTTGAAACATTGTAATTTTGACTAAATTGAAATAACAACTTAACTCATCTCCGATTTGTTTTCGATCGGAAGACTTAACACCCTTGAATTTGGTTAAGTTTGTTTTTGATAAAAGTTTAACATACCATGAGATTATCAATTGGATAGCAAATTTATCAAATTATAACAATAAGATCACGCTTACAAAAAAGTTTGAAATGTAAATAATACTTGATAATTTTATAATATTTGAAATAGGGGTAATTCTTCTACTCAATCTCTTTTTCCAACTCCTGGAGGAATCCACTTGAATTATGCTGATCAAATATTTGAATGGTTAAAGAAGTATAAAGATGCTTGAAAAGATAAAACATTTGAATATTGCTTACAATGCCTTTTGGATTTCGCCTAAAGAACACAAACACTCGCTTAAAATATATTTGAAATAATATTAGAAACATTATAACATACCATGAAAATGATTGCTACAATACTTGAGTTGGATTTGATCACGAAGCCCTCCAATAATTGAATTCGTTCGACATAACCTTTCTACAATCCTCCGTGGAATGTATAACAACCATGAACTAACACTAAAGCAATTATAAAAACATTCAAACATTGAAGTTATCAAAAGACCTTCACAAATTGTTGGATTGAAAAACACTACAAGAATGTAATAGGATTTATTTTGAATGACAACCAAATGTTTTGGATCTTATTTCAAATTTTGCTTGAATGTTTCACCCGTGGTTTCTCACTGACCTTCATCTCGAGTTATTCCTCGGCGCATTTTATAGTGATCTTTCAAAAATAGTTGCGCACATTGAAGAGATAGGCTTATTTTTTTGATCACATCTCTCACTATGGTCTCCATATGGTGCATTGCTTGTACCGCATCCTTAAATTTCCATCCTTGTCCCTCCAAGGAATGATTCTTCAAATAATAAATACGAGTTCGAACAAAAACACAACCAATCACGGTGCTTTTTTGCCATGCATTTATTCCTCTTGAATATACATAAGCATGATATAAAACATATATGGAGGTATTACTTGTTTAAGTAAAATTTTCTTGATTTTTTGCAATGATCTCTTTTTTCCAAATAATAGACTTGAAGCATTTTCAAAATATTCCCCCAGGTGACTACTTGAATATTCATAAGCATAATATATCACAAGGATAAGCAATATTTTTGCCTCATTAAACGCAAAATCGAACTACATTGTAAAAAGTTGACTTGAGCATACTTATCGACAACAATAACATCTTTTTGCCATCATTAAAACAATTCCCTTCTCTTCTGCCAAATACTTTGCCACTAATCCCTCCTAATTTGCCAGTTTTCCTAATTCTCCATTTAACTTTTGCAAATTTGGTGTCAACAACAATGTGCAATGTTGACTTATCATAAGCAATTTCCATAATCTATTACAATGCAATTTTATCAAGAAAAATGGGGCTTTAACATCCTATCCAACAAATTTTGGTACCTGGCATTGAATAAAAAAAAAATAATTTCCCAAAAAATAAATTTAGAAGAACATAGATTTTACAACAAATTTGGGGGTCCCCGACTTAGAAAAAACATGGCAATACTAAATTTCAACTCCTCGCAAATTTCAAGACGCCCTAAAAACCAACAAACCGTGAGATGGAGTCAACACTCTTTCTTTCTTCAGGAGATGGGCATGCAATTTTTAATGTGCGGGAATAGGTGGAGAGGGGTCACAGTTTTCTTTCTTTCTTCGGAGGAAATTTCCATGGCATTCAATTTTGTTGGAACGAGGGGATGGAGTGAGAGAAGGACCTCTTCATTCTTCGGAGGAGATGGGTATGCAATTTTGCCATCGAGAGAGATGGAGTTTGTGACCGAGGGAGATTTATGAATTTCATGATGAATGAAGGAGATGGTGTTTCATTCACCGAGAAGTGGAAGTTTGTGACTTTGAATTACCCGTAGAAGAAAAGATTTGGAAGATCAATGTGAAAGAAAATCGTTCCAATTATCGCCACTACCAAAAATAATTTCTCTTAAAAACGATATAAAGTTATAATTTACCAAAAAGTCCTTTTTTTCAATAAATTAACTATTAAAAAATGATAAAATCGATTAATCTAGACCGTTTAAAAATAAATCAACGCTCCAAATTTGGTCCTCACATACTCACATAATTTATGGACTCACCGATCAAATCATATATATATATATATATATATTGTGTATAATGTATACGCATCGTGTGTATGATCAGTTCCAACTCTATAGTTAAATAGTGTGGGTATATTATATGCAATTAAAAACAAAATAACTAAAATATTTATAGCAGAAGATTTGAAATGGTTTTCAGAAATGTGCAACATAACTAATTAAAACAAGTATTATTGTTTAAACAGAAATCGTCTACAAAATCTCCAAAAAATTATTTCATCTAGCTAGATACACTCACACTTTTAAAAATGAGAAATTCTTGGTTGAAATGTTAGAGATTATTTAACATATGTAAGCACGCAAAGAAGGGAAAATAGTGACATGTGGTAGGCCATTAACCTCTGCAAAATGGTGTAACGACAGCCGTTCATATATATTTTCTCAAGTTAATTGAGCCCGGACACCATGAAAGACAAACGACGTATTTCTTGACGATCTTTGAATAAAATCAATTTCATCTATGCATAATCTTGCTATTAAAAAAAAAAGAACAAAATATCAAAATAAAAGGAATGGTAACCCGAAAAACTAAATATAGAAAATGTAGGTAAATTTCCTTTTTTCTAGGAAATAAATGAGAAGATGGCAAATGGTTTTTTTCGTTGAAACTTGAAACTATTACCATGCATGCACCATTTTTTTTTCTCTCTCTTTTTGAGAATCATCCCTGCCCTTCTCCTACAGGTATCCTCTTCTCCCCCACTCCCATGAATTACATCCTTACATTTTACTTTTCAAATTAATATTTTATTTTATTTAATTATATTTCACATTACATGTACATGCAAACAACATAAAATGTCTTTTTTTTTTCTGGGTTTAGAAGTGCTGATTTGTTTCTTTGAGAAAAATGTGCGTGATGAAATTCAAAGGTTGATGAATGTTGATTATAATTAGGGTTATTGCTCGGGAGAGCGGCGGGGTATTCTCGTGCTTTCACATATATAGATCGGCTCATCGAGAAATATTGTGAAAATGTCGTCTTCTCCACCACCGCCTCCTTCTAATTCATCGTCATCCTCACCTCCACCGCCACCTCAATCACCGCCACCACCGCCTGGTTCATCATCATCGTCGTCATCATCATCATCATCGTCATCGTCATCGCCACCTCCACCTACAAGCCCACCTCCTCCACCTTCAAATGACGATAACAATGATAACAACAATAACAACAACAACAATAACAACGACGACGACAACAACAACAATAACGACAATAACAACAACAATAACGACAATAGCAAATCTCCACCACCACCGCCGCCACCGCCTCCGCCACCGCCACCGCCACCGCCGCCGCCACTTGGCACATCGAATGGCCGACACACGCCGTCACTCCCTCCTCCCGGGCGAGACTCATCGAACGATCAAAAAACGATCATAGCGGGAGCAGCTGCAGGTGCAGGATTACTATTCCTCATCATGTTCGTCTTCTTGGTGTCGTGTGGTAGAAGAAGGAAACGCAAGCATCATGATCATATGAACTACTATAGAGACAACTCCAATGGACATGCAGGTACAAATGTTGGCCTATATTTAACTTTCTTTTTTCAATGAACATTCAAATTTTTTTTTTTTTTTTTTTCTGATCTAAGATTTCTGATAAGAATTTAGCATCACTAAATTTTTCCTGGGCTTAATTGCAAGATTGGTCCCATAACTATAGTAGTAATTTTGGTCCTTAAATACCTTAGGTTGCAATTGCGGTCATATAAGATTTTGATTTTATACCATTCTTGCTCCATAAGTACTAATTTGAGTAATTTTGGTCCTACTAGTACTACTTTTTGCAATTTTGGTCATACGAGAAAGATATTGTGCAATTTTGGCCTCAAATAATTGTTTTAATATTTCATTTATTCCCAGATTACTTTTGGATATAACCAAAATACCCAAATTACTTATAACTAGTCAGAAAGTAGTAATTTTTACCTAAAGGGATAATTAAAAAAAAAACTCTGAGGTTCAAACTAATTACAAAAAACTTCAGAGATTATTGAAAATTACAAAAAAAAACTCATTGGGTTTGATTTCGCCTTACATTTTTCCCATTTCATAAATAAAACTATTTCAGAAATCCAATTGATATTTATAGAAATTTTACAATTACCCCATCAAATTTAAGATATAATTAAACCTAAAGAGTTTTTTTATAGTTTTGAAAAAAAAAATAATTAGCCTAAAACTGAAGGGGTTTTCTGTAATTATACCCTACCTAAATGGTAAAATCGTTAAGAACTAAAATGTCAGTGGCACATATAAGAAATTATATGACTAAAATTGTTAAACCCTAAAAGTAACAAGGAGTACTAAACTTGCAATTAAGCCCTTTTACCTCGTTGAGGAATATAATCAAACACCTTCATGACACGTCTGGTTGTAAATCCGCTCCAACTGATTCTAGGTACTGACTACTACGATAGGCCTTCCAACGGAACCTGGAACGACTCCATGGGCGGAATGGCGAAACTCGCACCGCCACCTGGCAGCGCCAACGTCAGCTCGGAACACAACTGGCTGGTGGCACCGCCGCCCCCCTCCGCCGATGATGAGCAGCAGCGAGATGAGCTCCAGCGGTTTTTCCGGCCCACACCAGGCGGCGCTTCCGCCGCCACACCCGGCGGTGGCTCTCGGCTTCAATCAGAGCAGCTTCACGTACAACGACTTGGCTTCGGCCACGAACAATTTCGCGCAGGCGAATCTATTGGGGCAAGGAGGGTTTGGGTATGTTCATAAGGGGTGTTGCCGAATGGGAAAGAAATTGCAGTGAAGAGCTTGAAATTGAATAGTGGGCAAGGGGAGCGTGAGTTTCAAGCGGAGGTTGATATAATTAGCCGAGTTCATCACCGCCATTTGGTGTCGTTGGTGGGATATTGCATATCTGGGTCTCAGAGGATGTTGGTTTATGAATTTGTGCCTAATGGGACTCTTGAGTATCACCTTCATGGTATGTTATCACATACTATATACTAATTTCCAAGTTTATCTTACATTTATTTGAGTCATTCTTTTTCGTCATTTTTCAAAAGAAAAGAAAAAACTTATTTTTTTTAGCTATTTCTAAATTCAATTGTCCACTTTATTTTTTCATTTTTTTGGGTCTGAAAAGTGTATTGTATGATCTTTTGAAAAAAGTTAAGTACAAGAAAAATATATGACCATCAGTTTCTAAATCAAAATCACTAAAAATATATTTTTGAAAAATATAACTATTTTTCATTTCTAGAAAATATAAATGGCCATTTCGGTCAATTACCACCAAATGAATACCACTTGTAAAATGATGTCATTATCAGTATGTGTGATTTTCACCTAGTGAATTAAGACACTCAATGATGAAATACTCAAATTGTTCACAATGAGTTAAATAGTTTATGCCGTTTTAAGTCGGATGGGATCTTCTATTCCAAAATCGTGTTTCATCTATTATTCCAACCGTGTGGATGATTGACATGTGTATTACACTTACCATGTTAATTTTCAAGATAAATCAAGCGAAAATTGTAGGGTTCTAACATGGTAAGTGTAATACTGTAATACACATGTCAATTATCCACACGGTTGGAATAGGAGATGAAACACGATTTGGAATAAAAGATCCCATCCGATTTTCAGACTAGTACATATCTCATTTTGAGTCCATATAAAGAAACATCGAAGATTAAAAACTATGTCTATTTGGAATACAAGAATGAGTTTGGGATCGAGTGTATGCAGATGGCTTTTTTTTTTTTCCACATTAGATGATGAGTTTGGTAAGAAATTAAAATTCCTACCATCTTTTTTAGTTTAATTGTTACTTTAGTGCATTTTAAAGTATAGCCATTTTATTAATTTAGTACATTATAAAGTATACCCATTTCTATTTTACACTCTTTAAAAGCGGAGGAGTAGTATATAATGAGTTTTTCATTTCTTTTTTCCTTTGGGGGATCTTATTGTTCCAATTTAACAATATAGTTAAAATCCAAATCCATAAATTCTTTCATCATTCGTGCCCTTATCAAAAAAACTTTATTTTATTTGTTATGGGAATTGAATTTTAACATGCTTATAAATATGTGTTAACAATGGAATATTATCCGATGTTTAATGCAGGAGCTGGTCGGCCAACTATGGATTGGCCTACCAGGCTTAAAATTGCTTTGGGATCAGCCAAAGGATTTGCTTACCTTCATGAAGACTGTAAGTTTAGTTATTCTGTTTTACACCTCCATCCTCTATCTTTCGTTTATTCTATTTTTTGCCTAATTAAGAAAAATTGCAAAATCATCACCGGACATATATATGCAGGTCATCCACGCATTATCCACAGAGATATTAAAGCTGCAAATATTTTACTTGATCACAATTATGAAGCAAAGGTACTATATACATGCTTTACATATCCGATAAAAGTTTATAACATATTACATAAAAAATTAATTCTGTCACGACCAATAGTTGAAAATATCTTTTTATCTATTGTCCTTAAGAAAAAGGGATAATTATAAAAACTATCATGGGGTTTTTGGTTAATTACAGAAAAACAACCCAAATGTGTTTGAAAATTACACAAAACCCCTTGAGGTTTGATTTTGTGTTAAATGTGAGGTAATTGCAATATTCTTATAAATGTAAGGGAGGTAAAGTGTAATATAGAACCAAATCTCATGGGATTTCTTGTAATTTTTAAAAATCTATGGGTTTTTTGGTAATTAACCCAAATCTCAGGGGCCGTTTTTGCAACTATCCTTAAAAAAATTCAATTTCGTCTCCCAAAATTAAGGGCCTGTTTGTTTATGTTTCCATGGTCCATTTCCAGTTTCTGGAGTAGGAAATAGAATTTTTAGAATTTATTGGTTTTCGTGTGGAAATTGAGATTATGTTTGGATGAATGAATTGAAATGTATTTTATATTACTCGGTTTTCTATTCCAATTTGTGTTTCATCTCGTGTTCCAAATATGAAGTGTATTGATAACATCATTAATTTACACTTGGTGTATTTAAGAATTTGAATTTAAGAATTTGGAATGTCTTATTTGTTTTATATAGGGTTGGAAATGAGATTGTGTTTGATTGGAGTAGTTATAAAATATTATTATATATATATATAATAATTGAAAAGTTGATGGTGGTGAGGTTCACTTTCAATATTTTAATTTGAATATATAATATTATATTTATAAGATTGTAGGTGGTAGAATCCCATTAAATAGGTGTAAATTAAAATAGAAATATTTCAAGTAGATAGAATTGATAGTAGTGGGTCCCACATATATAATTAGGTTAAAATATGATAATAATGATTGATTGATGTGATGTAGGGTAGTGTATAGATTTGAGAATATAAATTATAGGTTTGGTATGTTGTTTTATGTAAAAATTAGAAAATGAAAATAATGATTTACATTTGAAATTTTATGGATAAACATGATTTCACTTTTATGAATAGTTGATTGCATTTGATTTATCTTTTTCATTAATTAAATGATCTAAAAATTGCCTCGTTAATTATAACGCAGGTGGCTGATTTTGGATTGGCTAAGCTTTCTTCAGACACCAACACTCATGTTTCAACTAGGATTATGGGAACATTCGGGTCCGAAATACTATCTACTTCTTTCAGATCGTCAATTCTCATGAAATAATTAACCAACAAATATGTGGTTGATAGTTAATAATCCAAAAAAGCTTTAATTAATATACCTATAAATTTAGCATAATTACAAAAACTACCCCTGAAGTTTGATTAATTATTAAAAACCATAAGTTTTTGAAAATTACAAAAAAAAAAAACGTGAAATTTGATTTTGCATTATACTTTACTCCTTCAAATACAAAAACAATTCGAACATCCCCAAGGATAACTAAACCTCAAGGATGTTTTTGTAATTTTCAAATATCTATGGGTTTTTTTGTAATTAATCCAAATATCGGGATAGTTTTTGTAATTATCCCTGAAAATTAATAACTGATTGCTTCAAGGATAACTATATATTGAATCGGCTATCAAATAGTAATATAGTGGTTAAAGACTTAAGATGTCGAGATTTGATTCCCACCAGCCCCTCCCCTTCCTCAGTCTATACTAAAAAAAAAAAAAAACTATATATTTAATCAATCAACAATATGTAACGCAGGTATTTGGCGCCTGAGTACGCATCAAGCGGAAACTCACAGAAAAATCTGACGTCTATTCATATGGGATCATGCTTTTGGAGCTTATTACTGGACGACGCCAATCGATATCAACAGGGATGACGATGACGACACCTTAGTTGATTGGGTACTACAAATTTTTTATTTCTATACATTATCATTTACTATAAATTGACATTTCATCTTTTATTTAGCTTATAATCCAAACTATAACAACAATCTAGATTTTCTATTTCCTACGGTATTTCATTTGGTGGTGCAGGCACAAAACTAGAAAATGAACATTGGGGGAGGTGAGGGGCGAGATTTAATTTTCCTTAAAAGTAATGGATAAAGGGGTGTTTTTAAAACTTTTAGGGAGGCAAGATTTTAAAATTTAATAATTGTTTAGAAAGAAATTAATAGATTTAATAATTATATAAAAATATATATTAATTTTGAGAAATTTATGAAGTTGAAAGGGGTGTGGTTGCCGTCGCCAGCCCCCTAGCTCCGTCCCTAATCTAGTGTCTTAGTACATCAGGTATCGTGTATGTTGAAACAGAGGATCTGAAGTTCTGAACATATTTACTACACAAATAATTCCAATTAAATATTCTACAGAAAAAGAAAAGTGTCTAAATTGAGTAGTATCAATAGGTCCTAATATGAATTCTCTTTTTTTAATGTGATACAGGCCAGACCTATTTTGATCAAAGTTACAGAAGGTGGAAGCTATGAGGAGCTGGTGGATCCACGGCTAGAGGACAACTATGATCCCCAAGAGATGCATCGTATGGTTTATTCTGCTGCCGCATGTATTAGGCAATCTGCAAGAAGACGCCCTAAAATGAGCCAGGTTTATCACTTTTTCCGAATTTTAAATTTTGATCATAAAGTAAAATCATCTAATTAATAATTTGCCATACATCATTTACGGAGTGTTTGCAATCACTAAAAAAAAGAAGTGTTCCTCAACCTTTAGCTGAAAAAATCAATTTTTAGTATTTGCAAATGTCAACCTCAATTTCTAATTCTACTTTATTTAATCAGAATTTAAAAGCAGAGAGAGATTGGTGTTTTAGATTTCCGATTCTGCTTTTGGTTTGACTTTTACAAACAAATAAGCATTTTTACAACTTTTTCACCAAATACTCTCAAATTACGATTCTTAACTTTTGATTCTATTTGAAAACACTACCAACTTCTAATTTTCAACTACTTTGCAGATCGTGCGTGCTCTTGAAGGTGATGTTTCTCTAGATGACCTAAATGAGGGCGTAAAGCCCGGTCATAGCGCGATGCTCGGCGAGCGGCAGCTCTGACTACGATCTGAAAAGATACAGAAAGCCCGGTACAACATCAAGCCAAGATTTCACCAGCAGCGAGCTCGGGCTCACGGGTGAGTTTACTCACTCCAGCGCTGGAAGCTCACAAGAGATCGTCCGGCCCAGCCCGGGGAACCGCACTCGCAGCCCGTGATTATCGATTTGAAAAAAGGAAAATACTACATCTATATAATGGAAACCATAAATTATTACAATTTACACACGACTGCATGGTATGGACTATATATGTGGCCCTTGATAGTGATGAAGGCACATGTACGTACATCGAGGGTGGTGTTGAAACATTGCAGTTCAATTTTAGATCATAAGGCTTTAAACTTTGAACAAAATGATTGTGATGGAGTCGGGTTTTTAAATATTTTTTTAATATTTCTTTTGAGGTTGTTCGAGTCGTACTAAAATATGTGGATTTGTAAGGTTTTTATAATTGATATAAAAATACTGATGTAAATGGAGTGCATAGCTTATAATTTTGCTGTTTTGTGTGACCAGGATACATGTTTGACATAGGGATGTGGCAAATAGTGTTTGGGAAATAATTATCTTAGTCATGTATAATGTGTTATGGTCTGGTATGCGTTTTGAGAATTTGAGAGGCATTGGGACTTTGGGAGAATTTGTTGATTTCCTTGGTAAAGTTTTTTATAATTATATGAAATGCCCATTCACAATTCTTTTTTAAGTAAAGGTGCACAACCAAATAAATGAAATAGAGAAAAATTGTTGATCACAAGGCTGATCAACTAGTCTATGATGGAGACCGCGAGAAAAAATGTAACCATATCCTGGTAACCACAAGACGGTTACATAGCCAAACTAAAAAAATAACCACAAGTTAAAAGAAAAAGAAAAAGTGAAAAAACAAAATTGTACCATGCCACAAGCAAGTGAGACACTTTAAACATAAGTAAATGAAGCCATTAGTACACCCTCATGGACGCTCAAAACGATTCACTATTAGATCCATCATCTCTACAGCAACCATAACCATCAGTTTAATGCCTTTGAACTATCTGGGGTGACTCGAACGGCTGCCCTGGAACCAGTATTGTGGATGCCAAAACTTTTCAGTTTTCATTTGATGTCACGCAATTTAATATCCGTTTGCTCATCGAGTGTTTTGGTTCTGGGATGTGGTGTACTACCGGTTGAACTCTTACACGTAGTCAGTATAGGCTCAACCGGAGTCTGAGACAAAGAATTATCAGACGAGTTATGTGCCTCCACATAATTTGACTGAACAACCAACTTAGTTGCTAAAATATCATGTTCTGAACTAGTGTGTGTGAGCCATGAAAGAATCCTTCCTCTCCACATAATGCAAAATAACCAGAGAGCTGTCTAGATAAGCAGTATCAACAGCTGGAGTCGGTTGGTCATAATATGTGAGGAGGATGGAATAGTGCCAACACTAGAAATCGAATAAGTCCCTATAGGATTTCCAGTTTGGTGCACCCCCTGATTAGCTCGATGAGCAGGAGATGGAATTTTACGAGTATTTCGTGAGCCAGAGTGACTACAACCTCTAACATAATGTGATTCCGTAGATGAGGCTTTCCGACAAGAAACCAGAGAGTGACCAACAATTTCACAATGTCAACAAAATTTCGGAAGCCGTTCATAATAAAAAAGATAAAGCCCGAATGGCCAATATGTTATATCATCTTTTTCTCTTGCAAAGTGAAAGACAAATCCACCTCGACAAGAACGTGACCCATCATGCCATTAGAGGTGTTATTACCAATCTTCAAAGGGATACCCACAAGAATATTCAGATGCCAATATTTCCAACTCAGACCGCGAATTTAAACCAAAACTTGGGTTGTCGAGCTTTTAACGCTATTAGGATCAATGTCAGGAGTCCACTATTGCAAATTAAATATACTCGAAGACAAAGTCCAAAATCTCTTATTCCAAATCTTATCACGGTTCAAAAGGTTATTAAATTGCAGATTAAAATAACCCTTACCTAAAGAAATAATGCAAAGTTAGTGGTCAAACAAACCCCCAAAGATTTTAGTTTCTCACACAATTGCTCAACACGAAAGGTTTAGAACCCTTGGTGTAGATAGTATGACCAATTAAGAATTGTTCACAAACGCGTGACGATAGGAAGCATATATTTCATCATTAATCTTCAAAGTAAATATTACCTTTCTTAACGGGATCAAGAGAAGCAATATGAGCACTCATAGACAAGCTATTAGTAGCAAGGGCCTGGCCTCGGAAAGAGAATTGCTATATGAACCATCAAATTTTGTGTTCTCGGTTTGTATTACGGTAGAGGAATGTTGTACTATGGTACGAGTTTAGATTTCCAATTACATATTTTGCATTGTGTACCGCGGTACAAAGGAAATCTCATGTTGTTTTGGAAAAACCCTCCTAGGGTTGGAGCCTCGATTCAAGAGCGCGAAATCGGAAGCGACCATATGAGGGACAAAAAGAGCGTTAGGACGAGATAAATCCACCAGGATTGGGAATCCAGACTTGGCATGCGACGTTCAGATTCTGGCTATGAGTGATTAATTTTTCTGAAAGAACAACAAACTCTATGGAGGATGAGATATCAGCATGATGAACAAGTTTCTTGAGGAGCAAACACGGATCATCAACAAATTGAGAGACTGGATCCCTGTGGCCATGAAAGACGATCTCCAGAAAGAGAGCACCGTCGTCCATGGCGAAGGAGGAGGGAACGATCAACATCGGCGGCTAGAGAGAGAACTTTTTTTTCTAGGGTTTCAGTTAATCTTCAAAAGATTCCTCCTCAAGAAACTTTACACAGGAGCCAATATTCATATTACCTAACATGATACAGATTTTCTATTCCATATTGTATTTCACTTTTTTTCTCACTATGTTGAATGAATAATATGTGTCTTTGATATAAACATGCTTCATTGATTGTTTGAATGTATCTACACGTATTATTCATCTAGATGATATAATAGGAAGTTGATTAATAAGAAATTTGAATCACTCAAAACATGATTAGTGCTTGAAAATTGCCTTCAAATCAAGAGTTTCAATCTTCTAACCACACCACATGGATCAAAACATCCATACATCACTTCAATAGTCACAATGGTTCAAGTTTGGTCCAAGTCCAACCAAAAGGTTAATAAAAGATTACATGGGGATTTGACAAATTTAACTAAGTTATACACTTTTGGGCTTTCGCTACGCTCGTTTCTTTTTCACATGGTAGTGATACTTTTTGTTTTTTCGATTATCCGCTTTATTTTTCAATTTTTGTCATTAACCCTAGATTATTGCCCCCATAAACGGGTCTCGAAGAACAATTGGTCAATTATAAACAACAAATAAGAAGAGAAGAAATGAAGAACGCTATAAAAAAAAAAAAAAACCACGAATTGGATATTCGGAGATAAACTCATTAATTTGAGTGTGATACCATTCGATCGTTTAAATATTGATGAACTTCTTTTTCTTTGAGCAATGCATGGAAGAATGACTCGGAAAACTTGCACCAACTATAAGAAAAGCTCTCTTAATAGTCAAAGGCCTCATCATAGAGCATAATGTTTCCGCACAAAACTAGATACTAATCGCGCATTGAATACCAATATTATTATATATGGATGACACGGAGTTTGTTGTCATTCGATAAACATCGGTGAAAATCGATAAACATCGGTGAAAATCGATTGACGCGTGATCATTTATGTCCTTATTCATTTACTTTTTTTTAGTTTATAATTCACAATGAAAAAATAAGAAATTATTGAAAAAATAAGAAATTAAGAGATGTAAACTTTTCCAAATTCCATTAATACTTAAACTAGAGCTATTGAATGGGCCTGACGGTGTGCTAGTCCGACGAGCCAACGGGAAAATCAAGTTGGGCCAACCCGAGCCAAGATTCCGTCGGACCACTATTTTTAGGACCAAGCCCAAGCCCGACTCAACTCGTGAGATACACATATAATGACCACATCGGCCCGATATTTCGGCCTAAAAAGTCGGTCTCTTTTTCGAGCTTATAAAATCGTATGCCACCAATCCTATCATTAGGTTGGTCGGATCGGCCCATCGGGGCTGGATCATTTTAAAGCTCTAACTTAAAAAGAGAAAAATAAATTAGAAAACTTGAGAGTTATTTATTGCATAACGAATCATAGAGATATTTATTTAAAAGAAAAGAAAAAAAAAAGAAGAAATGTGGGTTTCCATTGGCTCTGGCTTTAGATTATTGCCCAAATAACTTGGACAATAATTTCATTAAGTTAAACCTACATCATTAATCTAAAGTGTTTATTGTTTAAAAAAAATAAATCTAAAGTGCTTATTCTAATACACAATTTGGAGAATTCGAATGGCTTTAAGATCCATCCGAATTTTGGCTCATGAACATTTGAACTAACTTTCACTGATATTATATGATAGCATAAACTTTAACTTAAAAGTAGTAATTTCTTATTTCTTAAATCAATAAGTAGTTTTTTTTAATATTGAATATCCGAATAATGAATTTTAAATTGTATGTATATATTTTACAAAATACATAAGTAGAATAATGCTAAAAAATAAAAGGGACACTATTCACACTATTTTTTCTTCTAAACCATTTTTAAAACCTTTTACATTTACTCTTCCTCCAATTTTATGTAGCTCGATCATGTGTCAGGATTATATGCCACATGACTAGGTGGCTGATACGAACGTTTGACACATGACTTAATGACACATAATCATATGCGTGCAGTATGTACTACGCGACACGACCACATGATACGATAACGTATAATTTATACGTATAATGTGATATATTATTTAGGTAGTAAAACTAAAAATAATGACGTCTACTACTGCTTGGCTCAATTACCTCATTTGCCCCTCCTCTCCACTTGACCGCTCACTCACCCGATTAACCCCCAATAAGTAACTTTCGGTTGTTTGTCGAGCTGCATCTGGGGAATTAACAAAAGACAAGAGAAGAGGAGAGAGATCCGCACTCCACTCTACTCGTCCTTGTAATTGATTCATAGAAGAAAAAGACTGTGCTTGGGGATCTGCTAATTCTCCTCTTAAACACTTTTATTGGTTACACAACATTTAATTTTATAATTTCAGTAGAAACGAATCAGATCTTTGCACAATGGCGCAGCCGCTTGTGAAGAAAGACGATGATCGCGATGAGGAAGGTGCATTTCTGGAATTCGATACTTTCGTGCTCTATTTTTGTTTTATGGAATTTCTTTTTGAGTTGTCCGATTGATTTGATCATAAGTTTTGTTTACATTTCATTTTTACCTAATTTATATTCGGATTCAGATCTGCGCATCTGTTTGAATTCGGAATTTCAGGAGCGAATGGTGTAAGATGAATTAGAATGCTACAAAATGTGATAAAGTTGATCCATTATCAAATTGGACTTGATTTTTAGTTAGGTTTCCTCAAGGCTGGAAATTAAGTGATTTATTTGATTTGCCACTGTTTAGAGTTAGGGGACATGTTAGAGTTTTGCATGTTACTCGTGCTATTTTTGACAATTGATTCAATTGCATTTCTGATTTGTATGTTTTATTTTGCAACAAATTAATTCAGTTTTTAGATCTGCAGTTTTTCTTTATTTTCGGAATGACGGATTTATTGATATACATTGAATTCACATACACTACACTAGAGTTTCTTATAATGCAGATCAACCGGAGTATGAGATTTTGGATTCTATTTAGGCTCCATTTGGATTGATGGATTTGGAGTTAATGATTTCAAATCCATTGAGGTTGTTTGGATGAAGTCATTCTATAATGGATTTCAAATTATTGGAAGCTATTCTTTGAGTCATGTTGGAAGATTTTAAATTCATCCTAGATGGTGCCATTTCAAATCCTTCCCCCAAATCCAAATCCTCCCATCCAAATGCAACTTAGGTTTTTTTTAACTGCTGTCTTCAAGGTTGGGGTACTCCAATTTTATTCTTTAGTTTCTTTCTATTGCTGTATTTAAGGCTGGAACTAGAAGTATATGATTTGGTTTATTTTGCAACTCTTTATTGTATTGAGGAGTGTATTGTAAGTTTTCTTATTACTTCTTTAAATTCTGGTCGAATTCGGATGTAAATTGGAATAAAATTGTGGCATATATATGATCAGTCGGAATTGAATTATGCTGGATCATTCCCATGGTGTTTACACCTGCAAGGATATTTTGCGTTGTGACTCTCAGAGAGCTTTAACATGATAGATAAATTTAGTTGGGTTTGTATTGATTACTATTCTGATGTGGAATGTGTCAAACTTGCAGCTGATTACTCTCCATTTTTGGGGATTGAGAAGGGTGCTGTATTACAGGAAGCTAGGGTTTTTAATGACCCTCAGTTGGATGCAAGAAGATGTTCACAGGTACTTCTGTTTGTTATTATGTTTATCTAATTCAGTACTCATTTTTATCTTTTCTGTTTGTCTTCAAGAGAATAGAGATAATATGCAGGTTTTATTTTCTCCTTGTTAGGTCATCACAAAGCTTCTGTATCTTCTGAATCAAGGTGAAACATTCACAAAGGTCAAGCTCTGAATCTGTTACAGTCTCTCTCTCTCTCTCTCTCTCACACACACACACACACACACACACACACAAGCATGTGTGCTCTTCCATGCATGCACTGTGACACCCTTAACACACTTTTCTCTAACACAAATGCAACAACCAATTGTAATATTACACACTTTTAAAACAACGAACTTGTTTAGCCTCGATGTACATGAATATAACACCCCCACACCTGGACCACTTGTTAAGTCATATATATATATATGTGTGTGTATATATATTTACTGGTTAACATCACTCATAATGACAACACTTCATGCATGCAACAGACTGCTTTTGAAAATTAAGTTTTTAAGTTACTTCTTTTTTTTTCCAATAGGTTTCATCAATGTTATGCTTGTTGCTGGCATTCTTATTGTTGGTTGGGTGAATTATGCTTATCCTTTCAGTTAATTAGTATTGTATTTATTATCCATAAAATGTTGTCGACCACATTTGGTTGAATTTGAGTAATTCAAGCTTGAAATAAAAGAAAGCATATTATGGAACTTGTAAAGGAATAACAGTCTTTGGACTTGTTTCTTTTGTTCACATCTATTTTTTTCAGAGCATTGTAGTCCCTTTGTGCATGGGCAGATGATTTTGGTAATAGTTTCTGAATTTCTATTATTGATGCAGTGCAACAAATTGTCCTCCCTTGTTGCTTTTTCTTTTCCATTTTTTTAAATAATATATGAAATTAATTAACTCATTTTATCAAATTTCTAGGTTGAAGCTACAGAAGTTTTTTTTGCTGTCACGAAGCTGTTTCAGTCCAGAGATATTGGTCTGAGAAGGATGGTTTATCTAATGATAAAAGAGATTTCTCCCTCTGCAGATGAGGTAACTTGGGCTTATATTTCTTTCCTTTTGTTATAAGGTGATACCTCTGTCCTTCCCAAGGAGGTAGAGAATGAACTCTTTTCTTCATGGCATCAAAGGTTATCATTGTCACAAGCTCCCTAATGAAGGACATGAATAGCCGCACTGATATGTATCGAGCCAATGCTATCCGTGTCCTTTGTCGGATTACTGATGGAACACTTTTGACACAAATTGAAAGATACCTAAAGCAGGCTATTGTGGACAAAAATCCAGTAGTTGCCAGTGCTGCTCTCGTGAGTGGTATTCATCTGCTACAGGTACTACTGGTTGTTTTGAGAGTTTCAGAACTTGTAATTAGTTTAATCTCTTTCAGCTTTAATATAGTAATGATTGTTTTACAGACTAATCCAGAGATAGTCAAAAGATGGAGTAACGAAGTACAAGAAGCTGTTCAATCACGGGCTGCACTTGTACAGTTCCATGCACTTGCACTGCTCCACCAGGTAACAAGTTTGTTGTTTGATAGTATCTGATAGAACAGTTGTTTTACAATTACAAAATGTCCTTCCCGCTGAACTTAGATTCTATCTTTTCCCTTATGGAATCTTTTGTTTCAATTTGAACCAAATGCTGAAAAATGACCCCGTACTTTTGTGAGTAAGGTTTCTAATGATAAGGGAATTCTAGGATTTATTTCTCAGTAACAGTATTAAAGAGCTGTAAGCGCCATAAGAATTTCAAACAATAGTCTTCTGGGGCTTTACCTCAAGTGAATTTTTCTTACAAGGTTTTATGAGTTTAGCTTCGTAATTCATGCTGTGGAATTAAATCAAAATGGGGTGAAATCTTCCTCATGTTTCCTTCAGTGTTGATGGGTTTACAATTGACATAGCTTACTCTCTGTATTCATTTTCTTGGGAATACAAAAGAGATTTTTTTCCTTTTAATGAACATCGTTCGAATGAAATATACACAATGTGACACATTTTCTTTCAGATGCCAGAACCATGTCTCTCCCATCAGCACTGTTAAAAATCTTCCTGATGTTTCCCATAAGCCATGTTTGTTATTTCTATTCCTTAATAATGTCCAGTAAGGAGGATATTAACCTAGGCAACTGATTATCTGCTATAATTTCTTAAAATCTTCTGGATCCTTCTTCTTCTTTTGTTTTTTTGTTGCTTTTTTCTGTTTGTCAATTTGGAATGTGAAAACTGTTCCATGTAATGTAGTTACATTAACTATATAAATCTTGATTAATGGTTGGTGTTTTGTTTGGAGTGTTTTTCACATGGAAATGAACTTGGCCTGGTTTGATAGGATTGGCATTTTATATGTCTGAATTTTGCAGATACGACAAAATGATAGGTTGGCTGTTAGCAAGTTGGTTACCAGCTTGACAAAGGGGACTGTTCGTTCTCCTTTAGCTCAATGCCTTTTGATTCGCTACACAAGTCAGGTGTTGTTTTTACTGATGTGAAGTGGTTGTAAAATGATTTGTCTTTTGTTATTTCTTTCAAGTACTGATAGTGCATTTGATCATTGAGCTGTATAGGTTATCAGAGAGTCAGGTGTTAATTCCCAAACAGGAGACCGCCCATTCTATGACTATCTTGAGGGTTGTCTCCGTCACAAAGCTGAAATGGTTATCTTCGAAGCAGCTAAGGCAATCACAGAGTTAAGCAATGTCTCTACCCGGAGTTGACTCCTGCTATAACAGTTCTACAGCTTTTCTTAAGTTCTTCTAAGCCCGTGCTAAGGTTTGCTGCTGTCCGGACTTTGAATAAGGTTGGTCACTATACAGATTTAATATGTTATCTTCCAAATGAATGATTGCTTTTGTAGTACTATATGATGTTTTAGTTTCTCTCTCATTGTGTCTCATATATGCAAATATCTTTTTCTAACTTGGACCTCATAAGTTTGTTTCATCATTCCTGGTGTTTCAGCATTTCTATTTTAAATTCCGTACATGCAACCTGTCTTTTAGTGAAGCCACTTCACTTATTTTCATGTGTCTCAAACTTAAAATGCATGCAGGTGGCTATGACACATCCCATGGCTGTGACAAATTGTAATATAGACATGGAAAGCTTGATTTCAGATCAGAATAGAAGTATAGCAACTCTTGCCATTACCACTCTGCTGAAAACAGGCAACGAATCTAGTGTTGATCGCTTGATGAAACAGATCACAAACTTCATGTCTGATATTGCTGACGAATTCAAGATTGTTGTGGTGGAGGCCATAAGATCACTGTGTCTGAAGTTCCCCCTCAAGTACAGATCTCTGTGAGTATTATGGAGTTTTCCCTGGAAAAAAATGATTGATGATCCATTATTTTAACATTGCTGTCCCTATATATCATTTAATATAAATGTCCACTAATGTTTAATATTCTGTGTTTCTTGTAGGATGAATTTCTTAAGCAGTATTTTGAGAGAAGAGGGTGGGTTTGAGTACAAAAAGGCAATTGTTGATTCAATTGTGATATTAATTAGAGATATTCCAGATGCCAAAGAAAGTGGACTGCTCCACTTATGTGAATTTATTGAGGATTGTGAATTCACGTATCTTTCCACCCAGGTTGACTTTTATCTTTCTGGCACCATTTTTTTTTCTTGTAGCCACCACCTTCTTAGGTGGTTGCTAGTTTGGCACAATTATTCTTAATTTTGTTGCTTTCTTCTTGTTTTTAGATACTTCACTTTCTTGGAAATGAGGGACCCAAGACCTCAGATCCTAGTAAATATATCCGCTATATTTACAATCGAGTGATACTTGAAAATGCTACGGTCCGAGCCAGCGCTGTCAGCACACTGGCGAAATTTGGTGCCGTGGTTGATTCACTGAAAGTAAGAATGCATCTGTCTCTGTTAAGATTATGGTTAATAACATTGAGTTACTAATTAGAGGAATTCATTTACCATCTTTGCTGCAGCCCCGCGTATTTGTTTTGTTGAGGCGTTGCCTTTTCGACAATGATGATGAGGTCAGTTTTGTGCCCCAATGAAATTTGTGATTAGCTGTTAGTGCTTCTTGTAATAGGCTATTTCAATCATTTTTCTCAATATTTCACACTGTATAAAGTTTGAGAGCTTCATAGATGGAATTATATTAAGGATTTTCTTCTGATTATAACTGTAAAAGCCTTCCTGCCACTAAATTAAAAGGCAGTCTGCAAGTATTATATCAGTTTTATGATTTTATTCTCCCATCAATATGAGGATCCACACTGAAAAACTGAAATGCTGCTGACAAATTAGATGTGATATGTACCTCCAAAACTTGGTCTGCTATTCCTGTGAAGTTCTGTCTAATTTTGTCCAGTCTTTTTCATTGTTTAATTTTTTGTAGTTCTTATATATCTTAATGTAAAGCTCGAAATTTCATCTGCATTGGTGTGATAATTCTTTAAACGCTTGTGTCTTGGAATGACTGCCTTTTTTTGAGTCGTGAGATTGTTAACTCAAATTATTTTTCAATCAGCTAGGAAATGATAGAAACATTTAGTTGACAGGCTGTCCTAGTGTTGTCCTCCCATATTTTAGTCAGTTTGACAGCATCGGTGCTTATTGCATTAACTTTTTTTTAAAAGATATTATCAGTTTCTTTATGAACCTCATATTTGATTATGCCATCCTATTTACAGGTTCGAGATAGAGCTACGCTGTATTTGAACACCCTTGGGGATGGTTCAGTTAGTGAAACTGACAAATATGTGAAGGAATTTTTGTTTGGCTCACTTGATATACCACTGACAAATATTGAGACCAGTCTGAAAAATTATGTAAGCACTCGTACTGATTTGGTGCTTATACGAGGGTTGCGCTGTATTTTTGTGTTTGTACTTAAATATGCATAGCTTGAAGCCATGGTCTCATTTGTTCTTTTGGAACAGGTACAGAATCCCACAGAAGAGCCTTTCGATATTAGTTCTGTACCCAAAGATGTTAAATCTCAGCCTCTTGCTGAGAAGAAAGCCCCAGGCAAAAAGCAGACTGGTTTGGGTGCTCCACCTCCTGCCCCTACTTCTGCAGCCGATGCTTATGAAAGGCTTCTCTCTGCTATCCCTGAATTTGCATCTTTCGGAAAGCTTTTCAAGGTTTGTGGATGAACATTTTCAAAATGTCAATTTTCGCCGTGATTCATTCTGGTAACTTCTTTACTGAAGTATTAATTGCTTTGAATTCTTGTTATCAGTCATCAGCGCCTGTGGAGCTTACAGAAGCAGAAACTGAGTATGCAGTTAATGTTGTCAAGCACATATTTGACCGCCACGTGGTTTTTCAGTACAATTGCACAAATACGATACCAGAACAGCTACTAGAAAATGTAACTAAACCATATTTCTTGGAAGTATTTTATTTCCTCTTGACCAAAGTATCAGGATTATTTTTTTAGTTGTTGTCTTCCGGCTTAGGTGACTGTTATTGTGGATGCGTCTGAAGCTGAGGAGTTCTCTGAAGTGGGAACAAAACCTATTAAATCTCTTCCGTATGATACACCAGCACAAACATTCGTGGCCTTTGAGAAACCTGAAGGCGTCCCTGCAGTTGGGAAATTCTCAAACATGTTGAGATTTACTGTGAAAGAGGTATATGGTCCTTAACTTAGTTTGTTCATAATGGGATTTCTTGAATTCACCATGATCCGGAGGAAGGTGTAGATCTTTCAATGCACAGGATGCTATCTGAAATGCATTTAGCTGCTTTTGCTTGCATGATTGGTAGGAAATTTGGATTTTATGAAGAATTTATATATT
This sequence comes from Rehmannia glutinosa, assembly GCA_016081115.2. Lineage (NCBI taxonomy): Eukaryota > Viridiplantae > Streptophyta > Magnoliopsida > Lamiales > Orobanchaceae > Rehmannia > Rehmannia glutinosa. Next base: position 67,608 of record JABTTQ020002956.1, on the reverse strand, counting down.
ACAGAATTCTTTACTTCTTGAAATATGTAATGATATATTTGAAGAAATAAGAAATGGTCACGAGGGAGTTGGATGATGAGGGATGAAGATACATTATTTTCTTACTGCCCGTTATTTGATTATTTTGCATGTGTTGCTATAGAATATGCTTGCATATGCTAGTAGTCTTCTGTCCTTTGATTGTTTATTCCCTGCTTAAATTTGATTAGGTTGATCCCTCTACGGGTGAGGCTGAAGATGATGGTGTGGAAGATGAATACCAGCTTGAGGATTTTGAAGTTGCTGCCGAGATTATATTCTGAAAGTTGGGGTCTCCAACTTTAAGAATGCCTGGGAAAGCATGGACCCTGGTACCGAGCGCATAGATGAATATGGTCTTGGGCCTAGGAAAGCCTGACCGAAGCTGTGAATGCAGTCATCAATCTCCTTGGCATGCAACCTTGTGAGGTCAGTGCTATAACAGTTTCTGGAACAAACCCGAGGTTTTTGCTACATCTTTAGCTGTTTAGGGAAATATTTATATATGCACATATTTTGGGTAAATTACTACCCTTGAGGTTTAGCCTAATTACAAAAAAAACTCGATTATCTTTAAAAACTAAAAACACCCACTTAAGGTATTATAAACACCCCCCTGAGATTTGTATTTTCTTATCAAAATGCCTTCTCAAAAGGTGCAATTTGTAAAATAGAAACAAATATCAAGGTGGTATTTGTAATTTTCAAAGGTAGTTGGTCTGTAATTAGACTGAACCTCAAGGGTTTTTGTAATTAAACCTCGTATATATTGACATGTTTAGCTGGTGAATTTGAATGAGGTGCTCTGCTTTATAGCATAGTTCAAGTTGCGGTGATTTATTTAAAGGGGTTTGTGAAAATGATTGTATTTCTTGTATTCAAACATGAAGAGAATGCATACATTATATAGGCAAAAAAGTTACTCTAATCAACCCACAAATTAAGGAAAAGAAAGAAAACATAAATCCCCAAAATAGGGCACTACCCTAAAGTTAAAGCACTACTATTATAATATCTCAACACTCCCCTCGAGGTGGAGCATATACATCATATGCATCCATCTTGTCACATATATAAGTTATCCGGGACCCCCGTAGAGATTTAGTAAATATATCGACAAGTTGATCTCTAGAGTTGACAAAGGAGGTCTTGATGATTCCGGGAGATAATCTTTTCTCGAAGGAAATGGCAATCGACTTCTATATGTTTCGTCCTCTCGTGAAAAACCGGATTGGAGGAGAGATGCAGAGCTGACTGATTATCACACACGAGCTCTATAGAACCAACATCACGAAAATGTAATTCTTGCAATAAATGTTTTAGCCACAAAAGTTCACATGTTGCATGAGCCATAAATACTCGGCTTAGTACTTGACCGAGCAACAACGGTTTGCTTACTCTTCCATGAAATCATGTTTCCTCCTATGAATATCATAAAGAACTGTAGATCTTGATCATTCTCATCTCCCGCCCAATCGATCCAGAATACCCAATGATATTAGTGTGGCCTCTATCGGTGAACACAAGTCCTTTCCCAGGTGACCCTTTAATGTACTTGACAATTCGAATAATCGCATTCCAATGGCTATCACAAGGAGAGTTGAGAAACCACTTACTATACTTATTGGAAAAGATATGTCCTGTCTAGTCATGGTGAGATAATTCGGTTTCCCAACTAGCGCCGGTATCTTCCCTGATCGGATAGGGCTCCGATTAGGAAAGAGTTTTACATTAGGGTCCATTGGAGTAGAAACGGTTTACAATCTGCAAGACCGTTTTCTAGGATATCAAGAGCATATTTCCTTTGAGAAATTGCAATACGACTTTGATTGAGCTACTTCAATCCCAAGGAAGTAATGACGAAGAGGACTGGTCCTTCGTTTGAAAATTGTGAAATAAGTGTTGTTTTAATGCGCCGATACCTTCACAATCATCGCCATGAATTATAATGTCATCAACATAGACCCTGAGGTAGATATATCTATTTGCTTTGAGGAGCATCGAAAGAAGACAGAATGATCTCCTTCGGTCAATCATCCCAAATTGTTGAAGAGTTTTTCTTGAATCGGCCAAACCAAGCCCGAGGTGATTGTTTTAAACCATATAAAGACTTTTGCAACTTGCATACCAAACCATACTCCCCGAGCAACAAACCAGGGGTTGCTCCATATAAATCTCTTCTTCCAAATCACCATGCAAAAGGCATTCTTGATATCTAACCCGAAAGAGGGGCCATGTTTCATAGCGACCCATAGCGAGGAATAAACGAATCAAGACATCTTTGCAACCGGAGAGAAAAGTATCGGTGTAATCCACGACCATAGACTTTGCGTATATCCTCTTGCTACCAGGCGGGCTTTCAAGCGATCGACTTGTCCATCAGGGCAATCTTAACATTAAACACCCAACGACAACCAACAACAGATTTTCCAGAAGGAAGAGGAACAAGCTGCCAAGTATGGTTGCAATCCAAAGCTGACATTTCATCAATCATGGCTTGTTTCCATCCTGGATGGGATAGTGCTTCGGAAACTGTCTTAGGAATAGAAATAGAAGAGAGTGTAGAAACAAAAGCACAATATGTAGGAGACAAACGATGGTAAGATAGAAAATTGTAGATAGGATAAGGGTTACGGGTAGAGCGTATATCTTTGCGGATGGCGATAGGCAAATCGGGTGAAACAGTGGATCGGGTGCGGGGATAGAGACCTGGGAACAGATCCGAAGCTCGTGGCTCGGACCGTCTTTCATAAGTAATGCCAAACCGATTAATAGGTGGAGGAGATGTGGTGGAGATGATGGAGCATCGGCGTCTTTGGGGAACAGAAGGCTCATGAGTTGGTCGAATGAACTCTAAGTAGGGTATAAGCAAAACCCGATCCAAGTCATGAGAAGAAGGATAGTAGTTGCGACAAAGTATGATATGTCCTCGAAGAAAGTAACATCGGCGGAAATGTAGAAACGGTTTGTAGGAGGAGAGTAAATGTAACCGCCGAGAACCGGGAGTAACCAAGGAAAATACACTTGCTGATGATCGAAAGGACAATTTATCATGGCTCGAAGATAGATCATGAACAAAACAAGTACAATCAAAAATACGAGGAGGAACAACATATAAAGGGCTTGTAGGTGCAAAATAGAGTAAGGAACCCGACCATTCAACACGAGAGGATGGCATTCGATTTATCAAATAAGTGGCGGTCGGGATAGCATCACCCCAAAACTTTAAAGGTGCATTGGCATATATCAACAAGGTGCGGTAGCCGTTAATGTCAACAATGTGTCATGTTTTCGTTCGGCTACCCCATTTTGTTGAGGTGTATGGGGACAACTCGATTGATGTATAATGCCGTTGAACGTGTAAAGGAATTGAAACGATCGTAGAAATATTCTTTTGCATTATCACTACGCAAGACACGAATCATTTTACCAAATTAGTCTTAATTTACGAGCAAAAAGTTTCAAAAATACTAAACAATTGAACGATCTTTCATTAGAAATACCCAAGTACACCGGAGAAATCATCAATGAAAGTGACATAATACCGATAACCTAAGATAGACTAACACGACTTGGACCCCAAACATCGAATGAACAATATCAAAGAGAGATGAAGCTCATTATTAATACGATTAGAAAAAGAAGCGAACATGTTTACCTAATTGACAAGACTCACAATTTAAAGACTCCAACTGAAAGACCGGGTACCATTGTTTTTAATTTGGGTAGACTCGGGTGACCCAAACGACGATGAAGAAGATCGGGGATGCGAGCGGCACATAGAGTGGATATTGTTGGTTGAAGGTAGTAGAGACCACGAGATTGAGATCCTGCACCAATCGTCGACTCGTATCTCGGTCTTGTATCAAAAAGAATCGAAGTGAAAGTTATGGTGCAATTTAAAGAACGAGTTAATTTACTTATGGATATCAAATTAAAAGGACAATTAGGAACCAATAAGACTGAACTCAATGGAATTAAGGGAGTTGGTGAAACCCGCCCAACTCCAGTGGCCTGGATTTTAGACCCATCTGCAACAGTAACATAATGAGAAAATTTGGTCTGTGATATTTCTGAGAATATAGAGGAATTACCAATCACGTGATCAGAAGCACCGAAATCCAAAACCCATCCCATAGGTGTAGAGTGAGAGAAACAAACTGTAGAATTATCAGTGTGAGCTATAGTGGCTGAAGAGGTTGCCTGTTGGACATTCAATATGTCGGTTGTAATGGTTGTGGACCCTTGAAAGGCGACCGAAACTAGACCCGTTGTTTTGAAAGAAGGATCAGACATGATGACTTGATTAAACAGACGTGAACAGTGTTGTCTGGCGTCAAAAATATTTTCCGGTAGAACAATATTTTCCGAGCTGAACAGTATTTCCGAGTAGAATAATATTTTCTGACCGTGAATAGTGTCCCGATGAAATAATATTTTTTTTCGGATGTGAACAGTGTAATTGCGTGAACAGTGTTTTCGGTGAACAGTACTCGTCGTGAACAGGGTAATTGCGTGAACAGTGTTCCGGTGAATAGTGTTCCAGCAGAGTTTCCGGGAAAAACTGAAACTGGAATCATAGAGCAAGGTTCCTAAACCCTTAAGGTTCAATATAATTACAAAAAATCCAGCTATCTTTCAAAATGACAAATACCTCATTGATATTTTTAGAAATTGCACCCTCAATAGAGGGTATTTGTAAAAAACAAATACAAACCTCAAGAGGTGTCTTACGTATTTCATATATATCGTGCAACCCCATTTTTCTTTTTGACCTTTTTTTGAATCAAAATTGTAATATACTTAAAAAGGAATATTTGTAGTTTTGAAAAATAACTGGATTTTTTTGTAAATTTTATCTTCAACGGTAGTTTTTGTAACTTTACCCTAACTTAAAATAATGTTGTACTTCTCACATATTTTGACCATGATTATTTTGGTTTTGAAAGAATACTAAAAGAGTACATACAATTGCTTGTATTCCCTTTTTGTTTTCCAGGGTACGGAGGTTGTCCCGAACAACTCAAGATCGCATACATGTTTATTATCTGGTGTGTACATTGGGAATGTGAAGGTGCTTGTGAGATTGTCATTCGGAATCGATGGGACGAAAGAGGTTGCAATGAAATTAGCCGTGAGATCCGAGGATGAGAATGTTAGTGATGCGATTCACGAAATAGTTGCCAGTGGGTAGTTTCTCTATTCCCTATTATTTTTGTATTTCGTGGTTGAGGAAACTATTTTTGATAGAACAATTCTGTCCGACAAAAGTTAAAATGCACTACCATTTTGTTGCGTAATTGAGAAGAGAGTTTGTATGGTGGAGAATAGATTGTGTACAACATTGCCTTGGCTGTCCTGGGAGACGATACAATTTAGGTTGCTGGGGATATCTATATATATTCTTTCGATTAATTTCTTAACATTCTGGACAAAAAAACATTTTCGTCTTCCTCCCCTCAAATTGGGGTTTGGCTGATGGTCTTTCACAGCAGAATTATATTGTGAAGTTAGTAGTTGATTGAACAACTTATAAGTGTTGAAACATCAAATATTACTTCAATGTCCTCCCCTGTTATTGTTCGTGTCAGTTAATAAGCGTTGGTTTGTGATTTGTGCTATATGTTAGAAAAGAATATGGGTATTTTCACTCTTACGACTATTTTAGCAGTTGACCCTTCAAATAATTTGATGATACTTTTTCCTCTTTTCTCTTAACTTCAATTAATTTTAGCTGCCATCTAATGGTACTTTCATATCAAATTACAACAGAAAAGGCCTTTACAACTCTTTGTTGAACATTTTTCCCTAAATTAATTTTTTACACAAAAATTTCCCGTTCTCTCTCTTTAGCTAAGAAAAAGATTCCAATTATTTTTTTATATAACAAGATAAATAGTAGTATTTTTGCAGAGGATCTTGTTTTGGCTTGATGTCAATAATCTGCATATCAAAAATTAAAGGGCAGCAATTAGTTTAGCTTCAGCCTTTCCACAATTGACCCAAACTCGCGCATAAAAATATCAATCATCTAATGAAGCTCTTTTAAGAAGTATTAGAAATTACAAGAAGAAATAATACAGTTACAGGTCAGCAGTCCACAACTGGGACCCTAGATGGGTATCTCGAAATTCTATTTTTATTTTTTTGCATCTTCAAGTTAATATGGGCGATGACAATACCTAGAACGAAAATAGCAATATTTTGTAGTTGCCAGCATGTATAACAAGCTGTACAGCTACCACATCAATTTTAATAAGTTTGGAAATCCCCAGTTCCATTTTCTATTCATCTTGGATGGAATTGATAATAATATTACCAACATAAACAATTCCAAAACAAATAGAAAACCACCAAAGTCCAACTCTCAGTAACCAAAATTTAAAGTAAACAAGGAAAAATAGAAGTTTGGAACCATCAGTGTCGAGAAGACGAAGACAATTTTGCTTCAATTTATCGCTGAGGCAGAAATTAAAACTTAAAGCTTGGTGACGCAAGACGAAAAACTGGTGCATTTCAAGCTCTAATCATGGAGTTAGACTAAGTTTATTTTAAGAAAAAGAAACAGAAAAACAAAACCTGAAAGGTGCGGAAGGAAAAAAACCAAAACATTCAATAACGGAAAAAAACTAAAATTCCGTTGCCGGGAATCGAACCCGGGTCTCCTGGGTGAAAGCCAGATATCCTAACCGCTGGACGACAACGGATGATTGTGAATAGATTTCAATTAACATCAATAATTAGTCCTACCTCACTAACAATAAATGGCAAAAAAGAGAAATTCATCCAAACATAGCAGAAATTATGATTAGGTCATTTGAAATGAAAATTGGTGAAATAAATTTTTAGACTGATATGTAGTTGCACGAGTTTCTTGAATATAAATAACTATAAAGAATTTTTCTATACCTTTACTATTTTGAAAAAGGAAAATTCTATCCTTGTTTGTTTATGTCTCCAAATGCCTATTTCCAATTTCCAACTATTCATAAAAATGGAATCATGTTTGTTTATACATTTTCTAATGTAAATTATCATTTTCGCTTTCCATTTTTCACATAAAACAATTTCTCAAACCTATAATTTCAAATTTCAACCCTATACACTGCCCTATATCACTCATCAATTACTATTATTATTTTTTATCCAATTATATATGTGGGACCCTCCATTACCAACTTTATCTACTTAAAATATTATTATTTTTTAATTATATCTATCTAATGAGATCCACCGCCTTACAAATATAATATTATATATTCAATTAAAATATTCTACCATTATCAACTTTTCAAATTATTATTTACATAAATACTATTTCAAAACTCATTTTCATTCTCTCATCCAAACATAATTTCAGTTTTCATACGAAAACCAATAGATTCACAAAATTCACTTTCCAACACTAGAAACTAGAAAAGTGAAAATGGTCCATGGAAACATAAATTGGAACATTTAATATCTAAGTCATGTTAAGTTGTTAAGTGGGAGATATTGAGATTATAAATTATACAGGTTTTTGTTTCATATTAATTTATCAAGATTATTAGTTAATTATAATTGTTCTAAATCAATAGAAGGACAATTGCCCAAATAATAGAATAATATTGTATTATATAGGTTATTAAGTTTAGAATTTAGGATTGTGTTACCTATTATGGTTATAGTTTTTATTTTGAGATTATACTAAAAAGGGGCTGGAAGTATATCCATTCGGTGATTTTTATATTGATGTTTTCCCCAAATTTGTATGTTTTATTTATGACTAATCTCCGAATCTCTGTTCCGAACCGAATCATACCGTATCGTCCCATTAGAACCAAATATTCGTCCTTAACCATCCCGAACTTTTGGTACAGTTCGGGATAGAGATTGTTTTCTATGGTTCGGTTCTATAGATTTATTTTTAGAATATCCGAACTTCGGGACAGTTCTGGAGATTTTTAAATCTCCGAACCATCATGTCCCATCCCGCACACCACCCTTACTTGCACGCACCGCACACTAGATAGTCGTGTCGGTCGTGGTGCAATCACATGAACATGTGCATCCAATCAATGCCACCGCCTGTCACATGGCGCCATCTTGACGTCTTCGTCAAGTCACTACCACTTGAGATGCCCTGCCACGTCACCGAGCCACTGGACGAAATCATGTGAGACGTGCAAAGTGCACTTCTAAAGCGCCAATCGACTATGTGCGACGTCTCTTGCGAGTTCAGAGCCGATTCGGCTCGGACGGTGCTCTTTGAGCTAGCCAATGGCTAGTCAAAATTGACTTAGTACACTAGGGTGTACCGTGAGGAGCTTCACTTGATTACTCCTTACTATTAGTGAAGTTCTATATAAGGTAGCTAACTTAGCTCCTTGTTTCCTATGTGAGATGTGTCTCTTCACATTCTCACCATTTCACAATTCCAAATGAAATTCATTTTAAGTAACTTACTTTATGCATTTATTTCTCATTTATCCGATATGATTTTGCGAAATTCAAAATGCTAAACTCATCTACCCACGGTGTAGATTGTGTTTATCTCAATTATTTCATTCAACAAATAAATGAACCCACTTAATTAATTGGTCAAAATCCAATTTTTCATAAACCAATTTCAACAATCCCCCACATAAATGAAAATTAATACATATGAGTCTGCAGACACTAAAAAGAGTTCAAACGGAAAGCTATTGCATTGGGAGAGGTAGCTTGTGGCTTGAACCTTCCTTAGGAGAATACTATCGGATTTACTAGGCTGCACAATGACATGATGTCTTGAACTGTTCAGCTGTTTATGTAAACCAAGACAATAACATCCACACAATATATTTTCTAACACCATTTGGTTCTCATGGTTGTGTTCACTTTGGTCCTGGACAACATCTTGGATTCATAAGCATTTCGTTAAAGTGGCTCATCTTCACACTTGTATAGATGATCTCCTATTAAGAGTATCATGACATACTCCACTTCTTTCAAGTATAGGAATCATTAAAATTTTATAACTTAACCCCACCACATTTTGTAGGTTCTTACACTTGGATATAAATGAGTTGTAACATGTTCCAAGTGTTTAGCCGAATATTCATAACTTAGTTGTCCCATTAAACCAAGGTCTTGGGATCTCCAATTCACAAGGTTGGGTTCCGCTATGAATACTCTTATTTTGTAGATTTTAAGCTCTTTTCCTTCGATAAAGATACTTGATCTCTATTTAAACCATTAGTTAATGGATCCACTAGGTTTTCCTTTAATTTCACGTAATCAATTGTAATAACCCCATTTGAGATCAACTGCCTCACGGTGTTATGTCTTCAACGTATATGTCGAGACTTACCATTGTACATACTACTTTGTGCCCTTCCTATAGGGCCGAATGGTTATCACAATGTATCATGATTGCACCACCGGCTTAGCAGCCAACAAGGAATATACTCTAAGAAGTTGCGAAGTCATTTTGCTTCTTCACCAGCTTTATCTAGAGCTATAAACTCTGATTCCATCGTTGATCGAGCTATACAAGTTTGTTTAGAGGATATCCATGACATCGCTCCACAACTAGGGGTGGGCATTCGGGGTCGGGTTTTCGGGTCCCGACCGGAACGGGTTTTACCCGATCGGGTCGGGTATTTTCAAAGGAAAATCGGGTAACGGGTTACGATGACCCCAAACTTAGGAGTTCGGTCGGGAGTCGGGTAATAATATTCTACTCAAACGGTATCGTATCGGTGCGATAATTTAATTTAAAAGGAAAAAATGAGTGTTGTCCAGAAGGATTGTTACTTTCTTTTACAAATGCATCTGACATCTATGTTTAAAGAACATTAAGTTTTGTCTTTTTCCTTCCTCTTTAACAGATCTTCACTTATCTCCTCCACATCTTTTTTTATTTCCTTTATTTCCAAACCAAATCGCACAAGTTCTTCACTAAACGCAGAAGATGAGAAACGAAGAGAATAATATGTAAGCAAATGAAGGGAACACGAAGGCAGAAACAACGGCGGTGGCGGCGACCAGCAAAAATTTCTATTCTAATAATAGGAAACAACAACAACAACAAACTAAGCCTTAATCCCACTACGTGGGGTCGGCTATACGGATCATATCGCGCCATCGTTTACGGTCATAAGCCATATTTTCGTTTATTTCTAGGTATAACATGTCATGTTTAATAGCTTCTTTCCAAGTCTTTTTAGGCCTACCTCTTCCTCTTTTGATTTGTGTGAGTGATTCTCTACCTTCTAAACGTCGCACGTGTGCATCTAAAGGTCTCCTATAAACATGTCCAAACCATCTTAATCGTGTTTCTCTAATTTTCTCGTCTATTGGTGCTACTCCCACTTTGTTTCTAATGTGTTCATTTCTTATTCTATCTAATCTAGTGTGTCCGCACATCCATCTTAGCATTCTCATCTCTCGCTACCCTCATTTTTTGTTCGTGTTCATATTTAGTCGCCCAACATTCGCTCCATAAAGCATTGCGGGCCTTATGGCCGTTTTATAAAATTTTCCTTTCAATTTTAATGGTATTTTACGGTCACAAAGGATAGAAGATGCACTCCTCCATTTATTCCAACCCGCCGGGATCCTATGTGTGACATCTTTATTGATTTCTCCGTTCTCTTCAATTATAGATCCTAAGTATTTAAAACTCTTTGTTATACTCACTTCATGTCCATCAATTTTAACTTTCGTCTCATTGTTCTGTTGTTTTTACTAAAGTGGCATTCCATGTATTCTGCTTTTAGCCCTACTTTTAGTAAAACCTTTTGATTCAGTGCTTCTCTCCAAACTTCCAATTTTGCATTTACTCCTTCCCTTGTTTCATCAATTAAGACTATATCGTCCGCAAATAACATACATTCGGGGATGGATTTTTGTAAGTGTTTAGTGATTTCATCAATTATTAGGATAAAAAGGTACGGGCTTAGAGCGGATCCCCGATGCAAACCTATAGTGTTTGGGAATTCACTAGATATTCTGTTGGTGTCCTAATGCATGTTGTTATACCATCATACATATCTTTTATGGCATCTATGTAGGCTATTTTTATTCCTTTTTTTTCCAATACGCGCCACATTATATCACGGTCGACTCTATCGTATGCCTTTTCAAGATCAATAAAAATCATATGTAAATCTTGTTTTCTCTCATTATATTGTTCACATAATCGTCTAATTAAGTGTATAGCTTCAATTGTGGATCTTCCCGGCATGAAGCCAAATTGATTATCTAATATACTAGTTTCATTTCTTATTCTTGCTTCTATAACTCTTTCCCATAGTTTCATTGTATGACTTATTAATTTAATTCCCCTAATTTGCACAATTTTGTATATCCCCTTTGTTTTTATATATAGGTATCAATATACTTTTTCTCCATTCATCGGCATTTTCTTAGTTTTTAGAATAACATTAAATAATTTAGTAAGCCATGCAATTCCAACTCCACCTAAACATTTCCACGCTCAATTGGTATATCATCTAGGCCAACCGCTTTGCGCCATTTTGTTTAGTGCTTTTTCATTTCATGAAGTTGAATTCTACGATAAAAGGTACGGTTTCTATTCGATTTAGATTGGCCTAGTTCCCCTAATGTGACTTCATTCCTCTTCGGTTATTGAAAAGATTATTGAAATACCTCTTCCATCGATCTTTTATGTCCTCGTCTTTCACTAAAATGTTTTCATTTTCATCTTTTATGCATTTAATTTGGGTTAGATCTCTTGTTTGTTTTTCTCTAAATTTTGCTATTTTATACATATCTTTCTCTCCTTCTTTAGTATCTAGTTTCTTATAGAAATCTTCATATGCCTTGGTTTTTGCTTCATATATTGCTCTTCTTACTTCTTTTTTGGGCGTCTTTATATCTTTTAAGGTTTTCTTCGTTTTTACAGGAATAAAATACTTTATAACTAGTTCGTTTTTCCTTTACCTTTTCTTGGATTTCTTGATTCCACCACCATGACTCTTTATTCCATTTATTAACATTTGACACCCCTAATGTTTCTTTTGCGATCTTTTTCATTTGAGTAGTTACATAGTTCCATGTTTCATCGACTTTGTCTTCCACTTTCCAATCAATGGTTTCTACTAGAGATTTGACAAAACTATCTCTTTTTTCTATATTCTTTAAGTTCCACCACTTAATTCTCGGTATGTTAATTTTCTTTCTCTTTAAGTGTATGTTAATAAGTTTGATATCCAAAACTAGTAGTCTATGTTGGGTGGTGAGGCTTTCTCCGAGGTATTACTTTGCAATTTTTGCATATTTTTCTCGTCGTTTTTAAGTTAGAAAGTAGTCAATTTGTGATTTGTTAGGACCACTTTTAAATGTGATTAAATGTTCGTCTCTCTTTTTAAAGAAGGTATTACCTATAATAAAATCATAAGCAACTGCAAAGTCTAGGATGGTTCTACCCTCATTGTTACGCGAGCTAAAGCCATATCCTCCATGGACCCTTTCATAATCTTCATTATCCTTCCCAACATGTCCATTTAAGTCTCCACCTATGATGACTTTTTTTCATTTTGAGGATTGATTGCATTAGAGTTTCTAAATCTTCCCGAAATTTAGCCTTAGTAGCATCATCTAATCCTACTTGAGGTGCATATACACTAACAATATTTATAAGTTAGTTACCTACTACAATTTTAAGGGATATGATTCTATCTCCTTTTCTAGTTACTCCTACTACTTGATCTATGAAGAGAGGATCTACAATGATACCCACCCCATTCCTAGTTCTATCCTTTCCACTATACCAAAGCTTATAACCCGTAGTATCTAGTGTTTTAGCCTTCTCGCCTACCCATTTAGTCTCTTGGATACACATAATATCTATGTTTCGTCTTTTCATAATATCTACGAGCTCTATAGTTTTACATCAAAGTACCTATGTTCCAACCGCCAATTCTATACTTTCTAATTTTCTTATTATCATTTGTGTTCCTCTTATTAGTGTGTGAGGGCTCTTGTGTATTTTTCACTACACCCAAGACACCGCAGTCGGACCCTGCGGCGCACTCCTTACGGGGAGCATCCTAGCCTTATCACGATGTCTTATATGATCCATACCATAAGGAAATGACAAGAGTTTCTACGGTGGTTGTCGACTAACGCAACTCTCCTCCTTTATCCGGGCTTGGGACCAAACATATAGACGGGTTGCCCTGCATATGCATGCGCGGAGTTCTAATAATAGGAAAAACGTTAAAAAAAAAGAAGAAATAGCAGGAGTAGAGAAGACATGCTGTGAGAAAAATAGTAAGAGAAGAGAAGAAAGGGATGGCCAAAAGTTCCATTCTTTCCTTTTGACCAGATTCATTTTCTTTTTTCATTTACATTTGCATTTTAGTTTTCTACTTTTCTCCTTCATTTTCCTTCCATTACCCGAAACCCGAAACTTGGATACCCGATATTTTCGGATACAGAAACTCGGATACCCGATTTTCATCAGGTCGAGAACGGGTAGCAAAATACCTCACCCGATTTTTCGGGTACCTGACCCAAAACCCGATTACCCGAAAACCCGACCTGATGCCCACCCCTATCCACAACCAATGGTAAATACATAACCACTAGTGGACTTGGAATCTTTTGTGTCAGATATCTAATTAGCATCACTATATCCTTCTATTACGGACTTGGAATCTTTTGTTTCAGATATCTAATTAGCATCACTATATTCTTCTATTACAGTTGGATATCTTGAGTAATGTAATCCATAATTTAATGTGAGTCTTAGATATCTAAGAACCCTTATCAATGCCTTCCAACAGTCATTACCAGGATTACTCGTAAATTTACTCAGTTTATTAACTGCATATGCAAGATCCGAACGAGTGCAGTTTGTAATATACATTAAACTGTCAATAATCCGAGAATATTATAATTGAAATATAGGCTCGCCCTGATTTTTAGCTAAGTGTAAGCTTAAATCAACATGTGTTTTAGCTGGAGGACTGTCATAAGCATTGAACTTTCGAAGTACTGTCTCAACATAATGAGACTGTGATAGAACAAGTTAATCAGATGTTTTAGAGATCTTAATTCCCAAAATAACATCTACTAAACTCATATCTTTCATATCAAAATTTTAAAATGTTTGGTCAACATTTTCTTAGTATTCATGATGATATCATGATTACTACCCATAATCAACATGTCATCAACGTATAGACATACAATATCATATGCATTCAGTGTGTCTTTAATCTAAATACATTTATCTAACTCGTTAATTTTGAAATAATTTGATAACATAGTTCTATCAAATTTCTCGTGCCATTGTTTCGGAGCTTGTTTAAGGCCATCAATGTGTTAACGAGTTTACAAACCTTCTTCTTCTGTCCAGGAGCAACAAACCCTTCAGGTTGTCCCATGTAGATTTCTTCTTCTAATTCACTATTTAGAAAAGTCATTTTCACATCCATTTGATGTATCTCAAGGTTATGCAATGCACCAATAGCAATGAGATCTCTAATAGATATGATTCTTGTCATAGGTGAATACGTATCAACGAAATCAAGGCCTTCTTTTTTTTTAAATCCTTTAGCTACCAATTTGGCCTTGTACTTATATATAGTTCCATCAGTTTTACATTTACTTTTAAGGATCCACTTGCATCCTAATGGCTCATTTCCCGGTGGGAGATCTACCAACTCCCAAATATGATTTTGCATAATGGAATCTATCTTGACTGGACAATGCTTCACCAATTATCGTCCTTGGTTCATTTTCTAACCCGTAAGTTAGAAAATCTGGACCAAAAGATTTAGTTATTTTGGCTCTTTTACTGCGTCTTGGTTCTTCATCACTTTGATGATCACCATTAGCAGTATCACGTGTTCTTTTGCTAGAATTAACTTCTTTTCTTTCTTGACAAGGAAACATGTCTTCAAAAAATACAACATTCCTTGATTCAATAATTGTATCTTCGTGTACATATGGAATTGTTGATTTGTGCATTAAAAATTGATATGCACTACTGTTATTGGCATATCCAATGAAAATACAATAGATTGTTTTAGGCCCTATTTTGACTTGTTTTGGCTTATGTATTTCTAATTTCGCCAAACATCCCACACTTTAAGGTATTTGTAGGAAGATTTGTGACCTTTCCACAACTCATACGGAGGCTTGTCTTTATTTTTGTGTGGTATTTTTTTAAGAATGTGGTTATCCGAGAGAATTGCTTCCCCCCACAAATCCTAAGGTAAACCCGAATTTATCAACAAGGCGTTCATCGTCTCTTTAAGAGTTCGGTTTTTGCGTTCAGCAATATCTTTTGATTGTGGTGAATAAGGAGCTATTGTTTGATGAATAATACTAGAATAAGAGTAAAATTCATCAAAAGGAGCTCCATACTCTCCACCTCTATCGCTTCGAATTATCTTAATTTGTTTGCTAATTTGATTTCTGATAGGCGTGAGTTTTGCATGTATTTTGAGGCGTATTTCGAGCTATAATGATGGGTAAACATGCATATACTCGCGTTAAATGTCACATATTCACTCCTTGTGGAAAAGATATTACACTTTGCTTATTTTGTAGGAATTTCATGATATTTGAAGCTAATTGAATGCGAATACGAGGAAAGCAAAGTGGAAACACGGAGAGTGGATATACAAAAAGTGAAGCCTAAAAGAGCGAAACGGCGTATACGGAAAAAGACAAGGGCACACGGGTTGGGCGTGCCTCGAGACACCACCCGTGCACCCCTATAAATGTAACTAGAGTCAGCTGCGGACATGGCGCACGGGTAGCCCATGCATCGCGCATGACCGTGCGTCCTACAGGGTTGGAGTACTTCAGGAATGGTGCACGGTAGGCGCGTGCTCCGACGCACCACCCGTGCGCCCTACGAGAGTTGGGTAATTTCGGCAAGGTGGCGCACGGGTAACCCGTGCTCGGCGCACCACCCGTGCGTCTCAGCACTGAATCCCATAATCTATGACATTATGCCCTAAACTTGATGGTGGGTATAAAAAGGCTTTTTAGGAGGCGCACACAAGGGGAGATTCTGGCATTTTTGGGATCTACAACACAAGACAAGGGTCAACTCTTGGAATGAGACAATCGGGTTGCATCGGAGCTTGAAGAACGGAGATATATCGAGAGATTGTCGACGTTCCTAAGTTTTTCTTGCTTCTCTTTTAGTTTCAATCTTTCATTTTCATTTGTAATGATTTTGAACACTTTGTTTATAAGTTGTTTAATCATGTGTAGCTAAACTCTAGAGATTTCCGGGTTTTGGAAGTAGATTAATGAACTCTTGTTGGATGTTTTAATCTTAGTTGAAGTTATTATCTTGAAGCCTATTTGAGTATTTTGAGCTTATTCTTGTTTTATCACTTGATCAATGATTTAACTTGTTTGATATATTGATTCATAATTCGAGAGATGAGTTTCAATATTAGATCTTGAATACTTGACACAAATATTTGCATGAATCGAGAGGTTTGTAAATATTTGTGAGGATATTTGATCTTTTGTGCTTTTGGGAGTTGAATGCTTCATGTTGAGTAGAGATGCTAGCATAAGTATTTCGATCTACGTTTTATATGCATCTCGAGAGGGAGGATAAAATAGTTTTGTGATCGTCTTATAGGAATATTGATAATAACGTGGCTTGATTAAACCGGACAACAAGAGGATTATTAATCGAAACCTTAACTCGGAAATCCATTTCATTATCTTGATACTTCTTTCATTTGTGTAATCTTAATCTTGTGTTTTAGTGATTTAAATTGTCTTAATCTCAATACAACAATCATCAAATTTCGATCGTCTAAATAAAAATAAGACTATCTTGGATCAATACTTAGTATATTAATTTATTAGTCTCAAGTGGATACGACCTTGCTACCCTATTCGATAATGTACACCGTACACTTGCGGTGAAGCTAAAAATATAGGCGAACAAGTTTTTGGCGCCGTTCTTGGGACTAATACAATTTATGGTGCTAATATTGCGATAGATAGAATTATTCTTAATTTAGACATTTTTTTTTTATTTATGATTTTGTTTTAGTGTGACTTTAATTCCACATTATTTGACTTGGTTCTTTTAGTTTGGTCCGGTATTGCATGAACACGCGCTCTAAGGCGGGGGACTTAATACCGCTCATCCGGGAAGTTGAGGCTTTCGCGAGGAGAATCGATCTGCTACCACTAGACGAGTGAAAGACAACACAATCCGATAATGGGGGATTTGAATGAGTTACCAATACCGCAAACAATGGTGGGAACGAGTTACGATACAGTTCAACAAAGAAGCCATTCGTGATTACTTTCGACCACAAACGAATCGTAATTACGGTGGTATTGCCCATATTCCTATCAATGCCAACAATTTCGAGCTCAAACCGCACTAATCAATATGGTGCAACAGAATCGATTTGGGGGTTTTGCAAATCAAGATCCTAAAACTCTCACCTTGCGCATTTTATCCAAATATGCAATACGATCAAAATGAACGGAGTCTCGGATGACGCCATAAGATTGCGCCTGTTCCCATTCTCTTTAAGGGATAAGGCGAGAAATTGGTTGGGTACTTTGACGCAAGGCGATGTAAGCACTTGGGACGAATCGAGCCAAAAGTCCTTGTTTAAATTCTTTCCACCGAGCAAAACTTTGCGGCTCAAAAGCGAGATTACTCAATTCCGACAGTTCGACTCGAGCCTTTGTATGAGGCTTGGGAAAGGTTTCGGATTTGTTACGTAGATGTCCACAACATGGGTTTCCAGGAGGATCAACGATTATGCTTCTTCTACAATGGTTTAATGGGACAAACGAGGGCCTTTGTAGATGCCGCCGGGAGGAGCATTGTTGGCAAGGTTTCCACAAGATGCCTTGAACCTTCTTGAAGAAATGGCCATGAACAGATTACGGTGGCCATCCGAAAGATCCAATGTACAACGAGTAGCCGAAATCTTGGATTCGACCCAATTAAAACATTGACGGCACAAGTAGCGGCTTTGACAACTCAATTGAGTGTATTCACGAAAGGGCGAAGCGCGAGTACGAGCAGGGTAGTGAAGCTCTTCTATATCCGATGGAAGAGGTAAATTATGTGAATAACCGAATTTCAACAATTTAGGAATAATTCAAACCCAACGCACTACCATCCAGGGTTGAGAAATCATGAAATTTTTCCTATGCAAATACAAAGAATGTGTTACAACCTCCACCGGATTTAATGCTTCAAGTGGAGGCGGTAATGGGAAGGCAAATCGTCGTTGGAAGATGCACTCACCTCCTTCATAAATCAATCTAATGCTTTCATGAATGACACGAGGAGCGCCTCGCTAAGCAAGACCTTCGGATGGATAAGTTAGAACAACAAGTGACAAGCTCGATAAAGAATGAAACTCAAATGGGTCAATTGGGCCGCAATTGTAGGGAGTCAACATCAAAAGGGTCAATTTCCAAGCAACACGGAGGTCAACCCGGGAACATTGCAATGCTATCCATGTGTGGGGTGGAAAAGAGAATGAAGAGTCTGAAAATGCTGATATTGGTGTGACGTCAGAATCACGCACGACCTGTGTATCAACGCACAACCAGGTCATATGTGTTGCCGAACCTACCATTCAAATTCAGGGAAATGACAGAAACGATGCCCAAGGCAATATGAAAGTTAAAGGAGGAACCGAGCAACAAATAGATAAACAAAAAAGAGCCAAGAAACGTGAATCGTATCCTAACTCTAATTTGTTGAAATATAATATTCCTCTTCCCTTTCCCCGATTGTTTCACAAGACTAATCTGAATAATCAATTTGCTAAATTTGTGGGCATGTTTAAAAAATTGCACATTAATGTTCCTTTTGCAAAAGCAATGATAAATATACCAAATTATGCGAAGTTTTTAGGGGAAGCGATGTCCAACAAGAACAAATGGGCGGAGAATGGGATTGTCAACTTGACGGAAGAATGTAGCGCACTCATACAAAGGAAAATACCGCAAAAGCTGAAAGATCCGGGGAGTTTCACTATTCCTTGTACAATAGGCGATATTTTCTTTGATAATGTACTTTGTGATCTAGGATCTAGTATCAATTTGATGCCGCTTTCCGTCCTCAGGAAGCTTGGACTCGTAGAAGTGAGACCATCCACTATTACCCTACAACTCGCGGATAGATCACTCGTACATCCAACGGGGATACTAGAAGATGTGCTCATAAAAGTCAATAAATTCATATTCCCCGTGGATTTTCTAGTGCTAGATATGAATGAGGATTGTGACACCCCTCTGATACTTGGGCGTCCATTTTTGGCAACCGCGGAAGCACTAATAGATGTGAAAAAAGGGGAGTTTACATTACAAGTTGACGATGAGCGTATTTCATTTTCCATTTTTCGGAATGTGAAAAGACATGATAGTTTTAATGGTTGTAAAACAACAACAATTGCTAATTCCTGTACTCAAGCTAATAGCTTGAATAATTGTGTGCATTCTAAAGATAATATGCAGGGATTATCAATGAAGAAGAAGGTAAGGCACAAAAAGCCTGATATTGAACCAAGAGCGTGCACGTACCATTCGCACGATGAAGAGGAGAACACATGGATAGTTGACAAACATGAAAAACCTTCTTTAGCAATGATCAAAGGACACACTTCAAGTGAGCGGGATTGGCATGTAAAAGTGCACGATGAGGTGATAAGCCTCATTTCGCAAAGATCATAATCGGAATTAACAAGCGTCAAGCTAAAGACGTTAAATATAGCGCTTGTTGGGAGGCAACCCAATGGTTTTTCGTGTAACTTTCATTTTTGTGTGTGTTTAATTTCAATTTTTTGTGATTAGGAGTAATTTTACATGCGTTTTTTTTAATAAGTGTGATTTGTGTGTTTTCGTTTCATTTTTGTGTGTTTTAAAAAAAATACCTAAATTGCTGTACAAGTGCGCACGGGTAGCCCGTGCGTTGGCACACCACCCGTGCGCCCTACAGGGAGTTGGGCAAATTCACCGGGGTGGCGCACGGGTAGGCCGTGCTTCGACGCACCACCCGTGCGCCGTACAGAAGAGGCTTAAATATGACAGTTTTTAAACTGTCTTCTTCTCCAAAATCCCTCAAATCGCGCGCCCACTACCCCCAACTTCATTGCCTTCGAATTTTTTTACAAATTCTACTCAAATTCGTCCATTTAATCCCTCCCCCATCACAATTGAACTTCACTTTACATTGAATTCGAATTTGCTTGAAGAATTGTGAGCAAAAGCACCTAGGGTTCAAATCATCTACTTCGAGTTTAACTTAGAGAATTCCGGTAAGAACACCATTTCTCCTTGTAAATTCGTTGTCAATTATGTACTAGGGATCATGATAGGTGTTTATTTTGATATTTTTGCTATGAATTATGTGAATTATTCTTTGAGGCAAATTATCAAACACCTTGTGGGCTTGTGTAATTGAGGAAGATTTAGGATGAATTGTTGATGAATAAGGCATGGCCAATGATTGTTTAACCTAATACTTGTCTAAAATGGCCATAATTTTTGCTTGCTTGGGGTAGTTGATCGATCAAAGTAACATGGGCAAGTGAATTTGCATCACCTAATATGTTAGCTTTAATCCCCTACTTTGTTGTTGCCATTGATGATATTGGGATGCTAATAGAATGTATTTCAGGTACAAATCCTTCATGGCCGAGCGCAGAAACCCCCAGGGTGGAAGGAGACGTGCACGCGGGATGGCACAACGCGAAGTGGCACCGCCGGAGGTCGACCAAAACAGTCCAGAGGCATATGGGGTCAACTTGACAAATGCCGATGATCTTGAGCGATTGAATCGCTTGATCGGTCGCCAAATAGCTCCATCCCGCTATGCCGACGATGATTGTACCCAAACTTTAGGGATACATGAGGACGTGTGGCGTCTTTTCGTAAAGGTTGGATGGACGAACTTCATGAGCCGAAGGTGGCCGATATTTAAAAGATACACATTGGAGTTTTTGAGTACCGTGGAAGTACTCAAACAAGGCGGACCTTTGAACCGTATATGATAAAGTTTCGGTTGGGGAATGTTCGTGAGACAACCTGCCTATGACCCAATTGAACACCATTTTCGAGGTCCCAACAAACGCTCGTACCCGCCGATGCCCCATTATGATCAATACGACTGAGAATGCTTGTGGAAACACCACAAACGGGGCCGATGTTGTATGCCGCGCGGACCGCCAAAGCCTCATGGATCCAGAATCCCGTTTTCCGGTATATACAACGTGTGACAACATCCTCCGTGTTCGCCCAAGAAAATATTTGAGGGATGACGACTAAGGAGCTCTACCTCCTCTGGTGTATGGTCACAAACACCCCCTACAACACCGCCGTCAATTTTGGCGAGCAAATCGAACAGTTAGCTAGGCGGGAAGGGGGTACGATTTCTATAGGGGGCCTCATTACTGTAAGTCCAAGCGGCTACGATAATCTAGAGGGGGGGTGAATAGATTATCTCCATCTTTTCGATTTAGCCCTCTTTTTACAATCGAATGCTCAAACACAATAATAAAGGTGCGGAATGTAAACAACACACGTCGATTTAAAGAGGTTCAACCCACCTAGGGCCTAATCCTCTACCACCCCAGTATATCCGGGATGGATTACAAAAAGAAAAAGAATTTTATTAATTACCAAAATTAATACAAATTCAACTTACAACACCTTGAAGAGCACCACACTCTTCTTCAACACCACCTTTGAGATTACCACAATCTCTTTTTGAAGATTACCACAATCTCCAACGGCACCTTGTGAAGATTACCACAATCTTCAACCTTGAAGAATACCAAATTCTTCAACACCTCAATAAGAAGATCACCACAATCTTCTTGCACCTATCACCTAGATCATCCAAGTGTGTTCTTACCACAAGAACACTCACAAGGATATCTTGTGTTTGAATGATAACCAAAAATCAAGATTACAACTCAATAATGAATAATACAATTTGAGTGCAAAGTGTAATCAAGAATAGCCTAGACCTCAAGGATGTGAAAGTGATAAGCTAGGCAAATTTACAACAAGAATAATAACAATGAAAGAACAAGTGTTTGCTTTGAATGTGTCTTGTTGTGTTGTATCTCAATTGTTGTACTTGTTGCTCCAAAACTTCCTCTATTTATAGGAGATGATTGATCAAGCATAGGCTCCTCTTGGGGATTGAAAATCTACAGAAAAATACAATTAAAATCAAGAATATAGCTGTTAGAAATCAATCCCACAATTTAAGAAAATGTGTCTACTGTCAAACGGTCATATTTTTGCTGTCAATACACAGGGCGACCGGTCGCACAGAAATAAGAGATTTGAAGAACACTTTGGAAATTACAATAGGGCGACCGGTCGACATAGGCTTCGACCGGTCGACCCCTGTCTCAACCGGTCCACCTTAATGACAAAATCGAAGAAGATTTGTTCTGTTTCAAAATGAAACATGCAGTACTCTAGGTCGACGCCTGCATGCACCTGGTCGACCTGCCCTGATTTTACTTCCGTCTCATTTTCTATTTCAAAAATCATCTTCAGTGCACGGGTTGCCCTATATAGAAATGACCGTCGACCACGAGACAGAAATGTTGTCCAATTTTTTGTCGAAAATAAAACTCAAGAAATACTCCGAAAATTTAGTAAAAACATTTTAAACCAATCGGGAGTATTTAGACAACATTTAGAAATCTTGTTATAGGAGTAAAAACCCATTGACATAAAATCATTAAAAGTGTTGTCCATTATTATCAAAAATAAACTAGAAGAAATACTCCGGAAAATATTAAAACCTTTTTAAATCATTTAGGAGTATTTGGACAACCTTTAAAAATATTGTTTTGGTGACAAAATAAAATCATCAAAATTAAGATAAAAACATGTATCAAACAATCTCCCCCTTTTTGATGATTACAAACCAAAACAATTTTTACACGAACTAAGAGAGCAATTTTAGAAATGATTTTCCGGTAAAAACATTTGACCGTTTGGAAGCAACCAAAATTTCCAAAAATATTAAAGCAACCAAGTAGGGAGTAAATATATTCAATAATAAGCACAAGCTCCCCCTATCAACAAGCATATCAAGAATAATGTAAAAGTAATTTTTCCATAAGCTAAAAGCTTTAGTTTTTACAAATTGTTCAAGAGCTTATAAGCTCCCCCTGTCACAAAACATCATTAAACAATTATATAAGTCCATCAAGCAAAAATTGGACTAAAAACGAATCACAACTTATGGCTTTTATGAGCCATAACTTATAGCTTTTATGACAAGCTTTTATTAGCTTCTTTGAGCTAATGAGCCAATATCCTGTTTCTCCCCCTTTGGAATCATCAAAAAGAATGTTAGGATGATAAAAACATCATACAAATATATCAAAGTGCGCAAACGAGACGGTTTATCAACCATCGAGCAATTTATACTTAAAGTCCAAGGAAAATGGGAGAATTGTAGCATAAGAGATCCATAAGCTCATTAGTAACCTAAAAACATGATTTCAAAAGATTTTAATACATTTTGAAGCAAGAGAATCATGTAGAAGTTGAAAGTTTCATTGCGACATTTCATCGAACACCTTGTGTGCGTGAAAAATAAAAGAGGTTGTATATAGTCCTTGTAAAAGTTTCAAGCCAAAAAATTTCATATAATCATCAATCAACCTCATTCCAAAGCTCAATAAGATCATATGCAACATATGCAACATTTGTTCATCAAATAAGAGGCTCAACAAAGTAGATTCATACCAATTACCATCAAGTACTTCATACCAATTATCAAACCATGCCATATAAGAGTATTTTTACCATCAAATACTTCATCAAAATCATGATCATCCACAAGTCATTATCAACTTGCAATTTTAACCCTTTTAAGAAAACAAGCAAATATCATTAGTACAAATGAGTTTTACAAAGGTTCATAAAAATCCAAAGCAACAAAAATGCTAGAAAGTAAAAAAGGGGACATCAATTTTCGTCCGAAGAGAAGCAAGTTTCGGGAATGAGATCTTTGATGAATTTCTTCAATTTGCCAATTGACTTTTTCAAACTAGAATTTTCCTTTTTCACAACCCGGAGCTCTTTTCTAAGAGAGGCCACATCTCTAAATGTTTCTCTTTCCACTTTGGCCATTCTCTCTTTGAGATTTAGATCTTCAACATCCAACTCGTCTTCATCTCCTTCCTCATTTTCTTCCTCCCTAATTTCTTGTTCATTTCCCACATTTTCTTCTTCATTTTCCTCTTCATCATTTCTTTGTTCGTCAAACTCACCTCTACCAATATTTTCAACCTCATTGTCATTAAAGATATCATCCCAAGGTTGTTGTTGATGTCGAAGCACGCCCTAGCGGCTTTGGTAGGAACCCGTGGTAAATGTCGTCGCATTCTTACCATTTGTAGAATGTTGGCATTATCAAAATCATTGTGACGAATTTCGTATTCATTTCATTTTCCGGTATCCCGATAAATATAAGAGTCGGCAGATCAAATTACCCAAGGTATATTTTTTATTGGTAAGCTTTCTAGATTCCAACAAGCAATACACAAAGATTGCCCCGTAATTTACTCTTTCTCCTCGAACAATCTTATAGGTGAGAAAGAGTTCGAGATTACTTGGAAGTTTTACTTCCTTTCCACAAACACAATAGGAGCAAATGATAGATATAATCCGATAATTTGGCGGCATTGCCGAGTATGTCACTTCGGGATATACTCCTAAAAAGGTTTGCACATCATCTAGTGAAACACCTAAAATGTTATCATCCCAATGAGCGCAATCCACATTGACCACTTCATCATTTGGCACATTAAAGTGATTACAAATATCAGCCAATGTCCATGAAAAAATGCCTACCATTAACAAAGGTGTGAAGTTCCAACGGATTATCTACCGTAGCATCAACAATCCACATATTTGCATAAAAAAGTTTTATAAGCTCGTCATCATAATGCAAACACGGATTATCCCAAAATGAAACCCATCCTTGAATTTCAAAATAAGCTCTAATATCCGGAAATTCATCATGAAATGCTTGAAAACGAACCATACGAGTGCACGCAATTTTCTTATCATTCAATCCAATATTCTCATAATGTTCCTCCGCAAGTTTATTTAAAAATCGAAATCTATTAGCTCTAGAGGGAGGCTCGTAGAGAAGTGATAACTTACTAGAGTCCCAATGAATGCTCGATTTTGAAACCCCGGCTCTTAATTCGACAATCTCCTCTTCCGTAAGCCGATTTTGATAGTCTCCTTGTAGAATATCATCTTGTTGGGGATTGGAAGAAGATTCTCCCCTTTGCCTCCTTCTCCTCTTTTGAGGATTTCGTTCGGTAGAATTTCTTGGAGGTGCCATATATGTGAAGTTCTTGCAAAAAAAAGTGAATTAGCAAGAAAGATTACAAGGATTGATGAAGAATTGAAGATAGTAGAAGAAAGGGGGGAAATTCGCAGTTATAGGGTTTAACAAAAAAATTTCTGCGTCTGTAATGAAATAAAGGCAGAACGTTTTTTAAATTGAGAAATTGCTCTGGGCGACCGGTCGAGGTAGGGTGCGACCGGTCGACGTGCGGCACCGTCGCCCGACTTTGGCACCGTCCCAAGGTAATTTTTCTTTTCCTGAAATTTTCCAAAATTCGATTTTTCACCCCAAAAGTTTTAAAACTTTGCAAAAAGATAATTTTGGATCAAGTCCAACAAATACGGGTTTCGGGAAAACATATATTCGAGAAAATCGAGACTTAACAAGTAGTACCCTTTTTAAGAGAATATTTGCAAAATCATTTAGGGGCTCTTAAGGGGTTAAAATGAAATATCTTGAAAGATATGTGCATAAGCATAATATCGAGTTCTAAGAAAAATACGAGTAAACGTACCTCGATAGTTTAAGAAACTTGACGATGAAATAGCCAATGAAAATGAGATATATATCCTACACAATTCTTAAACAAAATTTGCACAAAAGCACGAGTGTAGGCAAGTAATAGGAGATATCAAGAAAAATGCTTATGCTTATGACAATACATAGAAGATAATAAACCACATAGGACTAATAAAATGCACAAGAGTTTTAGAAATATCATGCAAGGTCTTCTTTTAAACATTTTGAAACTCACAAATATATTAAAGACCTAAATTAAAAAATAATTGCATGAAAACTCATTTTGCAATTAAGACATAAATAAAACATGCATATAATTAAGATAAAATGCATATATAAATGGGGAGATACGGTTTACCAATTACGTCGTTTCCATGGGTTGCGCCTTTCCCATTGTTGATGATATCTTCCTTTTGAGAAGTCACTTTGTTGATGGTGGCTTCTTTGATTATTCCATTTCCAAGGTTTGTTACCTTCCCTTTGTTGATAGTCTCTTCTTCTTTGAAAATCATCTTGATGATGTCTTTGCAATTTCCAAGGATTGTGTTCTTCCCATTTTTGATTATATCTTCTTCTTGGAAATTGGCTTGGTCGAAAATAGTTTCTCCTTCTTTGATCAAATGAAACGGTCATTTGATGTCTACTTGGCGGTATAAATTTTCTTCGATCATTATTTCGCCGGGTACCTAATATGACATTGTTTTGTGGTACCCTTATGTGTTTGGGTCCTTTGGGATTAGTCTTGAGACTTTTAGGTCTCCAACAATAATTAGAGCTATTTCTAGCCCGACAAGTATTTACCGTATGACCCTTTTTACCGCAATAAAAGCATGTAATAATTCTAGGAGCATAATGGCCAATATGCATAGTGACTTGATCCTTTTTCATATGATTAACAACATTAGGCTTATGATCAAGTCCTTTATCACAATTATGAATATCAACAATATTGGACATTTTATTGGTACTTAAGTTTGATTTGGATAAATCATTTTTCAAGTATTTAATATTCTCAACAATAGTACTATTTTCTTTTTCAAGGTTTCTAACCTTATCAAGAGTGGTAGTGTGAGAACATGATAGTGATTCATAGGAAGTAAATAAACTATCCTTATCATTTTTCAAAATATTGAATTCCTTTTTCAAATTTTTGTATTTAACAAGTAAGCTTTGGAATTCATTTTGAAGTTCATCATAATCATTTTGCAAATCACTATAATCATTTTGAATGACAATATCATAGGAAATAAAGGGTTTAAGACATACCTCGTTTTCTTCATTGATGCCCATAAAACAATATTCAACTTCTTCATAATTGGAAGTTGTAAGAGGCTTGTTCCTTAGATTTGAACTTGTATCCCTTTGAGAAGTAGATGCTTTTGTTTGACTCCTTTCATTTGCAAATACTCCATAGATGGCTTCTAATTTTTGCCATACTTCATGTGCCGATTTTATTCCTACAATATGTTCATATTCCGAATTAGTAAATGAACAATACAAAATATTGAGAGCTTTACCGTTTAAAGAGATGATTTTCTTCTCTTCATCATTGAGCTTTTTGAAGCCTTTTGAGGTGTGTGGTGTATCTTTCATCGGAATGGATTCTCCGTTTATGACGGTGTTCCAAATGTCGAACCCGCAACCTTGTAAGTAGCATTCCATTCTTTCTTTCCAAAAAATAAAATTTTTGGAATCAAATAGTGGTGGCTTGGTGGTGGAGGTGCCGGATAGATGAGTTTCGTTCGTAGCCGACGATCGTTTCTCTTCACTCGCGATGTGAAACGAGCTTGCCAAAGAGTTTGGCTTTGATACCACTTGTAAGTCCAAGCGGCTACGATAATCTAGAGGGGGGGTGAATAGATTATCTCCATCTTTTTGATTTAGCCCTCTTTTTACAATCGAATGCTCAAACACAATAATAAAGGTGCGGAATGTAAACAACACACGTCGATTTAAAGAGGTTCAACCCACCTAAGGCCTAATCCTCTACCACCCCAAAGATATCCGGGATGGATTTCAAAAAAAAAGAATTTTATTAATTACCAAAATTAATACAAATTCAACTTACAACACCTTGAAGAGCACCACACTCTTCTTCAACACCACCTTTGAGATTACCACAATCATTTTTTGAAGATTACCACAATCTCCAACGGCACCTTGTGAAGATTACCACAATCTTCAACCTTGAAGAATACCAAATTCTTCAACACCTCAATAAGAAGATCACCACAATCTTCTTGCACCTATCACCTAGATCATCCAAGTGTGTTCTTACCACAAGAACACTCACAAGGATATCTTGTGTTTGAATGATAACCAAAATCAAGATTACAACTCAATAATGAATAATACAATTTGAGTGCAAAGTGTAATCAAGAATAGCCTAGACCTCAAGGATGTGAAAGTGATAAGCTAGGCAAATTTACAACAAGAATAATAACAATGAAAGAACAAGTGTTTGCTTTGAATGTGTCTTGTTGTGTTGTATCTCAATTGTTGTACTTGTTGCTCCAAAACTTCCTCTATTTATAGGAGATGATTGATCAAGCATAGGCTCCTCTTGGGGATTGAAAATCTACAGAAAAATACAATTAAAATCAAGAATATAGTCATTAGAAATCAATCCCACAATTTAAGAAAATGTGTCTCTTGTCAAACGGTCATATTTTTTGTCATTCAATACAGGCGACGACCGGTCGCATTAAATAAGAGATTTGAAGAACACTTTGGAAATTACAACAGGGCGACCGATCGACATAGGCTTCGACCGGTTGACCCCTGTCTCAACCGGTCCACCTTAATGACAAAATCGAAGAAGATTTGTTCTGTTCAAAATGAAACATGCAGTCGGCCGACCCTGGCGGCGGCCGACGCCCCTTGATGCGACCGGTCGACCTGCCTGATTTTACTTCCGTCTCATTTTCTGTTTCAAAAATCATCTTCAGGTACGGGTTGCCCTATAGGGCGACCGGTCGACCACGAGACAAAAATGTTGTCCAATTTTTGTCGAAAATAAAACTCAAGAAATACTCCGAAAATTTAGTAAAAACATTTTAAACCAATCGGGAGTATTTAGACAACATCTAGAAATCTTGTTATAGGAGTAAAAACCCATTGACATAAAATCATTAAAAGTGTTGTCCATTATTATCAAAAATAAACTAGAGGAAATACTCCGGAAAATATTAAAACCTTTTTAAATCATTTAGGAGTATTTGGACAACCTTTAAAAACATTGTTTTGGTGACAAAATAAAATCATCCAAATTAAGATAAAAACATGTATCAAACAATTACCCCTATTGCCCGGCATTTCAATGTCGATTTCCGAGGCTTGGAGCCTATCCCGGGCAGCACTCGGGTTAATTTGGCATCGTTGCACCACATGAAGTTCATAGCAAATGAAGACAACACATTGGTACTTCTACAAAAGAAAGGTGCTGCATTTCCGTTGCCTAACCCGCCATACACCACCGTCGATACATTGACGGACACCACCAACTTCCTAACAAGGTTGCGAGAATCGCTAGGCGCCGGTCGGGCAATCCGGCGCCTAGCGCCCTAGGGCGCTAGGCGGGCGCCTAGGCGCCCTAGATCTGCGCCTAGAAAAGCCCAAGTTTTTCTTATTTTTTTATTTTTTTGTATTTTGGCCGATTTTTCCCGATTTTTGGCGATTTATTCCGCTGAGACCGCTGGGACCGATTTTTTCCCGATTTTTCCCGATTTTTTGCCGCTTGGGCGCCCGCCTAGGTCGCCTAGCCCGCCAGCGGGCGCCAGGCGATTTTGCCCCAGACGACGATTTTTTGGCCGATTTTCGGAAAATCGGGTCGGCTAGGCGCTAGCGCTAGTCGGCGCCTGCGGCCGCCAGGCCGATTTTTACAACATTGCTTCCTAATGAACTCGACGCACATAACCGAAAGGCCGAGGCTATAGAGGCAAGAAAAGAGGCGCAGAGTTGAGGGTTTCTTGGATGAAGTGGATATGGTGGCGGAGGAGGCTGAGATACATGGACGCGAAATGGGGATGGAACCTCCTCACCCCCAAATTGGGTATGATATACCCGAGTCCTCACACGGAGGCGATTACCCCCGACATTCTCAAAGCGGGGATCGTCCCGGTCCTTCTCATAGTGGAGGACCCCAGCCAGCGCACGATTTTCAAGACATGTTTTATGCGTTTGGGGAGGACTTGAGGCGGCAAGAAGAAGAGTTGAGGCGGCAATGAGAGGATTTGAGGCAACATAGGGCTGATTTTCTCGCATTCAGCGAGCGATTTGATCGGCGTTCTGAGGAGACGTGGCAAGTGCTCCAACAGCTACAAATGTGGCATATTTCTCAAGGCCACTTCCCACCGCCGCCCGAGATCTGTATATCCCCACTTTTCGTTATTGAAATTCTATTTTTCCCCTTAGGACACTATAATTTCATTCAAATTTGGGGGGAGAGATAGCATTTTAATACATGAAAAGTGTGGATACAAAAAAAAAAAAAAATTCATGCATTTTGTGTTTTCATATAGTTGCATTAGAGCATTTTAGGTTGCATTTGCATTAGAGCACGTTTATAACTTTAGCACATCTATTGCTTTCGTAGTGGTTAGAGAGTGAGTTGACCAAGCATGTTGCAACTTGTTGTTGTGTGTTGATTGAAAATTCTTATTGTTAGGATTGGATGTTGGTTACGGGTTGATTGAGCCTTGAATAGATGACATTGAGCATGTTGATATGGAAAACTTGGTTTGATGCTTTGAATTGCATAATTGCAAGCCTGTGAGCTTTTGAGCCTTTGCTGCTTGTATCTTGCGCAGTCTTGTTGTGATTTGAGTGTATCATTCATGTCGTTAAAATTCTAGAACTTGCTTGGGTATCTCTGTCAAGGCCACATGTTGTATGCGAACTGTGAAGGTGATTAAAGGTCATTTTTGTTAGCCTTTCAAGCCTTTTGCATACCTAATGATGATATTGAAATTCCTAGTTAGCCAAGTTGAGCCTATAGCCTATTTCTTTGATAGTCACGAAATTTAACCTTTGATCTTAATATATCCATCACCTAAGACTCGAATGTATAGTGTTGAGTAAAGGAATGAATGAGGATGAATGGGTGGGAATTGAAAAGTAGGGTAAATGGGCACATGATGGCTCAAAAGCTACCTTTAAAACCGTAGGCAAGTGCACCTATCGTTTTATAGTATAGATTATTAGTCAAAGTGTCATTCCCATTCGAGGATTGTAAGTACTAATAATTACCGTCTTTTTGTTATTTAATCTAACAATTTTCAGAGTTTTTGTTTGATGAAAAAGGAAAACAAATTATAAATTGTAAAAATGAAGTAAAATTTGTAGAATAAGAAATCAAGAGATAAAAATGTGTTTGAATGTAAATCCCTCTAGAATGTTTTTGTGATTTGACAAGTTAAAAGATTCAACCATAAGCCCTTAAGTAAAAACCAACCTCTTTTAATAAAATATCATGCTATGTGGACCGTAGAAATTCCCGATTTAAGTTAATCCCTTTCTCAAGGCGAAAAACTCCTAATCTCAAGTTGATTAACTGAAATCTCTTTCTAGTTAAAACCCCCAAGATTGCATTATAACGATTTATGAATTCCCATATTAGGTTTGACCCTAATCCAGAAGATTTATGTCGTCCTATATCTAGGATTGCATGCAACTCTTTTCACTTATACAAATTCTTTTTCACCATAAATCTTTCGATTACCCGATGAAGAAAAGATATCAAATTAATATACCGGAAATATTAACTCGAATGAGATAAGCATGATATAAGTGAATCACACAAGACATGAGAATTCTATTAAAAACATACAAACCTTAATCACAAATCCATTCTAGAGTTCATTACACTCAAACACTAAGATTTTAGCTACTCATGATTTTGACAAAAGAGTAAATTACACAAGAAGATTTAAGCATTGTAGACATGGTGTACTTATCTTTCTCAAAACCTCAATGGACTTCTTCCTTGATTGATGATTTTGCTCCAAGCCTTCTTCTCCAATATTGCCCCAAGCTTTCTTCTCCAAGACCCCTTGATCCCAATTCTACTTAATGAGATGGATACAATGAATATTTCCTGAATATCTAATGAATGCCTCTCCCAATTTCAACCCTTGGCTTTTATAGGCAACCAATACATTGATAGTACTCTCTTTTATTAAACAATCACCCCCATTTTCCTTGTTGGTTGGTGAATTCTTGTATTCAAGTGATGAGGGAGGGGACATGGAGAGATGTTTCAAAAAAAATAGGGTGTTAAAAGTGTACAAAAGTGGCCAAAATGGGTTGGTTGGTGAGTTTTCCCCAAATTCCGCAAAGAAAAGTTGCAAAAAGAGGTCCGGACACGCCAGTTGGGCGTACGGCCAGCCGTCTTTGCAACAAAATTGCCGAAACACGCCCGACACGGCCGTGTTGGCCAACACGGCACGGCCCGTGTTATGCGACACGGCCAGGCCGTGTTCGGGCCTGTTTTGTGCGATTTTTCCTCCTCTTTTGATCCCCTTCAACATGGCGTGTTCGGTGACACGGTTTGGCCGTTTGGACCCTTTTTCCAATTTTTATCCAATTTATTTCCTTCTTTTTGAACATGGTCATGTTACTTGACACCCCAAGTCATGTTGAGTGATTTTCTTGCCTTTTTTCAAGTAATATTGGCTTCACATTGCTCCAAATTGCTCCACCTATAATGTTAAACACATCACACGATGAAATGCTACGAAATACTTGAGAAACTATGATTTTTCTAACAAAACAATTCAAAAACTATTGAATTAATGATACAAAATATGTACAAAATGACACTTATCAAACCGCCTCCAACTTGGAAATTTTGCTTGTCCTCAAGCAATTTTTAAAACAAAGAGATGGGTTGAAAACAAAAAGAGATATCTATCTTCACAATTTCGACATGATTGAAGTGAATCGCTAACCTTTTCCTTCCCAATTAAGTCAATCCATCCGTTTTCAAATCAACCAATTTGTTAAAAAGAGAGTGACTTCAATAATTGGAATCGTTCAAAACATCACGCTTGTCATATCACGAAAAATTTGTCATTCATATGCTTAGATCAAATACAAAAATGTAATGATAAAAGGAGAAGTCCAAAACTCGGGTCTTTTCAATTTTTTTTTTTTTATATTGCAAATATAATTATAAAATCAGGACATTTTTGAGGCAAACTTCCACTAGGTTTAAATTTTTAATGTCTTTTCAAAAACTCCTAGGGTGGTGTCCCATATTCATATTTGTGTCGCCGTTTTACGTAAGAGACAAACATGGGGCTCATGAATGCTCCTAGTTACTAAGCAACAACAAGAGGAATATAACCTCGATTTGTCCCTTTATATAACAAAGATAGCACTTTTTTTTTTTTTTTAACCCGAGTTATGGTTTCTCTAGTGATCATGACACAAAGTATCTAGATTTAAGCAAAGTCCAAGCTAACTTCATGACATTAAACTCTTTTGGCCAAATTCATCCTTTTACTAGAGTCACACAGTTTAAAAACATTTTGGCAATTTGAGTTTTCACAAAGATGACTTTTTCGGGATAAAAATGGTCATAACCAATCCACAACTAACCTATCTAATTGTAAAAAAAATTACCTCATGTTTGTTTGCAATGTATTGATAAGGTGCGTAAAAAGAAAACGAAATATCCACAAAGAAAGCTAAAACACGCAAAGCTAAAGAAAATAGTTCAAATCCAAGCGTTCTAACAAATCTCGCCACCCCCAACTTCAAGGGTCACATTGTCCCCAATGTGAAGAGGAGATGGGATACAAAATGGAGCAAAGGAAACGAAAACTAAGACAAAGACAAATACGACCTTATGACGGTGGTGGGAAGTGTCCTTGAGAGAGGTGCCATTGATGGAGTTGAGAGAAAAGGGCATTTTGTTGTTGTTGGTCCTCTCGAATATCCCTAATGACGCCAAATTGCTGCTCCATCATTTGTTGTTGGCGGTCAAGCATATTCTCAGCGTTCGAGCATCGTTTGTTGATATGATAGCATGTCTCTTTGGTGTTGTTGCTCCTGTAGAATAGCTTGAAGATTGACTTGTTCATGTGGTGGCGGTGGTGGTGGTGGGTGAGATGAAGGAGTATGGGGTGGTGAATCCCTTGGAGAGATGGGGATTCGGGAGCATCATCCTCTATGGGAGGTAGTTCGAGGCGACCTGTCATCCTCCGGATTGTGTCGCATACCCATCAACCAATTGTCACGATTACGAATTGTAGTTCGTGCTTGGGGTCGGGAAGTAATAGTCGTTGGGATGTATGTCGAAAAAGCAAGCAAAATTGATCATTGATTCTTTCAATTAATTTTATAGCAGTACATACCTCGAGATCAATACGCGTGCTTCCTCGCGCTTGTTGTAAATCCGTTAAGTCATGCTCGAAGTGAAGAGCAATTGGAGTGATTAGGCCTCCAACAAGAATTTTACTACATTCGCCCCGCCCGACTTTACTCGAAAATGGCGTGCTAAGTGAGACCTTGTCAAGGTGTTTGCCATAGACCATAGCCCATAAAAACAATAGTTCGTCCTTCCTCAAATTCCCGTCACTTTCCCCCTCGAAAAAAGTGTGCTAGCCATCACACGATGCATATAACGAAAACAAGGATTTATTACGCGTGATACTTTAGCACGAGAAGCAAC
This sequence comes from Rehmannia glutinosa, assembly GCA_016081115.2. NCBI lineage: Eukaryota > Viridiplantae > Streptophyta > Magnoliopsida > Lamiales > Orobanchaceae > Rehmannia > Rehmannia glutinosa. Next base: position 33,043 of record JABTTQ020002956.1, on the reverse strand, counting down.
ATAGTCATATGAAGGAGCTATTTCATTCCAAAATCGCTGTGCATTAAAGTCGCTAGGAAAGCGTCTGTTACCATCAATTGGAAGACCATATATTTGATTGAAGTCGGCAAGAGTCAATGTATACTCTTGATTGAACAAGCGAAAAAAGAGATGAGGCCGTCCCTAGCATGAGTTCCCGTGAGGATTTCGGCGTTAAATGAGCTAAGGAATTCCAGTGTGACGCGCTCATAAGTTGGTGCTTTCGCACCCATGAATTGTCCCCACCCAACTTGTTCAAACATCCAATCAATATCTTCTTGTAGCCCAAGAGTCTCTAATGTCGTGGCGTCCGGATACCTGTGTTGTGCAATGGCTTACTCAATAATTGTTGATATCGGGTTGCTTGCTCGTCATCCCTAATAGAATGCCGTGAGCGATTACTTGGTGGATTAGCCCGGAGGGGGCGAGAGCCGAGGGTCCCCTGCATCGGAAGGAGCGGTAACTTCGGCCGTTTTGACATGGTAGTCCTGAAAAGGAATTTTTGATAGCAACATGCAATACAAGGACAGTTACTATTAATATTTCTTTGAAAACCAACTATCCTATAAAAACCATGCCTCAATTAAATTCCCAACAACAACATCATCCCATCACCTTCAAGTTCTCATCAAAATAGCAAGTAAGTTACAACAAAGCACGGTTTCCACTCATGATCAATCATATGATTCTAACAATCAATCAATCAACAAACGCTCATATCGTTATATTTAGGCAACAATAAACCCTTTCATTCGTTTAGGACCAATTTTGTTGGTGAAATTAAGCAAGATAATTCCAACAATTGACTTCACATGATTTTACCCATACAAATTTCAATAGCACATGGGGCCAACATTATCACCATAAAAATCCAAAAATACCCTCATCTTCAACACAAAAAATTCCAAAAATTTAAGTTAAATCAAAAAGCCCTAAATGATAGAAATTTATGAACAAATTGAAAGCATAAAAACAAAAATGATGAAATTAAACACAAAAAATAACATAGAAAATCATACCTTGAAATAGAAACCCACAAGAGAAATCTCCCAAAACCCACAAAATTCCCAACAATCAATCGGTAGAAGTGTTGGCAATGGAGGAAAGATGGTGTTTTATGGAAGAATTTGAGTTTAGATGGAAGAGTGAGGTGAATTTGGGGGAAATTTTGGTGAAGAAGAGGGGTTTTTAGGGTTTGGGGATGAAAAATTTCGAAAAAAAATACCCCAAATTCGAACCCTCCCCTGTTTTTTAACAGCCCGGACACGGCAGTGTCGGGCGACACGGCCTGGCCGTGTCCCGGGCTGTTTGGTGGTTAAAATGTTTGGGCCCGAACACGGGCGTGTCGGGCGACACGGCCCGGCCGTGTTTGGGCCAATTTTCAAAAAAAAAAATTTTTAAATATAAAAGGGAAAATTGGGGGATTTTGACACGGCCATGTCGGAAGACACGGCCAGGCCGTGTTCCGGGCTGTAATTGTTTTTTTTTTTTTTAAATAAATATCATCCCGAGTAAAAAAAATGAATCCTAAGTAAAAATTGGAAACAAATTGACACAAAAGTCATCGGGTTGCCTCCCGGGTAGCGCTTCTTTAGTGTCGTTTAGCTGGACTGATTCACCTCTAATTGTGTGATGTATTTGGGGGATCCTCAAGCTTGAGGGAATCTCTATAATTATCATCGATGGTGCCCCCAAAATAAAGCTTCACGGTGTCCGTTTACATTTAAAGGTGCCCATTTCCTTGTGCGTAATTTGATAGTCCCGTAAGGAAACACTTGAGTAATGCATGAATGGGCGGACCACCTGGATTTTAACTTACCCTGAAATAGGCGAAGTCGGGAATTGAATAGTAACACTTGATCACCCGGTTGGAATTCCCTCATGTGCTTAATGTGCTTGTCATGCCATTGTTTCGTTCGTTCTTTGTAAATTTTCGAATTCTCGTATGCCGAATTTCGCCATTCTTCGAGTTCGTTAATCTGCAATAAACGGTTATTTCCTGCACTTGACAAATCATAATTAAGCATTTTAATAGCCCAAAAGGCTTTATGTTCAAGCTCAACCGCAAATGACATGCTTTACCATAGACGAGTCGGTATGGGGTAGTCCCTATCAGGCGTTTTGAAAGCCGTTCTATAAGCCCAAAGGGCATCATCGAGTTTGAGGACCAATCCTTGCGAGAGTGCCCAACCGTTTTTTCCAAAATTCGTTTTAATTCGCGGTTGGACACTTCGACTTGACCGCTAGTTTGGGGATGATAAGCGGTCGCGACTTCGATGTGTGACACCATAACGCTTTAAAACCTTATCAAATTGATTATTACAAAAGTGAGTGCCTCTATCGCTAATGATGGCTCGTGGTGTACCAAACCGGGTAAAAAGTTTTTGAGAAAATGCACCACCATTCGAGCATCATTTTTAGGTAAAGCTTGAGCCTCTACCCACTTAGACACGTAGTCAACGGCTACCAAAATATATTTATTGCCAAACGACGGGAAAAGGTCCCATAAAATCAATACCCCAAACATCAAAAATTTCACAAACAAGTATACCGTTTTGGGGCATTTCATTTCTTCGAGAAATATTCCCCTGTTCGTTGACAACTATCACAAGTTTCAACATACCGTTTTGCGTCTTTGAAAAGTGTAGGCCAATAAAAACCCGACTCAAGGACCTTGCGTGCCGTAGTATTTGCTTGATAATGTCCACCGGTGGGTCCTTTGTGACAATGATTCAAAATGGAGATTGTTTGGGAAGTGCAACACACCTTCGTATGATTTGATCCGCACAAACTCGGAAGAGGTTGGGATCGTCCCAAATATAATACTTGAGGTCCGAAAAGAATTTCTTCTTTTGTTGATGGGTCATCCCTTTTGGGAGAACTTTTCCCCTGGCAAGATAATTAGCGAAATCGCAAACCAAGGAATATCAATTGAAATTGAGTTAAGGGCAAAGAGTTGCTCATCCGGGAAAGAATCGTTGATATGTCCATTGTGTTGCTCATCGGTCTTGGAGTGCTCAAGCCGAGATAGGTGGTCGGGCGGCAAGATTTTCGGCACCCGTTTATCTTTGATCTCCACATCGAATTCTTGGAGTAAGAGAACCCATCGAATTAGTCGTGGTTTTGCGTCATTTTTGTCGAGCAAATAGCGTAAAGCGAGTGATCCGTATAAACAATGACTTTGGATAGAATCAAGTATGACCGAAATTTGTCAAAGCGAAACCACTGCAAGTAGTTCCTTTTCGGTAGTTGTATAGTGGGATTGAGCAGGATTCAAAGTCTTACTTGCATAGTAAATTGGCCGGAAATGTTTATCTTTTCGTTGCCCAAGTACCGCTCCTACCGCATAGTCACTAGCATCACACATGAGTTCGAACGGTTGAGACCAATCCGGAGCCACCATGATGGGAGAAGTGGTGAGTTTTTCTTTCAAAGTGTTGAATGCTTGGAGACATTCATCGTTGATATCAAAAACTGCATCCTTTTCTAAAAGGCGAGTAAGCGGCCGGGCGATTTTTGAAAAATCTTTGATAAAGCGCCTATAAAACCCTGGCGTGCCCCAAAAAGCTTCTTGATAGCCTTCACCGAGGCGGGCGGTGGCAATTTGGAAATTGTATCAACTTTCGCTTTGTCAACTTCAATTCCCCTGCAAGAAATTTTATGCCCCAAAACAATACCTTCTTGTACCATGAAGTGGCATTTTTCCCAGTTAAGTACCAGGTTAGTCTCTTCGCAACGAACAAGGACTTTTTTAAGATTTGCAAGACAAAGATCAAATGAATCCCCAAAAACCGAAAAGTCATCCATGAAGACTTCCATGATTTCTTCTACAAGCTCGTCGAAGATGGCAAGCATACAAATAAGTTGAAAAGTTCTTTGGTGCGTTGCACAACCCAAAAGGCATGCGTCTATAGGCGAAAGTACCGTAGGGACAAGTGAAAGTGGTTTTCTCTTGGTCCTCCTGCTATCGGATCTGAAAATAACCTGACATGCCATCAAGGAAGCAATAATAGAGGTGACCGGATAAACGTTCAAGCATTTGATCAATAAAAGGTAAGGGAAAGTGGTCCTTGCGAGTAGCATCGTTAAGTTGTCGAATCGATGCAAACTCGCCAACCTGTTACCGTTAAGCATCGAGAATAAGTTCATTCTTTTCATTTGGTACCACCGCATCCCACCTTTCTTTGGGACCACTTGAACCGGACTTACCCACCATCTTGTCGAGATTGGATAGATGAGCCCAAAGATCTAGTAGTTTGATTACCTCTCGCTTTAACTACCTCTTTCATGTTTGGATTTAAGCGGCCGAGGTAGAACAACCGGCTTGAAATTTTCCTCCATCGAATCTTGTGAGTGCAAAAGGAAGGATTGATCCCTCGAATGTCGGGAGATTTTCCAAGCGATGGCCTTTTTATGTTCCCGTAATATTGCCAACAATCTATCCTTTTGATGAGAAGATAAATTGGAGGAAATAATTACGGGAAGTTTGGCGTTCTCGGCTAGAAATGCATATTCAAGTGTTCGGGTAACTCCTTCACTCAACAAAGTGGTGGATCCTCAATGGATGGTTTGATATGCCCCACCCGTGAGTTTTCAATTTTTTCGAATTCTTTCGTGGGTCTCGTTGGTTCGTTTTCCTCCAATGCGAGTACGGATTCCCTAAGAAAGGGGTTTTCATCCGATATACCCGCACTTTGAACAATACAAGTCTCCAAGAATTAGTTAGAAATCATGCTTGGTAGAGAGTTGGTTATCTCCATATCGATAAGATCAATAGCAAAACAGGAGTCATCTTTATCTATCGTATTTTTCATTGATGTAGCGATTTTAAAAATGACTTGTTCATCTTCGACTCTTAAAATTAGTTTTCCATCATGCACGTCAATGATTGCCTTAGCAGTAGCTAAAAATGGACGCCCTAAGATCAATGGGACTTCGACATCTGTATGCATATCAAGAATTACAAAATCGACAGGAAATATAAACTTATCGACTTTGACCAACACATCTTCAATAATGCCTCTAGGATATTTAATAGATCCGTCGACTAATTGCGCTCATCCTAGTTGGTTTTGGCTCCCCTAGACCCATTTGTTTGAATAAATCATAAGGCGTCAAATTAATGCTAGCCCCTAGATCGGCCAATGCCCGATCAACAGTCAAATTACCGACATGATAAGGAATAGTGAAACTCCCTGGATCTTTGATTTTCTGAGGTAACTTGTTTTGCAAAATTGCCGAGCATTCCTCATTTAATTGCACCATGGATATTTCTTCAAGCTTCTTCTTATTTGAAAGAAGATCTTTTAGGAACTTGGCATATTTTGGCATCTGTGAAAGGGCTTCAACAAAAGGAATATTGATGTGCAATTGCTTAAATAAATCCAAGAACTTACCAAATTGGTCGTCATGTTTGTCCTTACGCAATCGACTTGGATACGGAATAGGTGGTTGGAATTCCGGTACCTTTTTCTTTGTTTCCTTGGATACCGTTCGTCTTTTTTGTTGTATGGGCGTGGGTTCGTCCTCCGGCATCCGTACTTCGTCTAGCTTTGTTCCACTCCTTAGAGTAATTGCTTTTACCTGTTCTCTTGGATTTGGCTCGGTGTTGCTAGGTAAGCTCCCTTGTGGCCTTTCGGAGATCATTTTGGCAATTTGACCAATTTGATTTTCCAAGTTGCGAATGGATGCTTCTTGGTTCCTTAGGGATGTTTCGGTGGCCGTGAAATGGGTTTCCGTTGTTTGGGCGAATTTGGACAAGAAGTCCTCCAAACTTGGTTTTCGCGGTTGGAAACCGGGAGGTGCGATTTAATTGGGAGTGCATTTGGATTAGGCTTCGTGACCTTGATTTCCCCAACTAAAGTTCGGGTGTTGACGCTTGAACCTGGATTATAAGTGTTCTTTGAAAAGATTATTTTGAAAGGGTCGAGATTGATTACCTAGATAATCCACTTGTTCATGCGGTGGTATCGCGTGAGGGCAATCTTGGTGGTTGTGCGATCCTCCACAAGTCTCGCATGAGAAGGCTTGTTGTGGTGGTGGTTTTGGAGCTGCCAACCCGTCGATTTTCTGAGTTAGAGCTTCGACACGTGCGGCTAGTGTCACCACCGCGTCCGCATTATATACTCCCACCGACTTTGGTTTTTCCTCGTACGGATTGCCATTGATAGCCATTCATGGCCATTCCTTCTATGAGATCTTGGGCGGCTTCGGTGTCTTATTGTTCAATGTTCCCCCGCCGCCGCATCAATCATCTGCCTTTGTCGATGAGAGCAACCCATTGTAAAATGTTTGGACTTGCATCCAAATGGGAAGACCATGATGTGGGCATTTTCGCAGAATTCTTTGAATCTCTCCCAAGTGTCGTACAAGGTTTCATCGTCCTCTTGAGTGAATGAAGAGATCTCATTCCTCAATCGTGCGGTTTTAGCGGGTGGGAAATACTTTAAAAGGAATTTTTCCGCCATAATGCTCCATGTTGTGATCGTTCCCTTCGTAAAGTGTTTAGCCATTGTTTAGCTCGTCCCGAGTAAATGGGAACAAGCATAAACGGATGGCATCGTCGGAGACTCCATTTATTTTGAAAGTATCGCAAATTTCAAGGAAATTCGCGATATGATTATTTGGATCTTAAATGCTGTAAGCCGTCGAATTGAACAAATTGTTGCACCATTTGAATGACATTCGGTTTGATTTGAAATTATTGGCCGCAATAAATGGCCTTACGATACTAGACGACGTCATCGTCCATAGATGGCTTGGCGTAGTCATACATGGTTCTTTGTTGTTCATCCGCCATATCGGGATTCTTGCTTTCGTTAGTGTCCTCCTCGTGGTCCATACTAATACTTTCCTCTGTGTTGCTACCGGCGGTCTCGCGCTTCCCGGATTCGGCGACGAGTAGGCATGCATCGTAGTAAACAAGGAGGATAAGTATAATCCAAGACTTACAAAGATAGATACCTAGAAAGACAATTGATGAAAATAAAAAAATGATTAAATTAACAAAAATAAGGTGTTCTTAATATTACAATCCCCCGACAACGGCGCCAAAACTTGATGGCTCAAAAGCTACCTTTAAAACCGTAGGCAAGTGCACCTATCGTTTTATAGTATAGATTATTGAGTACCGAGTGTCATTCCCACGAGGATTGTAAGTACTAATAATTACCGTCTTTTTGTTATTTAATCTAACAATTTTCGAGTTTTTGTTTGATGAAAAAGGAAAACAAATTATAAATTGTAAAAATGAAGTAAAATTTATAGAATAAGAAATCAAGAGATAAAAGTGTGTTTGAATGTAAATCCCTCTAGAATGTTTTTGTGATTTGACAAGTTAAAAGATTCAACCATAAGCCCTTAAGTAAAAACCAACCTCTTTTAATAAAATCTCATGCTATGTGGACCGTAGAAATTCCCGATTTAAGTTAATCCCTTTCTCAAGGCGAAAAACTCCTAATCTCAAGTTGATTAATCAAATCTCTTTCTAGTTAAAACCCCAAGATTGCATTATAACGATTTATGAATTCCCATATTAGGTTTGACCCTAATCCGAATATTTATGTCGTCCTATATCTAGGATTGCATGCAACTCTTTTCACTTATACAAATTCTTTTTCACCATAAATCTTTCGATTACCCGATGAAGAAAAGATATCAAATTAATATACCGGAAATATTAACTCGAATGAGATAAGCATGATATAAGTGAATCACACAAGACATGAGAATTCTATTAAAAACATACAAACCTTAATCACAAATCCATTCTAGAGTTCATTACACTCAAACACTAAGATTTTAGCTACTCATGATTTTGACAAAAGAGTAAATTACACAAGAAGATTTAAGCATTGTAGACATGGTGTACTTATCTTTCTCAAAACCTCAATGGACTTCTTCCTTGATTGATGATTTTGCTCCAAGCCTTCTTCTCCAATATTGCCCCAAGCTTTCTTCTCCAAGACCCCTTGATCCCAATTCTACTTAATGAGATGGATACAATGAATATTTCCTGAATATCTAATGAATGCCTCTCCCAATTTCAACCCTTGGCTTTTATAGGCAACCAATACATTGATAGTACTCTCTTTTATTAAACAATCACCCCCATTTTCCTTGTTGGTTGGTGAATTCTTGTATTCAAGTGATGAGGAGGGGACATGGAGAGATGTTTCAGAAAAATAGGGTGTTAAAAGTGTACAAAAGTGGCCAAAATGGGTTGGTTGGTGAGTTTTCCCCAAATTCCGCAAAGAAAAGTTGCAAAAAGAGGTCCCTGACACGCCAGTGTTGGGCGACCACGGCCAGGCGTCTTTGCAACAAAATTGCTGAAACACGCCGACACGGCCGTGTTGGCACGCCAGGCCGTGTTGTGACACGCCAGGCCGTGTTCGGGCCTGTTTTGTGCGATTTTTCCTCCTCTTTTGATCCCCTTCAATATGGCCGTGTTCGGTGACACGGTTTGGCCGTTTTGGACCCTTTTTCCAATTTTTATCCAATTTATTTCCTTCTTTTTTGAACATGGTCATGTTACTTGACACCCCAAGTCATGTTGAGTGATTTTCTTGCCTTTTTTTCAAGTAATATTGGCTTCACATTGCTCCAAATTGCTCCACCTATAATGTTAAACACATCACACGATGAAATGCTACAGAAATACTTGAGAAACTATGATTTTTCTAACAAAACAATTCAAAAACTATTGAATTAATGATACAAAATATGTACAAAATGACACTTATCAGCACACTTGGTTAAATGGGACATAAAAAGGAAGGAAAGGAGTTGAGTGAAAAAAAAAATGCTGAAAATGCACAAATGAAAAAAAAATTGATTGAAAAGTTGATAAACTTGGGGGGCGAAGGATTGTGAATGGAGGCGATTCTCAAAAGAAAGGAAGGAAATGGAGACAAATGAAGTTGATAAAAATGAGAGATGATTGGAGTAGCATATGGGATTGTAATGAAAATGATTGATATGCTCATCGGTCTATATACTCGAGTTTGAGTCACTTTATCCAAAATTTCCTACCCAAACCAAAGAGCCTTCATTACAACCAAATGAGAAAGTCCTTTTTGATTCACAAATTGCATACACTCTAGTGGCAGAGATATGAGACGAATTGCAAGCCTATGGCAATTTTGCGACATCGAATTGATTTGAGCGTAAACACGTCCTATATCCTTGTGAGATGAGAGTATACACTTAACTTTGAGAGTTGGAATTCAGAGCATTTCACTTTGTTTACTTGAGGCGTGTTCTTTGATCAGATATTTTAGGCTTGATTGGTTTGTTGCTTGACATTCATGATGAACAATATGAATCTCTTTTTGGATCCGTTGTGTGCGCTTTTATTCTTATCTCCCTTTTGTGCTTGATCGTATTTAAAAAAAAATTGTTGATCGGGACGGTCAACGGTGTAAGTTTGGGGGATTTTGATAGGCGTGAGTTTTGCATGTATTTTGAGGCGTATTTCGAGCTATAATGATGGGTAAACATGCATATACTCGCGTTAAATGTCACATATTCACTCCTTGTGGAAAAGATATTACACTTTGCTTATTTTGTAGGAATTTCATGATATTTGAAGCTAATTGAATGCGAATACGAGGAAAGCAAAGTGGAAACACGGAGAATTGAGTGGATATACGAAAAGTGAAGCCTAAAAGAGCGAAAACTGAGCGTATACGGAAAAGACAAGGGGCACACGGGTTGGGCGTGCCTCAGAAACCACCCGTGCACCCCTGTATAAATGTAACTGGAGCTGCAGCATGGCGCACGGGTAGCCCATGCATCGACGCATGACCCGTGCATCCTACAGAGGGTTGGAGTATTTCACCGGAATGGCGCAGGGGTAGGCCGTGCTCCGATGCACCACCCGTGCGCCCTACAGAGAGTTGGGTAATTTCAGCAAGGTGGCGCACGGGTAACCCGTGCTCCGGCGCACCACCCGTGCGTCTGCGCTGGAATCCCATAATCTGCAGCATTATGCCCTAAACTTGATGGTGGGTATAAAAAGGCTTTTTGGGAGGCGCACACAAGGGGAGATTCTGGCATTTTTGGGATCTACAACACAAGATAAGGGTCAACTCTTGGAAGGAGACATCAAGGAGACAATCGAGTTGCATCGGAGCTTGAAGAACGGAGATATATCGAGAGATTGTCGACGTTCCTAAGTTTTTCTTGCTTCTCTTTTAGTTTCAATCTTTCATTTTCATTTGTAATGATTTTGAACACTTTGTTTATAAGTTGTTTAATCATGTGTAGCTAAACTCTAGAGATTTCCGGGTTTTGGAAGTAGATTAATGAACTCTTGTTGGATGTTTTAATCTTAGTTGAAGTTATTATCTTGAAGCCTATTTGAGTATTTTGAGCTTATTCTTGTTTTATCACTTGATCAATGATTTAACTTGTTTGATATATTGATTCATAATTCGAGAGATGAGTTTCAATATTAGATCTTGAATACTTGACACAAATATTTGCATGAATCGAGAGGTTTGTAAATATTTGTGAGGATATTTGATCTTTTGTGCTTTTGGGAGTTGAGTGATTCATGTTGAGTAGAGATGCTAGCATAAGTATTTCGATCTACGTTTTATATGCATCTCGAGAGAGAGGATAAAATAGTTTTGTGATCGTCTTATAGGAATATTGATAATAACGTGGCTCGATTAAACTGAACAACAAGAGGATTATTAATCGAAACCTTAACTCGGAAATCCATTTCATTATCTTGATACTTCTTTCATTTGTGTTATCTTAATCTTGTGTTTTAGTGATTTAAATTGTCTTAATCTCAATACAACAATCATCAAATGTCGATCGTCTAAATAAAAATAAGACTATCTTGGATCAATACTTAGTATATTAATTTATTAGTCTCCGTGGATATGACCTTGCTACCCTATTCGATAACGTACACCGTACACTTGCGGTGAAGCTAAAAATATAGGCGAACAATTTCCAACCTCATTCTTGTAGCTTTTAAAATCTTCTAAGGCCTCATCTTTACCTGTCAAAAGATGTACATAACAGTATCTTGTGTAATCATCGATAAAAGTTACAAAATATTTTCCCACCTCTGTTGCACAAACTTTAAATCACATATATCACTGTGGATTAATTCTAGAGGTTCTGTATTTCTTTCCACCAAGTTAAATGGTGTTTTAGCCAACTTGGTGTTTTAGCCATTTTTGCCTCAACACAAATTTCACATTTGTGATGTGAATCTGTTTTAAAATTAGGTAGTCATTCCAAGTTTACTAACCTTCTTAAAGTGTGTAAAATTCACATGTCCTAATCAACATGCCATAAATTTGAACACTCAAGCAAATAAATAGAAGCATTTATTTTATTGCTTTCAAAGTTGTGGAGTACATTCATTACATTCATCTTGATCGGACCATTTTCTAAGTAACCCATTCCATATGAACTGTCCATTTTTCATAAGTACACACTTTTGAGCCCTTCAAATACTAGTCTAAACTCTGCCTTGACCAATAACGATCCGACACCAAATTTTTCCGAATGCCTGGAACATGAAGGACATCAAAGAGGGTCAGTTCCTTGCCCGAAGTCATCTTCAGCACCACTTTGCCTAGAACGACAATTTAAGAAGTTGTAGAATTTCCCATGAATAATTTCCTTCCTGCCATTGATTGGAGTATACGTTGAGAACATGTCTTTGTCGGAGCAAATATGGCGTATAGCACCTGTGTCCACCCACCATTCTTGTAAGTCCAAGCGGCTACGATAATCTAGAGGGGGGTGAATAGATTATCTCCATCTTTTCGATTATGCCCTCTTTTTAGAACAAAATAAGCCAAGACAATATAAAAGGTGCGGAATATAAACAACACGCATCGATTTATAGAGGTTCAACCCACCTAGGGCGTAATCCTCCACCACCCCAGTATCTCCGAGATGGATTTCAAAAAGAAAAAAGATTTTATTAATTTCCAAAATTAATACAACACCTTACAACATCACCTTGAAGAGCACCACACTCTTCTACAACACCACCTTTGAGATTACCACAATCTCTCTTGAAGATTACCACAATCTCCAATGGCACCTTGTGAAGATTACCACAATCTTCAACCTTGAAGAATACCAAATTCTTCAATACCTCAAGAGCACCACACTCTTGAAACACCTATCACCTAGATCACCCAAGTGTATTCTTTCCACAAGAATACTCACAAGGATGTCTTGTGTTGAATGATTACAAAAATCAAGATTACAACTCAATAATGAATATTAAAATTTGAGTGCAAGTGTAATCAAGAAATAAAGCCTAGACCTCAAGATGTGAAAGTGAAATACTTAGGCTATAAATACAACAAGAGTGTTGAATATGAAAACTTGGAAATTTGCAGATTTCTTGTTGTGTATTTGCTTGTGTTGTTATCATTTTGTATTTTCAATTCATCCTCTATTTATAGGAGAGTCTTCACCAACATAGGCTCCTTCTTCTTCACTTTTGTCTACAAAAAGAGGATCACAAGATGTAGAAATATTGTACAACGGTACAAATTTTGCTGTAAAAAGATTACACAGCGCGAATGTTGCCCTGTATAAGATTTCGAACGTTTTGAAAAAGATAGTGCGATCCAGGTACGGGTCGGAGGGGGGGTCGACCGGTCGACCTCCATCTTGACTGGTCCCCCTCTTCAAATTTTGTGTTCCAGAGTGTTCTGTTTCATATACGCACTCTTCAGGTACCGGTCGACCTCTTGTTCGACCGGTCGACCTTCAAATTGAAATGTTGTCCGATTTTTATCAAAAATAAACTTCAAGAAATACTCCAAAAAATTAGTAAAAACATTTTAAATCACTTGGGAGTATTTGGACAACATTTATAAACATAGTTTTGGTGTAAAACCCAATTTAAACAAAACCATCAAAAGTGTTGTCCATTTTTATCGAAAAATAAATTCTAAGAAATACTCCAAAAATTAGAAAAAAACATTTTAAATCATTTAGGAGTATTTGGACAACATTTATTAACATTGTTTTGGTATAAAAACTCATTTAAACATAATCATCAAAATCTTGATAAAAACATTTATCTAACAATTCTCTCATGTTATCCACCATGTTGTCTTTAAACACAACAACTGAGATATCAAGCTCGGACATATCAATTGGCACAGTCTTGTCCTCGGTCAGTGCACCTGGTTCCGATTGTCTTTCTTAGGAAGACGACAATCTTTGGCCTTGTGATTCGGCTTTCCACAGTTGAAGCAATTCACTTTGAACTTTTTAGCCTTCCCATGTTTCTGGTCATTCCCTGGGTGCTTTCTCTTCTTGCTAGCATTGGGCTCCACTAAGTTTGCCATTGCCTCCATTTGAAAATTGTCAGACTTAATTTCAGACTTGCGATTGTCTTCTTCAATTCGCAATCTGACAATTAAGTCTTCAAGCCCCATCTCCTTCCGCTTATGCTTCAGGTAGTTTTTAAAATCCTTCCATAGAGTCGGTAGCTTCTCTATAATAACAACTACTTGAAAGGATTCGCTCAGCACCATACCTTTTGCGATTATATCGTGCGAATAAAAGCTGAATTTCTTGTACCTGGCTGATCATCGTCTTGGTGTCAACCATCTTAAAATCAAGGAATTTGCGAACAACAAATTTCTTTGTGCCGACATCTTCCGTTTATACTTGTTTTCTATGGAGCTCCACAACTCCTTAGCAGTCTTTACTGAACAATACACATTATACAATGTGTTGTCCAATCCGTTGAGAATGTAATTCATGCATAAGAAGTCGCTCTAACTCTAAGCATCGAATACCATTCTCTTCTGAGAACCAGTCTCCTCTTCCCCCACAATTGGAGCATCATTCGTCAGAAAACGAGCGAGATTCAAGGTAGTAAGATAGAACAACATCTTCTGTTGCCACCTTTTGAAATGTGTACCGCCAAACTTCTCTGGGTGCTGGTGCTGGAACGGATGGTGCAAGAACTGATGATGTTGAAGCCATTTGATAAACACAGAAATATTTCGTCTTAAAACTATTGGATCGACCAGGACTGTCTGATCGCGCCTTGTGATCAACAGTCGCGATCTGATGGTCCAGATCGCATCCAACCGAAGGTACACATCCCTCACACTGTACGATCATGTCCAATCATGGTGCCATGTCAGCGAACAAATGCGTATGTGCGAAGTGCAAAGTGCGCCTCTGAAGCGCCCAATGCAACTATGTGCAATGTTCACGGGCCCGACTCCGGCTCGGACGATGCTCACGATCAAGCCCGCGGTGCTCTTTGAGCTAGCCAAAAACTAGTCAAAATTGACTTGGTCCACTATAATGTACCATAAGGAGTTTCACTTGATTACTCTTTTCTATTGATGAAGTTCTATATAAGGTAGCTATCTTAGCTCTTTGTTTCCTATATGTGTTTTATTTCATGGCAACCAAGTTGGGTGTATACCCACTTGGGTGTATAGCCCTTGGATCAAACACACACACACACACATGTGGGTGTGTATGTGTGTATCGATCCAATGGATATGCACCCAAGTGGGTAGCTACCCACTTGGGTTGCATGAAATAGACCATATATGGGATGTGTCTCTTCACACTCCCACCCTTTCACATTTCCAAATAAAATGCATTTTAATTGGTTCACTTTATGCATTTATATCTCATTCGCTCGATATTGGTTTTGAGAAATTCAAAATGCTAAACTCATCTACCCGCGGCGTAGATTACATTTATCTCATTTATTTCATTCAACAAATAAAAGAACACACTTAATTAATTGGTCAAAATCGGGCCAAAACCCAATTTTTCACTAATCAATTTCAACAAAGTTACTTGTAGGTTTTGAATAAATATGAAAAAGAATCAAAGTTGCAGCAAAATAGATGTATGACTCCGTGGCTCGGCACTGGTCAGAAATGATTAAAATTAAAAATAAACATTTAGATGGTTGACATTTTTGTCCATTTAAAAGCAAATGCAAAACCGGACTAGTTTCATTTTATGAACTCATTAATAATAGGTTAAGAGCACGTTCCAAAAGAAACTGCCACCAGAACGCACCCAATACAACAATTCTAATAAACAGAATGACAAACCAAAGCCCCATGTGTATAATAATAAATTCAATGAAATACCTTCTTTTTTTAAGGAAAAAAAAGTTGAAAGAATGGGGAAAAGGGCAACAACAAAATTTGATGATGAATGGATCTCCATTTAGCCTCCAGAGTGGGACACTGGAGTTGTCACAAATTGGCCGTCCTTGTATATGTGAACATATTGTTGTGGCAAAGCATGTTCTCCCTGCAATAAAATTCATGTATCTTAAAATCAAACATAAAAAGAAACTAATTAACGTTTCTTAGAGTATGGTTAGTGGCCTAATCGTTTGTTTTTCTTTCACAAAGGGTTGATAGTATAATATGCAATCCAAACTTCAACACACGTAGTAAATATAGGTAAATTACAAAAATATACCTGAGACTTAGCCTAATTACAAAGAAACTCAAGTTATCTATCAAAATTACACATATGCTATAAGGTATTAGAGTTGCGGGCTTCTAACCACTGCAACAAACAAAATCAATTATATGGATAGGAGGAAGCATTTGTTTTTACAGGCTTCATTTTTATTGTTTTATTTTTGTTTCTTTTGTTAATTTTAAATGGATTTTTTCATCACCCCTTAAGGTTTGTATTTACATAACAAATTGCCGATGGTGCAATTCGTAAATAGAAACAAATCTTCGAGGGAGTATTTATAATTTTGAAAGATATGTGGATCTTTTTGTAATTAGACTGAACCTCAAGGGTATTTTTTGCAATTAACCTAATAAATATTAATGTTGTGTAGTGTTTTATAATTCTAATTCGCTAAGTCATTTGTTTTAGGGGGAATTTTTAAAGTACCCACTATGGATAGTGGGTATTCTTTTCTACCCACAGACATAAGAAAACTCTTTTCTACTCAATTTGACAAAAATGCCCCTCCTTTAATTTGAAGATTTTGAATTTTGAAACTGATGCAATTAATGCATTCCTTGAAAATCATGTACACTTCCCCCCAAATACACACACACCTATGTATAAAATTGTATACACATATCGTGTCATATCGTGCCCATATCGTGTCAACCCCCATGTACATATACATAAAAAGGCACGATATATCGTGCCTAATTTTAACTGAGGCACGACATATCGCGCCTAATTTTAACTGAGGCACGATATAAAATTAGGCACGACATATCGTGCCTAATTTTAACTTAGGCACGACATATTGTGCCTAATTTTAACTGAGGCACGATATATATCGTGCCTAATTTTAACTGGGGCACGATATATCATGCCCTTTTTATGTATATGTACATATTCTAAAAAATTGTCTATTAATTTTGAAAATTGTTTCAATAAAATTTAAAAATATTTGCAATTTATTAAAAAATGTCAAGAATCCAAAAAATTATTTTAAAATCTAAATATTAAAATCTATAATTTATTTAAAAAAAAAAGAATCGAAGAAAATCTATAATTATTTTAAAATCTAAATATTAAAATCTATAATTTATTTTAAATATGAAAATTAAAAAAAAATATACACATTTTTTAAACATTTGCCATTATTTAAAATATGGAAATTTATTTAAAAGTCTCAAAAATTGTTCAACAATATGAAAAGTGGATTAAAAAATGAAAATTGTTGAAAGCTTTCGAAAAAATTTACCAAAAAGTCAGATTTTTTAATAAAATCCAAAAGGGAGTAGAGAGAAAAAAAAAAAAAAAAAAAAGAGATAGGGCTCCACCTACTTTTGCATTTAAAATATAAGGGTCTTTGGGTAAAAGAACCACAAAAATGGGTAGAAATTAGTTTTTTATCTCACATGTCAGAAAACTCTTTGTCCTATCCTAAGTGGGTATTTCCCACGATTTGCCCTTTGCCTTTGTTTTAATAGGCATAGTCTCAATCAGATACTTCACTATCTGTCTCAATCAGATCAAGGAGGAGGTCATTTTTGGGTTCAAATTAGAAGAAAAGAAGAAGAGACGCCGTTAACTCACAAAGTATGAAATAGAGCACAATTTTACTTAGATTGAGTGGTTAAAATCCTCTATTGGCAAAAACACATTAATGTTCTCAAGAGATTTGAGCAATTACTTCAGAATATGATTACTTTGGGCTAAGCAGCGAACCAAAAGAAGTGAAACATACCCAATCACCATCTGTTTCAGACGCAGGTACTAACACATTGACTTCACTCGACTTTGCTGTCGTTATAGAAGCCTCTAAAGAATCTTTGCTCAAGTACAATTGGCAACCTCCGGTATTGTCTATTGAAATTGTAGGAGCAGAGCCCTGCAAAGCCAGATTTGCAATTCAAAGATGGCATGTTAAACATCAATGCTGCCCTCCAGATAATATTTAGGGCAAATTACAATGACTTTACGAAAAAATCCAGTTATCTTTAAAAATTACAAATACCCCCTTAAAGGTATCACAAATACTTCCTCAAAAAGTGCAATTTGTAAAACAGGAACAAGGTGAACCTCAAGGTTATTTTTATAATTTACACAATATTTTATTCTCAACGGCTGAGGCTAATTTTCAGGAGCCACACCCTGCCCAAAAAGGAAAAAGGGAAACCTTCAAAATCAGAGAACTCGATGATCATTACCTGACATTGCACCTCCACAGAATTACAATTGACAATCTCACAAGCTGCCACAACATCCTAGTCCCCAAATTTCAAAAAAACAAGCGAGTTTACTATAAAGTGTTATAATAGCTTTCAAAATTCAGAAAAACAGCTCCTGTTTAAAATGAGTTCCTTACTGACCTTGAATACCACCCCCATCTTAGTGCACTTGTCCACTGTAATGTTGTTAACTTTCCCTGCATATAGGTATTCTCACCTTAAGATTTTTCAAGCTTGCGGCGAGAGAAAACTTAAGATGAAGGGTTAATTAAAAGAAAATAATCTTGAGGTTCAATGTAATTACAAAAAGGCCAGCTATCTTTCAAAATCACAAATACCCCTTGACATTTGTTTGTATTTTTACAAATTGCTCCCTCAAGAGGCGGATATATGTTAAGCAATTGCAAACCTCAAGGGGGTGTGTAATACCTTAAGGGGGTATTTGTATGTTTGAAAGATAACTACAATTTTTGTAATTAGGCTAAACCTCGAGGGTAATTACTGTAATTTACCCTAAAATGAATGACAGCATATAGTTGGCGCCAAATGCTCAATGATAGAAAAATACATTAAAGTAAATGAGAATATACCTTGGATCTGAAGAACTGAATTCTTGCACCCAAATACATATACTGACTGCTTTGCATCACAATCATCAATTACTAAATCATTTCGCCCAATTTGATTTTCAACCACCCATCTGAATACCGAGATAAAAACTTCATTGACAAAGGAATCCAAACTAGCACCATATCCATTTGAGTAAGCATGATTTACTTACTTTCGACCCATTTGAAGCTCTAGTTTTGGAGCTCCTGTCTTGGAGATAGAAGTTGAGCCAGCACGACTTTCTTTCTCAGAAATGCTAACAACACCAGTTCTGTCTGTACGGTTCTTGGTTTTCATATCAGCAGTGACCTTCCTCAGACCTTGAAGAAAATCCAAAAAGACACAGATGATAAAGCACTCAACAAATCCAGTAACATAATAAATTGGGGGGGATCAATTACAATGAATACCCTTAAGGTTTAGTCTAATTACAAAAAAATTCAACTGTTTTTCAAAATAACAAGATACCACCTAGATATTTGTTTACAAATTGCACCGTCAATAGGGTAGTTATTAAGAAAATACAAACCTCACGGGGGTGTTTATAATACCTTAAGGACGTATTTGTATTTTGAAAGATAATTGGGTTTTTTTTTTGTAAAATCAGGCCAAACCTCGAGAGTAGTTTTTTAATTATCCCTAAATATGGGGATATAGAAGTAATAATTACCGGAAGTAACTGGCTTTCCAGAATTAATTTCTTGGAAAACAGCAGCCATCCCTTCTTTTGGACGGGACGATGAAGGCTGTGCTGTTTCAGAACTGAAAAGTGAAGCAGGTGGAGGCGGTGGAGGAGCAGGACCAGCTGGAGTAGGAGCTTTCACTTGGGCAGCTGCTACTGTTTTCCCTGTGGAGCTCCAAACGGGGCCCAGTGGGTAGTGACTTTTCACATAATCCCTTAAGCCTGGTACATAAAGCTCCTTTAAAGCCTTTGCCCACTCAACATGATTTGCATCTTTGTTTCTGTACTCCACAAGAATCTAGGAAATAAACAACAAACAACTGAGCATTTCCACAATTGATTTATCATGCCTATATTTATATAGCTTTGTTGTAAAAATCCCCGCCTAGCCCCGATTAATCCCCGCCTAGGCGCTAGGCCCCCCTTGTCCGCCTACGATTTTTTTTCCGATTAGTCCCGCCTAATCCCGCCCAGGTCCCGCCTAGGCTCCGTCTAGGCGCTAGGCCCCAGTCTGCCGCCTAGCAAGCGCCTAACGCTTTTTACAACATTGTAATATATAGTGACATGTTAACTTCCCGTTCCTGGTACACAAAGAGGAATTTCAGTCTCTCCTATTAGGGGGTTGATTTAGACACCAAAGTATGATAAGCGACTTGATCTAATATCCTAACTACATAGTAATCACTCAGCATATTCCCATTCTCTTAATTCAAGATTGATGTGACAAAAAAATGTGTGGCAGCATGACAAGATTACTATTGCTACTACTCCTATTAGGGCAGGGGAGGAAGACCATGCAGGAGACAACACAACAAGGATGAAGAATTACAAAGTTCCTATCATTTCATCAAATGTTTTTTTCTTGCTTTTTTATTCCCCTTCTTTCAATGGCTGGAGAGGAAGTGATTTGACGTTAGAGAGGTACAAATCAGAATGTTTACCTTGTTACTGTAAAATTCAGCCATTTGCCAACTTTCTTCAACATGTGCAGTAGGCATGCTCATACCTACAATGACAAAGCAGATTATCACCAAATACGAAAGAGAAGACACCGAGCCAATTGAACACTCAACGGAACATGCGTGCCTAAGCTTTTCTTACCGCAATCTTTTCCTGTATATGCAATCCATGCCAGAGCTGCGAGACTATCAGCACCTGTCTTCAAGTGGTGGAAAAAATCGGATCGTCTTCCCTCCGTCAATGCAGAAGCTTTTGTAATCACCTCATTCAATGGCCTAAGGAAATCAACCAATCCCGCCATGTCAGGTTTCTGCACAGTTTGCACAAGCCGACTAACTTTCAGAATACAAATAAAGAAAATAGAGAAGAAAATAGAACAACTAAACGTGGAAACTAACAAACTATGAGCACAGACATTAGAGCATGAAGCCATAAACTCAACTGGAACATCATTGGAAATCTAGAATAATACTTTAGGACGTACAAGAATAAAATGTTTATGGATCAGATGACTTTTTTTCAAGAAGCAGTTTCACAGCATGATCAGGATACTATACTATTTCAACATAAGAAAGCTTCTTATTCTACCCATTCCATAACTAGTGATTTTATGCTAAGCTATTTTTTATTTTTTTTGAATGAAACACCCAATAAGGGTGGGGGATTGAGGCGAAATCCCCAAACCTGTGGATTAATATGGAAGTATCATTTACAAAGCAGCAACTATCACATCCTCATATCAAACCTACTGCTACGAACAAAACCATTTACAATACAAAACATAACTATGTAATATGACATTTGCTCCATTATTTACAAAAAAATGTGAAAAATAGCGCCTTCTACGAAAGGAAGGCAATTGCAACTGGCCCATGCTGGCTAAACTTTGAAGTCCGAGGCAGAGAGGAGTGATCCAGAACCTGCAAATCTGTTGAGGAACAACCAATGGAGGCCAAGGCATCGGCCACCATATTACCTTCTCGTAAAACATGTGAAAGAACTACGCTTAAGACACTAAACAGTTTTCTAATACTGATGTGCTTCCATTGTCCAGAATTTGGATGGAACAAAGCATTATCAAACTTAATGCATCATTAACAACAATAGCAGTTGAAACCTCATGATTATGCTAAGCTAAAAATTGAATTCAAACATTACAATCTTATAATAATAAGTGTCACTGTCATCTCTCCGCTTCAGGATTCTAATACATGCTTCATCAAAAAGAAAAGGAAGATTAGCTATTATGAATCTTGCCAGAAAGTAGTGCATTACAACTGGTGAAATCAGCTAGCACAGTTTTACAATCATCACTTTAAAATAACTACTCAAATTCTATAATTCCAATATGTGTAACACTGATGCCACCAAAAATGATCACATTCCACAAACTGCTCCTTATAGGTGATACACGGAACATCAAAACATAATAACGATTCCAAAATGTCAATCATAGGTATTTACACTATTAGATGATCCAATAATACAGAGTAGAAACAGAACGTATGGAAACTCGAAGGTATAAGTACAAACAACGTAATAACGAACCACAAACGCCAACAAATAGCCAACTTCGGATTCCCACAGTATTTTATCGCATTACACACTCCAAGTGTTGGAAAAGGAAAACTAAATGAAAACTGACACAGCAATTAACCTGAGTTTGCTTGATTTTAATAAGAAGTTCCTTCTGGACATTAAACGCTTCCTCAATAATCTTCGAAACATCCAAAACCTGTCCTCCAATCTTTTCAGCAGCGCTCGTAACTCTATTAACGTATTGATAAATGAGGTCGTCAAACGCCACAATCGACGGATCCATCGCCGCGGCATCTCCACCGCCCTCCGCCGCACCTACCTGTCGGGCGGAGAGCGCCTCCAGCCGCGTCACAGCGGATTCTAACCTCGTTATCAAATTCTCATCCATATTTTGCTCTCCTCAAACTCACAGTCTGTTCAGCAGTTTTTCACTCTACAAAATTCGTTCCGAATTTCAGTTATAATAATAGATCTGGACTATTATGTTTTTTTTTTTTTTTTTTGACAGAAAATCTGGGACTATTATGTTTGTTTGCTTATATTTTATTCTGTATTTTTAGGGACACCTTTTCAGTTTTCACCAAAAGGCTAAGGGGTACAACTAGAATAATTTGGTTATGTTGTGCGAATTTCAGACGATAGAGAATTTTTCTTTTTTTTGTTCTCTCTCTTTTTTTATTTTATCCTTTAAAAGAGGTCCGAGGAATGTGTAGTTTACACGTGTCAGATAAATCGTTTTATGAGACTTGAAGTCTTGAACAACACATGCCGGAAAGAAATAGAAAGAAATATGAACAACCATTTATTTAAATGGCATGGCATTTATTATTTCGTCTTGATTTTTTTTTTTGAGATGATATTTCGTCTTTAGGTTGCAAATGAACCAAGTCGTTCGTGAACTATTGGAAACTCGACTCGATAAAAGTTCGTTCGAATTCGTTTAATGAGGCTCGTTAAAAAAAATGAATCAAACTCAAACTTAGGGATATTCGGTTCGTTAGCTCGTAAACAAACTCGTTAGTGAGCTCGTGAGTAGGTTCGTTAGTGAACTCGTATAAATTAAAATAATAGTTGACTTTTATTTTAATTTTTGTAGTTTTACTTATGATAAATATAAAAATATTTAAATAAACTTAATTGTTTGAATAAAATCATAGGTTTTAATAGATATATTATGCATATTAGATATATATAATTTTATTTTTGTAATGAATTAAAGAATAATTAATTTATAATTAATATTTACTAAGTCCGTTTAGCCTCGATTAAGCTTGAAAAAGTTCGTGAGCTATTGGTATATTCGATAAATTCAGGCTCGAGTTCGACTTGATAATAAACGAGTCAAACTCAAACTCTCAAAAGTTCGGTTTGGTTCGGTTCGATTGCACTTGACTCATATGCATACAAAATTTGAGGAAATTATAAAAAATACCCATATTTTCTGAAAATGTTCGTTTTGTTTGACTTTCATACGCTAAGGGTGATTTTTTGGCGTTTTACACTTCTGTTATTTTGTCTTTATCGTAGCAGTATTGAAATATATAAGAAACAATTATAAAACAACATTAAAACAATTGAGTTTTCTCACTAATTGAATTATTTACAGTTGAAATAATTAAGTATTTTATATTAAAGTTATTTTCAATCATTAATATTGGAGATGTTCTCTCAGTGAGTATTTAATCTACAATGAAAGTGTGATCCTTTGTAATGAGTAGTCTCTTACTTCAAGAGTAGGTCTCATCTTTAAGACGGATTCGATCCAAATGACTCTCTCTTCCTTCTTTTCCTCTCTCGCTCTCTCCTTTTCATCTTTCCTCATGCCCCCTATCTCTATCCCCCACCTTATTTTCCTCATTCTTCTATCTCCCAGTTTTTCCAATTGTGTTTGTGGCACAAATCTCTCCTTGCCTTTTTCGATTTGGCCATGGATTTCTTGATTTTGGATTCTGTATTGATACAAAATAGTAGAAAAATATTATTTACAATCATATTCAACAAAAAACATATACTTTAACTCATAAAAGTGTCACTTTAAGTCTCGTATATTTATTTTTCCTTCTTCACTGTGATGAATTCCTAATTTGTCATTGTATTAAAAAACATGATACTTTATCTCAAAAATTGAATATTTTACTCATAAAAGTATTTCTTTAACTCTGTCATATTTGTTTTTCTTTGTTCACTGTATGTTTTTTCTGTTCACTGTATTGAATTCATAATATATGTTTGTATTAAAAAAACATAATACTTTATCTCAAAAGACCGATACTTTTACTCAAAAAAGTGTTACTTTAACTTTGTCATATTTATTTTTCCTTCTTCATTATACTAAATTCTCAATTTGTGACTGTATCAAAAAAACATGATACTTTATCTCAAAAAATGAATACTTTTACTCATAAAATTATTAGTTTTACTCTATCATATTTATTTTTCCTTCATCACTGTATTGAATTCATAATATATGTTTGTATTAAAAAAACATGATACTTTATCTCTAAGAAGCGATACTTTACTCACAAAGTATTACTTTAACTCCGTCATATTTGTTTTTCCAATTCCTAATCTATGACTGTATTAAAAAATATGATATTTTATCTCAAAAATGGATACTTTTACTCATAAAAATGTTACTTAATTGTCATATTTTTTTCCTTCTTTATTGTCTTCAATTCTTAAATTGTGACTATATTAAAAATATGATATTTTATCTCACAAAATGATATTTTTACTCATAAATGTTACTTTAACTCTGTCATATTTATTTTTCATTCTTCACCGTACTGAATTAATAATCTGTGACTGTATGAAAAATATGATATTTTATATCAAAAAACATATACTTTTAAGAGAGAGAGAGAGAAAAAATGGAGAGGAAGAGAGAGAGAGAGAAATACGGAGAGGAGAGAGAAATATGAAGAAAGTCAAAAACACTAAAATAAGAAAAATTGTAAAAGCGGGTAGGTGGGCCGCAGGTCGGGTCTAGATCCGTCTTATGAATTTAAATCCGTAAAATAGTCTTATACTAGTTTTTGCCTATTTCAAAACTGATGTAATTCTTATTTTCTTCTCGTTGTTTGTCCATTGTGGTATATTACTGCGAGAATTGTCTCCATGTGTTTGCAAAAAGGAATGAAATTGTATTCGTTGGAACATGTTTGAAATATGTTTGAGACAACTTTGACAATTTTAGAAATTAATAAGAGAATCAATTGCATTGTAATAGATGAAATACGTTTGAAACATGTTCGAATAATTTTGAAACTTTAAAACAATCAGTTGAAATAATTGTACATAGATGACTAAGTGTGATCGAATTCCATTGCAAATATGTTACAAAAACATTATTCAAACAATTTTGAAACAACCTTGAAATAACTTTAAAGCGATTTGAATCTAGAAGCATAGATTCAAGATAAATCAAAGCACAAATTTCACTAAAACCATAAATTTCATTCATAATATATGGAAAACGATTTTTTGAACTTGAAAATGAAGAAAATAATTAAAATAGTATAAGAGAAATAATAATTTTTCAGAAAGAATTAATTAAATGAAATATACAATCACTTTGAGATAGGAAGTTGTTGATTACCATGATTTTTTGTTTTTCTGGTTTCTACTGCGATATGCTATGATTTTATATGATTATTTTTTCTCTTGTTGTTTGTTGGGTTTTGCTTCTTCCTTCATTTTTTTGAAATATACAATCACTTTGAGATCGAAAATTGTTGATTACCTTGATTTTTTGTTTTTCTGGTTTCTGCTGCGATTTGCTATAATTTTCTTGCCCCGTTTACGTGTGCAAGTCCACCTTATTTACTTGCCCCATTTTATAAGCCCAAACAAGCCTTTCTAGTTTCTATTAATAAGGTGAACAAAACTTCATTATCCTTTCTAGTTTCATACAACACTTGTCATTTTCAAATTCAATTTAAAAAAAGTCAAAACATAATTAAAATTGATATTCCAAGAAGCTGTTGCAAACTCCTTTAGTCAAGTTCTCTTGCTCCGTTTAAATAAGGAGAAATTACACAAAATACCCTCAATTTTGATTTTAAACCCAAAAATGCCAACACATCCCATTTACACCTTTTTTTATTACTTTTTACGTTTTTTAATTTTTCCCCAAAATACGCTCCAGGTCTTTTCGTGTCCAATCTGTCTTTTTTATCTCTCTCTCTCTCTCTCTCTCTCTCTCTCTCTCTCTCTGAGTTCCCGCGCTGCATGTCCGCCATTTTTGGTGAGCCCGGTTTGTAATTTTCTGGCAATTGCTTGTTAACTTCCCCGTAATCATCGCCAAAAACCGTCTCTGTAAACTGCTCTATTTTTGTTTTTTTTTCATGTGGTTTTTGGTATCGTATTTATATAATGGCTTCAAAGAAACCCTTTCTTCTTCGTCTGAAAGTGGATAAAAAGACTGAGGGTAGTTCAAGAGTTTTGAGGAGCGGCTCGAAATCTGAAGCCCTACTTCCTGTATCTTCTAAAAAAGGAAGATGAAACACGGCGATGATGTTGGAAAATAAGTTGTCAAGGCTAAATCTCCTAAAAAGAAGGCTGTTGGTTTTAGAGAACTGGATGTTGCTGAGGTATGTTGTTTTCATCTTTATTTTACTGTTTCTATTTTTGTTATTTTTCTGTTGTATAATTTTTGTTTCTTTTTTTGTTTCTGTGTTGTTTCTTGTATGTTTCTATGCTATTGATCTGTTGTTTTTTTTACTTTTCAAATTTTATGTACAAGATGTGTTGTTTATTTCTTGTTTCTTTGTTGTTTCTTTCTTGTTTCTAGGGTTATGAGCATTTGATTGATCCGAATGACTGGGACACCGCTAGGATAAACACTGGGTTTTCTTTTGAAGTTATTAAAAATTTTAAGGAGAAGTTATCCCAGCCGCAATTGGATGCGTTTAGGCATACCTGTTTCGGTTATTTTCTAGACATGCATGAAGTTGATTTCCAAAATCAACTAGTGCATTCGTTGTTGAAGAGGCGGGTTGTCCATTCGCGGAAGGATGAGATTCTGGTGTCGGTTTGTGGTAAAATATTGAGGTTTGGTATTGGGGAGTTTGCCCTTGTGACGGGGCTGAAGTGTGCTGGGAAAAGGCCTGTTGTTCGTGGGGATGGTATTACTTCTGAGTTCTTTCAGAAGTATTTTTCTGACTCAATGAAATTCTCTAGGCAGTCTGAGGAGTGTTTTAGATTACAAGTGTGGGGGGAAATGATGATGATGCCCTGAGATGGCTTTGTTGTATTTTTTATATTTTTTTCTGTTTTCTTCTACTGGGACTTCTGATAATATGGAATTTTTTGATTTAGTTGATAGTGAAGATTTTAACTCATATCCCTGGGGAAGGGATTTGTTTGAACTTACAACCAGAGAACTGAGGGAACAAGTGCTCCAGAGGAAGCAGCCTCAGGACGAGGACTTAAAGCCGGCTGCTAAACGCACCAAAGGACTGGATGAGCAACATGTTAAAACTCATATCCCTGGGGAGTGGATGAGCAACATGTTAAAACTCATGTTGTACCATTTTCTAAGGATGTTGTTGACCCTGCTTTGGAAAGGACTGAGGTAACCAGTAGTCCCCTGTCTGGCGGACAGATTGAAAAAAAAAATCAGAGGCTTTTGAAGGTGGCAATATTGGTGGTGTTGTCGGGGTTGAGTCTGTTATTGAAGGGAATGTAAATGAGGGTGAGGGAATTGGCGTTGGTGGGCAAGTTGATTTGTCGATGGACAAAGGGGTTGGTAACGACGGTGAGGGACTTGCTGTTAGTGGTTTGATGGAGTTTGCAGAAAATACCGAGAATATTCCGTTTGATACAAGTAAGGTTTCATAAGAGGTTGGTGTTGAATATCAGGGCCTGAATGTTCATGTTGAACATGGATTTATTGGCTCTCAAGAATTTGATGATCTCACCCAATCTCAATTTGATTCCATTGTGAACGCTGCAACTCAAGTTGTTGCTGGAATGGTTGGTTCCTAATATTTACCTCTAGTTTGTTTTTTACATTGAATTTGTTGTTTATATTTTATTTATAACAGTTTTCTGTCGTGTTTTATTGCAGGCTGGTGTCAAGGGGTCGGATGCATCACCTGTCCCTCAATCCCCTGTTGCTAAGAGGGTTTCAAAACCCTTTGTTGCTGTGAGAACTCCTTTCACCACTCACTTTGAATCATCTAGCGATGTGAGTGGGAAAGTAGTTGCGGGATTTCAGTTGGGGGATATTGATCTGGAATCGACCCCATTGGATGATAGCCTTGGTGAAGGCTATGACGGTTTGGAGGATTTTAATGATGGTCTGAGTGAGTGGCTTTCGGAAGGTTTTGTTTCTCAAGGGTAAGATTTTTTATTCTGTTTTGCAATTTTTAACTTAATTTTGTTTTAGGCCGAAACGTTATTCGGAAGAACATGACAAGATTGATCCCTCGTTAAAGTTTGGCGTATGCGGGGTCAAGCAAAAATCATGGTTTCATAGCCTGTACTATGTCAACGAGTACCTGTCTTCTTTGGTAAGTTACTATTTTTTAAATTATTGATTTCGTATTTTTGTTTGTGTTCTTACTCTTTGTTTTTGTCCCTTTTCAGCATATGGACGTGTTGTTCTATTACATACGGAAGAAGTATATGTACAGGCATTGTGCTGTGAGATTTACTACCACAGACATGATCTTTGATAGATGCATGCAGAGTATCCACGATTGGTTCACCCTTATCAACAAGAGGAAGAAGAAAAATTTCGACACTTCCATGCATGATTAACTTGAATATTTATGTGGTTGACTATATTATGGGTTTTGATATAGGCTGTGGAAAACTGTGGTCCGAGGTTGATCATGTCTTGTTTTCGATTCATCAAGGTCGACATGGAACACTCGGATCCTCGGGAGGTTGAGCATTCAAGAGAGAATTATTTATCTGTACAATTCCCTGTGGACTCCGGACTCTGTTAAAATAGCTAGGAAAGCTATCGAAGCCTATAGCGTGTTGTTGCCCAATTTTCTTTGCATGGTAGCATTCTACGAAGAGTGCCACGACATTTCTATTGGTTTTGGCCCCTACTCTGCTGACATTAACTCCCCAATGAAGATTGTGGTTGTTAGGGATATTCCTGTCCAAATGAAAAAGTAATATTCTTGTCTATGTCCTATTTTATTTCTGTTTTTTTTTTGTTTTTATATTATGTTTTTAACATGTCCTCCCTGTAAGTCCAAGCGGCTACGATAATCTAGAGGGGGGTGAATAGATTATCTCCATCTTTTCGATTTTGCCCTCTTTTTTCAAATTGAATGCTCAAAGACAATAATAAATGTGCGGAATGTAAACAACACACGCCGATTTATAGAGGTTCAACCCACCTAGGGCCTAATCCTCTACCACCCCAAAGATATCCTGGGATGGATTTCAAAAAGAAAAAAGATTTTATTAATTTACCACAAATTAATACAACACCAACTTACAACGACACCTTGAAGAGCTCCACTCTCTTCTTCAACACCACCTTTGAGATTACCACAATCTCTTGAAAGATTACCACAATCTCCAACGGCACCTTGTGAAGATTACCACAATCTTCAACCTTGAAGAATACCAAATTATTCAACACCTCAATAAGAAGATCACCACAATCTTCTTGCTCTTATCACCTAGATCATCCAAGTGTGTTCTTTCCACAAGAACGCTCACAAGGATATCTTGTGTTTGAATGATAACCAAAAATCCAAGATTACAACTCGATAATTGATAATACAATAGAGTGCAAGTGTAATCAAGAATAGCCTAGACCTCAAGGATGTGAAAGTGATAAGCTAGGCAAAATTACAACAAGAATAATAACAATGAAGAACAAATATTTGCTTGAAGTGTATCATGTTGTGTTGTATCTCAATTGTTGTATTGGTTGCTCCAAAACTTCCTCTATTTATAGGAGATGATTGATCAAGCATAGGCTCCTCTTGGGGATTGAAAATCTATAAAAAAAAATACAATTAAAATCAAGAATATAGCTGTTAGAAATCAATCCTACATTTTAAGGAAATATGTCTACTGTCAAATGGTCATATTTTTGCTGTCAAAGCACAGGGCGACCGGTCGCACATAAATAGAAGTTTGAAACGAAACTTTGGAAATTTACACAGGGCGACCGGTCATAGGGTACTTCGACCGGTCGACCTTAGCTTCAACCGGTCCCCTCAATGAGAAAAAGAAGAAGGTTTCGCTTCTGTTTCAAAAAAGAAACTTGCAGTGCAGGTCTGGCCGACCGACGGGCGACGCCCGAGCGGCGACCGGTCGACCTGCGTAATTTTTCTTCCGTCTCTTTTTCTGTTTCAAAAATCATCTCTTTGTTCGTCAAACTCACCTCTTCCAATATTTTCAACCTCATTGTCATTAAAGAAATCATCTCGAGGTTGTTGTCGATGTCGGGCACGTCCCCTAGCGGCTTTGGTGGGAACCCGTGGTAAATGTCATCGCATTCTTACCATTTGTAGAATGTTGGCATTATCAAAGTCATTGTGATGAATATCGGTATTCATTTCATTTTTTGGGTATCCCGATAAGTATAATAGTCGGCAAATCAACTTTCCCAAGGTATATTTTTTCTTAGTATGCCTTCTTGATTCCGACAAACAATACACAAAAATTGCTCCATAATTTACTCTTTCTCCTCGAACAATCTTATAGGTGAGAAAGAGTTCGAGATTACTCGGAAGTTTTACTTCTTTTCCACAAACACAATAGGAGCAAATAATAGATATAATCCGATAATTTGGCGGCATTGTCGAGTATGTTTCTTCGGGATACACTCCTAAAAAGGTTTTCATATCATCTAGTGAAACACCGAAAATGTTATCATCCCAATGAGTGCAATCCACATTAACCACTCCATCATTCGGCACATTAAAGTGATTACAAATATCGGCCAATGTCCATGAAAAATGCTTACCATTAACAAATGAGTGAAGTTCCAACGGATTATCTACCGTAGCATCAACAATCCACATATTTGCATAAAAAAGTTTTATAAGCTCGTCATCATAATGCAAACACGGATTATCCTAAAGTGAAACCCATCCTTGAATTTCAAAATAAGCCCTAATATCCGGAAATTCATCATGAAATGCTAGAAATCGAACCATACGAGTGCACACAATTTTCTTGTCATTCAATCTAATATTCTCATAATGCTCCTCCGCAAGTTTATTTAGAAATCGAAATTTATTGGCTCTAAAGGAGGCTCGTAAAGAAGTGATAACTTACTTGAATCCCAATGAATGTTTGATTTTGAAACCCCAGCTCTCAATTCATCAATCTCTTCTTCCGTGAGCCGGTTTGGATTATCTCCTTGTGGATTATCAACTTGTTGGGGGTTGGAGGAAGATTCCCTCCTTTGCTTCATTCTCCTCTTTTGAGGATTTCGTTCGGTAGAATTTCTTGGAGGAGCCATATATGTAAGATTCTTGCAAAAATAAGAGAATTAGCAACAAGAATCGTGAAAAATGATGAAGAATTGAAGATTTTAGGAGAAGTGGGTGATTTTGCTGCTTGTACGAGGGTTTGAGATTTTCTGGTTCTGTTTCAAATAAAAGGGCAGAACGTTTTAACCTTGAAAATTTGCACTGGGCGACCGGTCGAGGTAGGGTGCGACCGGTCGACGTGCGATGCACTCTGCCGCCGCCCCGCTTTGACCGTCCCAGTGCAATTTTTCTATCTCTAGAATTTTCCAAAATTCGATTTTCCACCCCAAAAGTTTTTAAAACTTTGCAAAAAGATAATTTTGGACCAAGTCCAACAAATACGGGTTTTGGGAAAACATATATTCGAGAAAATCGAGACTTAACGAGTAGTGCCCTTTTTAAAAAAGTTGCAAAATCATTTAGGGGCACTTAAGGGGTTGAAATGAAATATCTTGAAACATATGTGCATAAGCATAATATCGAGTTCTAGTAAAAAAACGAGTGAACATACCTCGATAGTTTAAGAAACTTGATGACGAAATAGCCAATGAATATGAGAAATATATCCTACACAATTCTTAAACAAAATTTGCACATGAGCACAAGTGTAGGCAAGTAATAGGAGATATCAAGAAAAAAGCTTATGCTATAAAAATACATAAGAGATAATAAACCACATAAGTCTAATTAAATGCACAAGAGTTTTAGAAATATCATGCAATGGTCTTTAGAAATTTTAAAGGCACGAATATACATTGAAGACCTTAATTAAAAAATAAATATTTGAAGACTCATTTGCAATTAAGATAAAAACATGCATATAATAAAATGCATATTTAAATTGGGAGATACGGTTTACCAATTACGCCATTTTCCATGGGTTGTGCCGTTCCCATTGTTGATGATATCTTTCCCTTGAGAAGTCACTTTGATGACGACTTCTTTGATTGCTCCATTTCCAAGATTTGTTACCTTCCCATTGTTGATAGTCTCTTCTTCTTTGAAAGTCATCTTGATGATGTCTTTGCCATTTCCAATGATTATGTTCTTCCCATTTTTGATTATATCTTCTTCTTGGAAATTGTCTTTGAAAATGTTTTCTCCTTTGATCAAATGAAATGGTCATTTGATGTCTTCTTGGCGGTATAAATTTTCTTCGATCATTATTTCGCCAGGTACCTAATATGACATTATTTTGTGATACCCTCATGTGTTTGGGTCCTTTAGGATTAGCTTTGAGACTTTTAGGTCTCCAACAATAATTAGAGCTATTTCTAGCCCGACAAGAATTAGTCGTATGACCCTTCTTACCACAATAAAAACAAGTAATAATTATAGGAGCATAATGACCAATATGCATAGTGACTTGATCCTTTTTCATATGATTAACAACATTAGGCTTATGATCAAGTCCTTTATCACAATTATGAATATCAACAATATTGGACATTTTATTGGTACTCAAGTTTGATTTTGATAAATCATTTTTCATGCAATCCATATTCTCAACAAGAGTACTATTTTGTTTTTCAAGATTTCTAACCTTGTCAAGTGTGGTGGTGTGAGCACATGATAGTGATTC
Organism: Rehmannia glutinosa; assembly: GCA_016081115.2. Classification (NCBI taxonomy): domain Eukaryota; kingdom Viridiplantae; phylum Streptophyta; class Magnoliopsida; order Lamiales; family Orobanchaceae; genus Rehmannia; species Rehmannia glutinosa. The sequence goes on along the minus strand of JABTTQ020002956.1, from coordinate 508 downwards.
ATAGGAAGTAAATAAACTATCCTTATCATTTTTCAAAACAATGAATTCCTTTTTCAAATTTTTGTATTTAACAAGTAAGTCTTGGAATTCATTTTGAAGATCATCAAAATCATTTTGCAAATCACTATAATCATTTTGAATAACTATATCATAAGAAGTAGAGGGTTTAAGACATACCTCGTTTTCTTCTTCGATGCCCATAAAACAATATTCAACTTCTTCATAGTTGGAAGTTGTAAGAGGTTTGTTCCTTAGATTTGAGCTTGTATCCCTTTGAGAAGTAGATGCTTTTGTTTGACTCCTTTCATTTGCAAATACTCCATAGATGGCTTCTAATTTTTGCCATACTTTATGTGCCGATCGAATTCCTACAATATGTTCGTACTCCAAATTAGTAAATGAACAATACAAAATATTTAGAGCCTTACCGTTTAAGGAGATGATTTTCTTCTCTTCATCATTTAGCTCTTTGAGGCCTTTGGAGGTGTGTGGTGTGTCTATCATCGGA
>JABTTQ020002955.1:0-192017 GCA_016081115.2 Rehmannia glutinosa | reverse complement strand
GCTACGTATTGCTACTCCTATAACATAAATAACAATATAACTCTAACATTAAAAACCACTTCCCAATTTGTTCCGAATACTAAACGATGAAATTAGCCCGCCAAACGTAACCATCCTCCGCTAAGACTTCCCCTCGTGATCCGCCAACTTCCATGCCTTTCCACCAATCCTAAAACACAATTTTGTTTCCAAAAAATCAATAACCAATATTACTACAAAAAAAATCAAGTTAAAAATCAATTCTCGAGAATGTTTCGAACCCAAATATACACACATGCACACACATACGAATGAATGTACATACCAATCGGGTGAATTCTCGGAAGTCGAGAGAGAAATGGAATGGCAATTAACGAAGGATTTGAGCCGACTTTTGGTGAATTTGGTCTAAAAGCACCACACTGAATCGAGTAACCGCCATCCCCAAAGCACACTCCATCAAAGTTGAACGAGAAACCAGTCCGCTACCGGGGATACGGCTATGGTGGTGCGTGGCCGCAGAGAAGTGGGAAGGTGGCAAGAAGTAGCACAAGCGATCGAGTGGCTAGGGATTTTGTATGAATGAGAAGTGTGAAATAGGTTTGGTGAAATTATGGGCTTTTTAATAGTTTATAACAATTTTTTTTTCTAATTTACACAAGTAATACAAAAAAAATAATTATTTAAAAATATGATCAAAAACGGCTTTGAACTCACCATTTTTCCGCAAAGTCGGCTACTATATAGTTGTTTCTATATTTCATTTTTTCTTCTTATTTATTAAACTAGTAATTCACCCCGTCGTTGTATATTTTTTAATATTATTAATATATAATATCTACTAACATTAATCGATATTTATTATTTTATTTTAATAGTAATATTCGTATAAGGTTATTAAAAACAAAAATTTATTCATTAATTTTAGATTTTAAACTATAAACTTAAATGTCTAATTCAACTCATGAGAATTATCCCTCAATTTATGTATATCTCTAAATTATTTTTTTATATATCCCTTTATTTCTCACACACCTCTCTATAAATAATTATATATAATTTGTGAGACATGTATTTTTATATTGTACTTGTACTTGTTTCGAAAAAATAAATATTTCACATTGTTAATCAAAAATATAAATTGAGATATTATTCAAAATAATATGGTAGAAAAAATCGTGAATAAACTTTAAAATGAACTATTATATCATTGATATAGGCGTTAGTAGTATTAACATAAATGTTACGGAACATCGAGTAATCCACTAAAAACTTACGAACATAAACATTATATAATCGAAACGAGGGTATAGAAATAGTACAATTGATATCAATATTCATTCTTTGACATTTATTTTCAATAGATGTATGTAAAACCATGAGTTTTATCATTTTGATCAACAATGGATTGATGTGAATTTTTAAATTTTCAAATATCAAAAATATTACAATCATAAATCGAAAACAATTAGCGAATAAAATATTTATGTTCTAAAGATTCTTGTCATTTACTTACCAAATCAAAGCACCACTAATTTTTGGATAACTCCAAACATCGTTAGTTAGGATAATAATTGGATTGCATTTGTCAAAATCAGATCTTATGTTATATCTTTTTCTTTTTATCCGATTTAGTTGCCTTAGTTATGTCATATATATATACTAGTTTTATTTGATAGTAATTAGAGTTGTTAATTATTATTAATTAAGCAAATTACCATCAAATTTAACACCAACGTTGAGAAGTGGATCAACTAGAAGATAATTCATTTTTCTAGATCGAACTTAATTAGTATTTGTTCACACTTCGAAAATACGTATATTTAAAAATATATAATAAATAATTATCTCGCTCTCTTTCTTTCTGTGTGGGACGATCACGGGGAGAGAAGGGAATGCGTCGGCGGCGAACAAGACTAAAGAGCGCGGGACTAGCCCGCAGGAGCTTGATCGCGGTTTTCCCGGACGGAGATCCATGGATCACGTGACTGCGGTATCTCCCCGGCCTTTCGTATACGAAACGTTCTTCCTTCTCCGATGCCCAGTGGCATGGATCGGGAGAGAATGAGATCGTCAGGAGGATCATGCGTACAGATGATCTTGTGATCAAGGAAGAGGGGGCTCTAGCCTCCAACCCACTTTCTCATGCCAAACTGGCGTAGTAAGTCCACGATCGATAAGTGGAAATTGCTAATGAATGCCCAGGATAATGAACGGTAATAAGCGATGGATATCATTACTACTATACCATAGACGTAAGATGATGTAATGTCAATGCCGCTACAAGGTTTCTTAGATATATTCTTTTTGCAACAACAATTGAAAGAGTTATATCTGATATTTCTTATTAAATATCTTATTAATAATAAAATATTTTTTGAAATCATCCATAAAGTCCATAATCCAAACTCAATTTAAATATAAATGGAATTTGACAAATGAAAAAATATTTCAATCAATATATGAAAGAGTTATATACAATATTTTTCGAGCAATAAATATTTGTTACCATTTTGAGTTTTATAAATCTTTCAATCAATTGTTTTTCTTAAGCTAATATGTTGTTGTCGATTATACAATTATACTCCTTGTAAATGGAATAAAATGCCTATTGACCAATTATTGTCTTTTTATTAAAAAGTTATACATTATAGATTTTCTACATTAATAAATCTTTAATCTTAAAGTGCGATTTTCTCATTTTTTTTAAACATCTTGTGAATTATCCGCTCACACAAGTATTGTCAAATTCGATTAATAAAATATTAATAGATATCGTACATGAATAAAGTACAATTAGATACCGCGAATTATTTTACCAAGACTCAATTTTAAAAATTCCAATCAAAAAGTTAGATTTGTATCTATAAGATTGATTAGAAAAATAATAAATACTTATTGTATCTATAGGATTGAATATCATCAATTTATTAATTGTATATAACAATTATAATTTTGGCAACCACGTTGCATGTGAAAATCCTGGATTACTCTTTTAATCCGACTCGATATTGTCTTCTATTATCCCTTATAATTGCATAATATTGTTCTTTGTGTACCACTGATAAAATTGTTCCAAAACTTCATGGCATAGCCGTTGATAAATAACAAAAATCTCACCACTAAATAAACATAAGATATCGCAAACTTACACACACACACACACATATATATATATATATATATCTATAAATATCTATATCTATATATATATAAAAACTGAATAGTCTATTTTAGGAAAAGTCCCGCCAAAATTGTGATTGCCAAATATGGAAAGTTATTCTTTTACTTATTAATTGATTTTATTTTAAAGGTGACTTTTGCAAAGATTAATGAAAAAATGTGCTGCCGCATGAGCTGCGCTTGGAAAAACACAACTCAGTTATTATAATATTTTCTTTTATGATTCCTTTTATCTTACTTTATAGGGTTCAAATTGAAACCTTTCATGTTTTAGATGAGATAGTAATTCAAAGAAAACCTAATATTTGTTGCATAGAAAATAGTTATCATTAAATAATGATGCGTTAGGCGCAAAAACTCATTGAAACTTTCGATAATCATATTTCATTATATTTATTCATAAAATATAATGGAATGTAAACAGCTTTATCTTGATAGTTGAATACTTATTTGCATATACAATACAAGTTGCATTAGGCGACTAAAAATTGCCCTTGAAATCCCACGTTCACAAGAAATATAAATAGTTAGCCCCTCTTAAAAACACTCATTGTTGTCAATTAAATAAAATCAAGATATATACAAGCTGCAATATCAATTCATATAAACATGAGGTTCTCGCCAGCAAAGCCATCATATCCAAATTATATTGCGGTGGGTAATGGAAACTTCGATGAGCACATCAATCCAAAAACCGCAAAGAGAATTCAAATTTCGGTTAAAGCGTTCATATGGAGACAATCGAGGTATATTTAGTTTAGAATGTATTTTCATTACGCAAAGGTATGATCATATATTCTGATTTTTCCTTTTATGTATATAATGATTTTTACTTCATTTCTTTAATCCTTTTTTATTTTTAATTAGGGATCATAAATTAAATGTTTGACAAGACACCAACAAATTGATAACTTCTAATCAATATTATGACATACAAAACCATTGTTGGTAGGTAAATACAATTATTTTTGTTTGAAAAACTCTTTTGACTAATTTTTTTGTAAAAAGACCTCGTAATATTTTGGTTGGATTTTTTATGTTGTGTTCTTAAGAATGATTGAATTATGTTCGTTTTTGTCTCACGGATGACTTATATTCGACATTTTACATGATATGATTCTCGCGAAGTTGATTCTACTTTGAGGTTATTTTTAAAATATTGTTTCACTATTAAAGGAAAAAGACATTGAGGGCATCGATGAGGTATAGTTTTCTATTTCATTTATTTAATTTCTATTAATTTTATGTAGATGAGTTCACCTGAGGAAAATGTTTCATATGTGTTTGGTAAATGTGAAAGGTTCAATGTGAGATTTATTCTCCCACGATAAGGAAAAGAAGTGGAAGCTTTATGTAAAGAAAGAGAAAGAATGATTTTTTTCTTCCGGAATATTTAATGTTAAATTAAGATTGTGTTGTCAATTTATGCAAAGGATGTATAATCAATTCTCAAGTAAAAATAGTATTTCATATTTCTAATAACTCTTTACAACATAAATCAAAACATGTTCCTACATATCTCTGCAGCTATATTGAAAACATGTTTTTAAAGCAAAAAAAAAAAAAAAGACAATGTAAAAAAGTATTTCCTATTAACCTTTATATATATTTAATAATTTTTTTTTTTTTTTTAAGTAAAATACTCCTAAGGACTAATGCCAAATTATATGAAACGGCTAAGTTTATGTTTAGCATTGTTGTATATAATTTCCTTCCAAATAGTTTTTGAATTTGTCATTCAAATTTATCATTATATACCATTCTGAGATCTCTAAAAATATGTTCTACCCTTCATTCATATAATCTATTTTTATTTCCCATCATTCTACCCCATACTAACCAACATACAACTTTAAAACAAGTATAAGATGAATAGTGATTCATCAAATATTCAATTGTTTTATTTATTTTTTTGGCTTTATTTTGTAAAGCGAAAAAAATGAACATACCTGGTTTTCAAATTGTGTGAAATTCCTATTTTGCCTTCATGTGTTGATATAGATGTATGTGAAATTCCAATAGCTTACTCTCCCGTTGATTTCTTTGTTAATAAATATTTTAATCAGAGTTTGTGTTGTTAATAAAAAGTATATGTATGATGAAAATGCTCGAGATCATCTTCAACAAATAAGTGTGGAGAAGAAATTGTATCATAGACAACGGTTAAGTAAAACCAATGGCAAGATACAAACTTACATACCCAATATCATCCAACATTTTTGGCTTTGAGAGTTGAGTTTATTCTTGCACACAAACCGCAAGTCATCTTAGCACAATCTTATTAGATCGCTCATGACATAGAGAACATATTTTATAAATTATATTTGGAATTTCTATTGTAAATTAATATTTTTTCTACGGGAAGTATATGGTTAACTTTGAGTTTGAGAATGCAAACTAAGTGAAAATCTTATATCAATATGCAAGAATATAAAATAGAAGAGAATTTTCTCGATGCATTTACCATATGTGAGAGAAAAGATCCAAGAATTATCTTTTCCATGTTTATATCAAAATAAAATTCTACCAAAAAATTTGTTCGGACTAAATCCATACATTATTGTAAATGGCAAATACAAATGCACCTAAGGTTAATTACTCTAAAATCCAAAAATCTATATATGTAATGCATTGTAAAAAATGCAACTTTAATTTAGTTGGTACCTAATTTTTTTAATTATTTGATACTTGGTTTAGGACAAAAATTGTGCTACCAAGATTCAACAAATTTTCATGTCTTATCAACCTAAATTCTTTATATATACAACATCATCAGTTTGTATGCTAGAAAACAAAAGCCTTATGGCACATGGCATCATTGCATATAATGTAAGGACAAAAGAAAAGTAAAAATAGGCAATGATAGTACAAACAATAGAATAGATCAAGTTTGTACCAAAATATAAAACTAAAGGCCTTTTTCCATATTTGTATTACCAAAATAATTGATCAAAGTGCAAGCAAAAGGATAAATGGACGTACCAATATTTTTCTTCTCCCAAATCGTAACAATTATGTTTCCTACATATAGAAAAAAATGATAATATGGTAAATTAAATAGATCTAAACATAAGCATTGGACGAATTAGCTTATTCTATAGGTACTTAAAGAAATTAGATCTATAAAAAAATCCAGATCTTATATCAAGAATTATAGATCTATTTTTTTAGCATTTCATCGTATTTGAATAAAAAAAATAATCCCTTAAGGTTTGAGCATAAGTCATTGGATATGAAAAAAAGTAGATCATATAAGAGTAAAAAGAGTATCGTAAGAAAAAAAGAACGAAAATAATGAAATACCAAAATTCTTTCTTCTTCACCGAGCATCGAAGAGTCGGCAAAGAATAACGAAGTTTTGGATTTTCTAAAAATATGGGAAATGTACGTAAGTTGAAGGTGGCACATGATGAATTAAACCCTAAAATTATGCATTACATATTGGAATGTAAATGCGGCCTCTTTAGTGGTACACAATAATTACATAGTTTAGTATTTCAGTTTCTTTTTTTTTTTGAATTTTGTCTCTTTCTTCCATTTGTGTAATAAGCTCTAATTCGGGCTTATATCGAGAGATATGTTGGATTTTTCCATTTTATTATTTGGGCTGTTTCAATTAAATCTTTAAACTATTATTATACATATTACATAAAAATGTGGATTTGGTTATAGCTTTGTCGATCCTTTATGAGAATTTAATATTTACACGATTCAAATAGATAATCAACTTAAATTATTTTCTCCAAATTTAAGATTTATCGATTTTGTTGATGTTATTTGTTTCTCCTTTTTTATGTTATTAATAGAATCGACCAATAAAATGATTATTTTCAATGGTATAATGGTGAAGGTTCTGAGAAAACTTATTATGCCCGAGATCAATTTTTTTCTTTGTCTTACATTACAAACGGTAAAATATTCTTTATTCATAATTCTAAAATTACTTTATATTATTTTATTTTATATGTATAGATATTTTCAATAATAACAAATAAAATTTTTAAATTTTGAAGGAAAAAACCATAACGGAAATATCATTTGTTATGATTTTTGTCAAGTACAACCCAAACTGTCTTATGATAAAGATTAGTATACAACTCAATGTAAAAAATTGTTATATTATCAAATTTGTACTACTATGTTGTATTTTTCTTTTTCTTGTGCAATACATCTATCAACAGGGGTTAATATATGTCTAATGTATCAAGACCGATCTAATCAATATTTTTGGCCTGGTAGAACTTTGATTATTAGGCCCCTATATTTTTTGAATTTTTGCCTCTTTTAATTTGAGAAAATTTAATTTAGGGTCATTAAGAAAATTAAATGTGATGTGTTATTAGCAACTAACAAGGCTCAAGGCTACAAGGCCTTCGAATCTATGAATATTTAGTTAGAGAGTTTTGAAGGAGAAGGTATTGACCACTATACTTTGGATAAATTCTTTGTTCAATAATGTACTATATATAAAGATATACAAAAATTTGGGCGCCTAAATTTTGTAAACTTTTGGGCCCGAGTTGACCGATTCGCTCGACTAAAATGAGTACCGGCCCTGAATGTAAGACTCTTTGGAAAAAAATATGTTTAGTCATGGTTAGTTGTATGTCTCTTTGTCTATAGTTATCTCAATCATATCTTATAAAATTTGATATGGATGAAGGGTGGAAAATATGATGGGAATATTCTCACAATGAAGGAGGAGATAAACCATAGAAATTTTTGTATAGTTCATAGGGTTAAGTAAAAATAAATTATTTAGTGAGTAATGTAGAAATCACTCATAGGTTTGGGGAATATTAAAATTTCATCATTGTTTTATTGTCTAATTCATTTTTAAATATCTTTATGTTATAATTATTTATTGAATTTCATACATTACACCTACTAAAAAACATTTTTATTATATTAATATGCATTCTCGATGCATCGGGTGGATTGCTAGCGTGAGTAAATACTTACCAAGCGAGGTTTCTTTATATGTGACTTTGAGAGAATCAATTGAAAACTCGGATTCTCAAGAAAGATCCACCTTAATGTCATCATCGCGAATCATCGCCGCCTTTTGCACATGTATTAATAAAATCAATCAATTAATCAATTAATCCATCATTTAACAAAAATATCATATATATATGATTTAAACTATAATATATTACCCGAACTAATATCAAATACATGTATAGTCGGGTACACATTGATTCTTTCACATGAATCATTGTTAGAAAATATTGACACATCAAAAACATGGTTGACATGATAAGAGAATTAATACCTCACCATCTCGAAATTTCATTATCATAGACGCAATTTGCTCCATCCATCCGTGAAATAGAACGCGCCATGTGGGCTGACCATTTTGACCATCCAAGTGTGTCCGCTCACATTATGCATGTCACAATTTAATGGTGTAAAGACCATTAAATTGATCGGGCCGAATTTGCATGGAAGACGTTGACACAAAAGGTTTAATCTAATTACAATTTGTAATGAATTTCTAATTGAACAATATAAGAAGCCATTACAATAAGTTGTAGAAGTTTATTGCGAATCAAAACTATGAAACTAATAACCAAAAAATATTGTCGAATCAAAATAAAATAATAATTGTCGAATCAAAACTATAAAACTAATAACCAAAAAAAATATTGGCGGGATAAGTTTATATATATGAACAGAAAAATGTATGTTGACACAAAAAATGTTGACACAAAATATATTGGCAGAAATATGTTAGTATGAGAAGTAATAAAAAAATAAACAAATCATACTCAAAACAACTTAAAAAAATACAACAAAACTATCAAGAATAATCAAAAAGATTCTCACCAAATATTGTCCTTACAAATCTACAATATAGTTTATATAAAAACTCTTGTTTATTGCAAAAATCGAGTTTAATAATGTCGATGTTAGGGGACACTTGATGAAAACGAAAATAAAGAGGAACATGAAGATGAAGCCATATTTGGTGGTTATGCTACGAATTTAGGATCAACAATATCAAAGTGTTTCGTAATGCAATTTAAGTAGTATAAATATAAGGTGATTTAACATAAATAATAAGTTTCCAAAAAAAATCTCTCAACACAAAATTAATTGTTAATTCATTGGTGAAAGAAATATAAAATGATAATTCGTCTATTTTAACTATTATTAATCAATTTAGGAAAGTTTGAATGGTCATCGGTATTTAAAACTTGATTAATTAATATTATATTATATAAAAATTGCATCGACACCATTGAAACAAATAAACAAAGATATTTCATGAAGATATGATGTATAGAATCAACACATTATTATAATATATATTTAAAAACTAATCGACATATACTAATATCAATTATGAAATACTATTTATAATTTTTAAAATCTATATATTATATATAGATAGAATTGATACTAATTTTGGTATAAAGTAGAATACCCGTAAATAAAATTTTCCTAATTTTTATACATATAACATATGAATACCATTTATGATATTTTCCTAATTCATATACATATAAAGTAGGAATATCATTTACAATCTTTTCTTATAATATTTTCCTTATTTATATAATTACAACGATTTTCTTATACTATTTTCCTAATATAAGAATTTATAATAATTATCATTTATAATGTTTACATTGTTTCCTAATATAATAAGCAAAAGAGCGAAAATAAAAGTTCCTGACTTCTACCATTATATATATATATATAGATATATAGATAAAGTCGGCTTAGCAAGACCGATTCTAGTGTGCACTTTAAACATAAAATTTCTGTTAACATGGTAATCAATTAATGATTGGTAATGTATTCCCAAATCATTAGCCAATACAAATATTAATAATTTAAAAGTACTATTTAACAATCTAAACCGCCGAGTTACATAGACCACTAGCTAACGAGCCAATAATATTGTGAACCTAAAATCGTTATTTGAATTTGAGAAATATTTATTAGTAAGAGATAATAAAAATAGATATTAGAATATTAAATTATATTATATATATTTTTAAAACAAAGCGAGGATAAGCGGACTTTCGGTTAAATGAATCCAGGATCAAAAAGACTAATTTAAACGGGCCTAAATAATTTGCCTCTAACTCTTTTTCGGTTTGAAACAGTAGATCCTACGGGTTGCGGCAGGGCAAAACCACCTTTGAGCTTGGGAGGCCTTCTCCCCTCCCCCAAACTTTTGTTTTTTATCTTTTACTACTTATATATATATATATTGCCCCCACAATTTGGTAAAATTTAACATTTCTATTATAATGAATCGTATGTGTAAAATATTTATATGAAATGTGAAAAGTTTATAATTTTACAATATAGGTCACTTTTTATTTTTTTTTAAATGAGGGTCTATCTTGATCACTAAACCAATCAAATTGTGGAAAGAATATGAGGAAATCCACAAATCACAATCATTACTTGATTAAAATGTTGACCTAATCTTCTTTTTTTTTTAAAGAAAAAAACTTAGAACACTAAAAATCGGTCTTGCAAACAACGACTTTATTAACTATTAAAAACAAAAAAATTGAAATATAGAAACGGCTACAAAAAAACCGATTTTGTTAAGAAAAACGCATCATCAAAGCCGTTTTTGACTATTATATTAAACAATTCTTTTTTTACAATCATTGTGTAACTAAGGAAAAAATAGATATAAACTGTTAAAAAACCTTAAATGATGCGTGACCCCCAATGGCCTAGTAGTCTTGAGGTTGTAATTGCACCTCAAGGTCCTGTCGGGGTTCAAACCTTAACTATCGAAGAGTGAGGGGTTGGGGTTAACCCTCCTCCCCAAGAGATAGAGATTGGACCATTCCTGGGGATGGTATTCCCATAGTCAAGAAAAAGTGGGGGTATGTGCTCTTACCGTGTGTGATACTTTGGGTCGTCAAAAAAAAAAAAATTGATGCGTGTGATATATTATAACTATTTTATTAGAAATTCAATTACTAAAAATAGCAACCAAAAAAATGGACTAAAGGGGTGTCCCCAATCATGGAATTTAATGAAATTTAAAATTCTATAACATTTTAGGTGTCCTCAATTTGGATTTCTATAGAATCCATTAAATCATGATGTCTTCAATTTGGATTTTAATTGATTCCACGAAAATCCAAGATCCCATGCATTCAATGAATTCCATGGATTTTTTTATAAGTTCTTCAAGGCTTAACTTAGATCCCCTTTCCTCGGATAACTTCAGACTTTTCTTTATTTCAAGATAAGAAATAAATGCCCGAGGCATTTATTAAATGGATTTTTGGTGGAATTATAAGGTATATTTGTGAAGGACAAATTCCCACCTTGCCCCCATAATTTGGCTTTGGTAAAATTTAACATTTCTATTATAATGGATCATATGTGTAAAACATTTATATGAAATGTGAAAAGTTTATAATTTTACAATATAGGTCACTTTTTATTTTTTTAAATGAGGGTCTATCTCTTTCTCAAAACAAAAATTGAGGGTCTATCTTGATCACTAAACCAATCAAATTGTGGAAAGAATATGAGGAAATCCACAAATCACAATCATTACTTGATTAAAATGTTGACCGAATCTTCTTTTTTTTAAAAAAACTTAGAACACTATAATCGCTTTGCACACAACGACTTTATTTAATAATTAAAAACAAAAAAATTGAAATATAGAAACGGCTACAAAAAAGCCAATTTTGTTAAGAAACTACGGCATCATCAAAGTCGTTTTTGACTATTATATTAAACAATTCTTTTTTACAATCATTGTGTAACTAAGGAAAAAAATGATATAAAATCTGTAAAAACCCGAAATGATGCGTGACCCCCAATGGCCTAGTGGTCTTGAGGTTGCAATTGCACCTCAAGGTCCCGTGCCGGGTTCAAACCTTAACTATCGGAGAGTGAGGGGTTGGGGTTAGCCCCTCCTCCCCAAGAGATAGAGATCGACCATTCCTAGGGGATGGTATTCCCATAGTCCGAATAAAGTGTGGGGTATGTGCTCTCGGTTGGTGTGGGATACTTTGGGTCGTAAAAAAATTGATGCGTGTGATATATTATAACTATTTTATTAGAAATTCAATTATTAAAATAAGCAACCAAAAAAATGGACTAAAGGGGGTGTCCCCAATCATGGAATTTAATTAAATTTAAAATTCTGTAACATTTTAGGTGTCCTCAATTTGGATTTCTATAGAATCCATTAAATTATGATGTCTTCAACTTGGATTTTAATGGATTCCACGAAAATCCAGCCCTCATGCATTTAATGAATTCCATGGATTTTTTTTTATAAATAGATTTTGGTGGAATTTGGTGGAATTATAAGGTATATTTGTGAAGGACAAATTCCCACCTTGACCCCACGAATTCAAATTCCATTTTTCCACCAATAATAATAATAATAATTGTCTATGGTAAAAAAGAAAAACTAACATATTTTTCTCTCATGTACCTCTTCTCGTGTATTGTCTTCTAATATCAATATTTCAATGTATGTTCTACCTCAATTTTATGACTAACACTATATAGTTTATTGTCGTCTTGTTTCAATTGCTAAGATTTTTATTTTTATAGACAAATTAGTAGGAAAAATTAGGAAAGGTTATCACAATAATACTTTGTTGGAAATCATTAGTTAATAAATTTTCATTAGTTCATCCTAATAGACGCATTATTTTGGTGTTTCGGGTAAATTTTTGATCACCAATGTTATTGTTTTTGGCTGAATAATTATTTTAACAATAGTGATTTTATAACTATTTCATATTTTGACAATTTCAAATTATATTTTGGGATAATTACAAAAAAAAAAAAAAAAAACTTTAGGTTCGGGCCAATTATAAAAAAACCTAGACATTTTTGAAAATTACATAAAATCCCTTGAGGCTTGATTTCGTCTTGCATTTTTTCCTTCATAAGCAAAAATATTGTAAATCCCCGATATTTATAAAATATTTACGTTATAACCTAAAATTTAAAACAGAATCAAACTCGAGTTTTTTTAATTTTGAAACATCTCTTTTTTTAATCCTCGGGGTGTTTTTGTAATTATCCCTTTATCTTTGTAAAGTTGATGACACTGTTTTTTTTTGTGTTATTGACTTTATTTGAATATTTACATATCTTTTTATTTTTTTATGATCATAAAATTATGCTACTAGATTCATAAAATTCATTAATTATATTTTTATATAATCCAACAAATTCCACTAAAATCTATTAAAATCTACATAATTCCATAGAATAAAATTCCATTAGAATCGATAGAATCCATAATGGAATCCATAAAATTCTCTTAAAATCTATGAAATTCAATTAAATAAAAAATCTTTCAAATTCTATGTTGTGGACACCCTCCTCCTAAGACTTATTGTAACGACAGAATAGGACTATCCCAAATGGGCTTTCTTTCCTTAATATTTTCCTTTGAGCTTTCCATCCGTGTCGCCACTCATGGACTTCCCACCCCGGAAGTGGGTTTTATGCCTTCCCCAACACTCGAACCTAGGACCTCCAGGCTAAAGTACTGAGTTCTAAGAGTGTGAGTAAAATTTGATGGAGTGTGCTTTGGGGTGGCGGCCACTCGGTTTACTGTTGTGCTTTAGACCAAATTCACCAAAAGTCCGGCTCGTCAACGTTAATTGACACTCTATTTCTCTCTCGAGTGTGAGTAAATAAAACACTCGAACCCAACTTTTAATAGTGTTGAAGTTTACGTGTCTTAATCTATCATGCCATAAATTAGAACAATCCAACAAGTAAACAGAAGTAACGATTTTATTCTTTGTCTCTTGGCGGAAAACAGACAATACAGACATCTTAAAAAGCCCCCTTATCAAGGTAACCCTTACAAAACAAACTGACAATTTTTGGTCATTACAAACTTGTCGACTCAAACACTCCGCCTTACTAAGCAAAGGATCGAAACCAAATTCTGTGGATGTCCGGGACATGCAAAGACATCTACAAGCGTAAGCTCCTTTCCTGAAGTCATCTTGAGCACAACCTTGCCAAACCCCACGATGTTGGAAGTCGAAGAGTTTCCCATGAAAAGCTTTCTTCCATTTATCGGAGAGTACGAGGAGAACATCTCTTTGTCGGCACAAATGTGACGAGTAGCCCCGCCTCTATCCACCACTCCCTTGGGTTATCTACCATATTGGCTTCAAACACAACGGAGGTGAGATTGAGCTCCGAGATGTCTATTGGAATAGACTTGTCCTCTGTCACATCGGCTTAGTGTTTGCCACCTTGATTGCCCTTTTTCGGTGCCGACAATCCTTGGCCATGTGGTTCGGTTCGCCACGATTGAAGCAATTCCCTTGAACTTCTTGGCCTTTCCCTTGTCTTTTTCGAGTACTTGTGTTTCTTGCTAGTGCTCGATTCAACAAGATTGGTCTTGGCCTCCATTCCGGACTTATCGGATTTCACTTTGGATTTTTGGTTGTCTTCCTCAATCCGGTCGAACAATCAGATCCTCAAGCCCCATCTTTTGCGTTTGTGCTTGAGGTAATTCTAAAATCCTTCCACATTGGCGGCAATTTTTTAATTATTGCAGCCACTTGAAAGGACTAGTTCATAATCATCCTTTTAGATACTAAGTCGTGAAGTATGATCTAAATTTCTTGGACTTGGTTGATTACCGTCTTGGTGTCAACCATCTTGTACTCGAAATTTGCCGACAACAAATTTCTTTGTCTTAAGATCTTCCATTTTGTACTTTCTTCTCCAAAGAGTCCCACAACTCTTTGGATGTTTTGAAAGAAATATAGGCGTTGTAGAGGGTGTCGTCTCGCCCGTTCAAAACGTAGTTCGACCGTAAAAATTGTTGTTATGCCAAGTATCCACATTCTCTATTGGTTGTCGATTTCTTCTTCGTGAGGTAGAACATCATCTTCATTGCCGGTGTTTGAAGTCAACGCCGGAGAACTTGGGCGGCTTTTCACCGTGAGCGGGTGGAGCAAGCAGACCATCGTGAGTGAACGAAACTCGAAGCCATCGTATTGAGCGAAACGTAATTTTCGTCTTGCGATTGTTGGGTAAAATAAGGGAAGGTTAATCTGTTTGAAAAAATGGTTATGTGTTTATATCTCAGCTTAGTCGAGGCATGTATGAGATATAGTCTCCGCAAGATGAATACGGTTTTGGCGCTCGACCCTAAAAGTACAATGACTTTTCCATTTCGAATTCTGACAAAGACTCGTAAACTCGAAACTACGAGAAATAATAAAAGGTGTATGAAACTTTCAAGCTTTGAACTAGGAAGTAATATCAATATGTTGTAATGTAATGACCGATTATTGATTAGGATATCCTGTGTTTTTCGTATATATTTTCATCCGGGGGTCTAATTTATAGGCATCAGTGCCGTATGGAAAGATCATGTCTTTTGGCTCAAAAAAATATGTTTACAAATGCATCATCTATTCAAAGATTTCGCATCGACGCACGCGCCCGTGCGTGTGCTCGTGGTCTTGATATCGAACGAAATGACAAAGTTTTGACTGGCCTTACGACGATCCGACGACGCGCACGACGCCCGCCCCGTGCTTGGATCTGAAGCACTTGATTGGAAATTCTTTAATAAATTAATTAAAATTAATTAATTATTAATTTTAAAGGTTTTTGGTCCAAAAGAATAAGGGCCTTGAAGCCCAAGCCCAAGCCTAGGCCCACGACCCACGACACAGGTTGGGCCGAGTCAGCAAATTTGCGGCGGCGTGCGTCACTTGCTTTGAACCAAACCCACAAGCATATAGGTCCTCACTTTAAAAACTTGGGTGCCTCCAGGCCCAAACCCATAAGTCCAACTTGGGATTTATAAAGTGAGCAAACTTTGCCTTCTCTTCCAACACTCATCAACTTGATTGTTGATGTAGAATCTTGATATGATGTCTTTGTCCGAGTTTGGTATTATCTTGTTTATGATATGTTGATCAAGTTTAATCGACTAGTCATCTCAAAATAAAAATAAAAAATAAAAACCTTACTTCCAATCAAGTCAATTGTATCCGTAATTGATTATAATGTTATTTTTGAATAGTTATATAATAGGCTAAATTGCATTTTAGTCCTCAGTATCTTTGGTCCATGGCATTTTTAGTCCTTTAACTATTTAGAGTTGCGCTTTTGGTCCGGAAAATTTTGCCCTTATGGAAGAATAGCATTTTTGGTCCTTTATCTTTCTAAAGATAGCAATAATAGTCATATAACTTTCAAGAATTAACAATATCAATCATTTCATACCATAGCTAGTTTCAATAAACCCAAATTTCATAGATTATAGGAATTTGCTTTTTCCAAACCTATTTTGTTTGTGGCATTGTTACACCTACTTAGATCCAGTCTGTTCGTAGGTTTTAAATGGATCATGTCGGGTTTTCGGCTATAAACTCAATAGGACATACTTACGCAAAATTCTCATAATACTAAATAATTTGATTTCGGACTAAGATTTTGTTAAAACGGATATAGTCGATCACGACCATATCAGGCCAACATGCTTCCGTAAAATTAATAAATCCCTTAAAATTCATACCTTCTTTGACCGAAACAAAGACTGGTGAAATGGTTCGCAACACCACCAATCGGAAGATTACGCCCCCGATCGTTTGACAAACGGCTCCTGTGTTCAACCTCACCCTCGGGGAAGATGATCGCAAGTTATCCGACTCCTTCAAAGAATCGGCCAAAGACCTTGGTTCGTTTTTCTACTCCGGGCGTATAAGTAATTATTAAACGGGATGAATAAATGGAACATTATGAAGACATGTTGAAGCAAAAAAGCCCCTTTTATTAAGAACTTAAAGAAATATTTATTACATTAGTAATCTCCTTTGGGAGGAGAATACCGGTTTAGCCTCTCATAGATGAGGCGTACACTCGTAAACACATATAACTTAAAACTAAAACACTCCAACTATTACAAATTTATCACTTTGATTTTATTGTAAGAAAACTAAGGAAAATATTCGATGTCCTCAACCTTCCTTCAAATCCTGCATTTTATAGAGGTAAGTCCAGGACTTCAAAGCGAGCTTCAAATCATGTTGATATCTATGACGTCACTTTGCTTACATCATATCCCACATTATTGCCTCGCCAAATGCTTTTTTCTTTTTCTTCCGCGTGACTCGGCCCATGTGATGTTTGTCGGGGAATCTTTTAAAAATTTGGTTTGCGTGGTCCCCGAGGGATAACGCGTCTTGTGAGTGGGCCCTTGTCCTTTCCAAACCCCGCATGATCTTGTCGGTCGAGGTTTGGGTCGGAATCCTTTTCCAAACTCGGGTTCTTTCGTCAGGTATGCTTGACAGATCCGGGTCGATCCAACGCCAACATACGCCATGTTACAAAATTTTCGGTAAGTTTCTTTGCTCACGGAATCTTATTTTCCCGAGAATTCTTCTCTTCGTCTCGAAAAGATCTTCTGCGAATCTGTTGTTGATCCGGTCATTGAATTGATAGGAAAGATCCATTTCTTTGGTCGGAAAAACTTAAACGGATATTTGACTTTGTCCATTTCTCGTTAGACAAACCCAAAGACCCCATGCTCGTGGTGTAGAAGCTTCGTCTTCGAAATTGCTCCTACTAACACTTTGGTCCTTCTTCCTGTGAAGCCGCTTGATATATTTTAAGGCATTTCCATCCGTCTTCTTAGCTTGATGAAATGAAAAGCTTCATTAAAGCCTTTCTTCGTTGGTTCGGGAGCGCACTGATAAAATACGTTCCAAAATATATCCTCTCGGCTAAATGTGGATTATTGGCCCAAGTCCCGTAAACTCTGCTTCCCCAATCCATTTCTATAATTTTTAAATTTAAGGGAATCCGGGTGATACAAAGATAAATTGAAGCTAAAGCTCCAAAAGTATACCATTCTTTAACTTCATTTGGATGACTTCCTGGTTTTATCCAAACTCGGAATATTTGCCCGAGATATCAACTATTGTTTTTTTGGTTGATACCTCTTTTTGTAACCGATTTCTCCCATTGTCTTTGATATACCCGCATTGGAGAAATCTTAATCTTGTCGATTTGGACCTTAGATTTGCATGTCGTGGCCTAAGATCCAACTCTCCCTCTTTTACCCCAGGTCTTTGGGTTGACTTGAAGACTCGGGTTGTAAAACCGGAGCTTCAACATTCGTTCTGATTTGTACATCCTCGGGGGATGCATCACCCGCAATATTTGTGATTATGGTACTTGAATCCATAACCTCCGGGTTAGAGCCCCATTCTCTATTCGCCCCTTTTTGCATCGTAGGAGATGCGGCTGGAGGAGAGGCCCTTGTAGTCTTAACAACAATTGTCCTTGAGCGAACGGCATGCTCGTATTTGACTAGAAATGGATTTGGTCAACTGTTGAAGTCGCCTGCAGCAACTTGAGACATAATGTCCCAAAATCTCGTTCTAGACTCTCCAGGTTTTCCTGAGATGTCTTACTCATTTAAGGACCTCAAAGAACGCGTCCTTCCATCTCGTGTCAAAAATCTACAAGAATATTTTCATGAGATTTTATAATGACAATATCATAATCATAATATTGACATTCATCTTGCCATCTAAGTAATCTAGCTTTTTCTCGGTTTTGATTCATTTTGTTTTTCGAAAAGCCTCGACACTTGAATTATCAATTTTTAAAGTAAACTTTTTAGCCAAGTAAAAATAGAGGCCATTTTTTAAAAGTCTTTCTTCGCAAAGAATTCTTTCTTGTTGATATGCCATCCGGTTGCTTCACCGGTGTGAATAAGCCGCCGCGATATCTGCATGGTACTTCTTCATTTGGTGTGACCTTAGTAAGAATCGCCCCACCAATCATCTCTCTCGTGTGAGCACGCCCGAAAGTTCTCCTTCCTTGTGTTCTCGCTAGTACTTGCTTGATTAGACCCTGATGAAGAGGCTCGCTCCCTGCTTAGTCTTTGGTCTTTTGCCCGCTTTTGTAACCGGGCTTTTTGTTTTGACCAAAACCTTCTAGGTCTCCATGAAGACCTGCTCCTTGTTGTTGCTTCCTCGGCGGTATGGATGGCTTCGCTTCTTCTTCTTTCCGCCTTGGTTGACCTCCCACAATGGTTGGGATGTCATTATCCACGCAACATAGAGGAACTGCTTTGTGAATTCCTCTTAATCTTTTGTAATTCTGTGACAGAGCCGCTTGGTAACACCATTCGGATAACTTGGCCTTTAGGAAAGACATTTTTCCTGACACGCTTTCTACTTCCGCTCCATCCTTGTATTCGCTCATAAGCATTTCTCTCCGAGGGGACTCGGAATCTTGGCAATGAATAGTCATGCGGCTTCCTTTTCTTCAATTTGGATTTCCATCGGTATTCGGTTAACAACTTGATATATTCGTCAATATGACAAATATCATGTAACTTCAGTATAGAGGGTTTGTTTATATCTCTTTCTCTTTTCATCCTCTAATCCTCGAAATAACTTTGTCCGATGAACGGATTTTGAATAGTTTTGCCATACCATCAACAATTCTTTTAAGTGATTCTCCGATGTGATCGAACCTTTTGTATCGGCATCAATCATATCCCGGCAATCTTCATCGATCCTTCAAGACTCATTTTAAGGAGTAAAATGAATGAATCCTTTGTAAGATCGAGGTTCTCATTTGAAATTCTCATAAGTCAAGCCCATTCATCAATGAGAACTTCTCTATTTTTAAAATGCGGATGTCCAGTTTTAACATCAACCCATACGGATGTATTAGGTCGAGTGCGATCTTCCATAAGGCGTCGATAAACATTCGGCCTTCCAAGGTTGTCTAGTTCTGCAAGAGGTTTCGACCTCCTATCCCCGAAAGTGGATCACTCTCGTCGTGAAATCCCCAGCGTGTAGCATCCTCTCATCCCGAGCTCCATGATTTGAACCCGTACTTTCTTCGACATTAGGATTAATGGTGGTGGTGGTGGGATTGGTCTTCCCGCCGGATCATAGGTGACCAATGTTCCATCTCCTGTGTTCATCTTTAAATCTACAATTCCTAATCTGTGAAGGATTCTACAAGGTCATGTAGATCTTTAAGATTCATCTTTTCCATATCCATCTTTTTTAATTTTTGATGGATTCTCCTTTGATTATAGTATTGAGTTTCTCCTCATCCGTCATTTTTTTCGTATAACTTCGGTTGGTTTCCTTTTTGGTGTAAATAAGGTACTATCCCGAAATCTATATGCTTCTTTCCTCCGAAGAACTCGGCTGTCCTCCAGGTTCTTGACTCGTTTTACGAATATCATGAAGGAGTTCAAGAATTTTCTTCGATATTTCACCATCATCTCCATCCTGTTCGATCCGATGAACTTGTGTTGGTAGATGAATATGGCGGTTGCCATAATTACGCACCGTCTTCCTGGACTTCTCTAAGATCTTGGAGAACTTAGATTTGTCTGGAAGTATCTCGTTCACTCGGGTACTCCATCAAGAATCATTGTTCTCGATGGGAATTTTCATGAACCGTTTCTTGAAGGTTCATCAAGTGAACATATAGGTGCAGTTAAGCATCCGGAATTGCCTATAATATTCTCGCTCGCATTTTGCATTGCCTTAAGGTTTTCCCGTCGGCTCTGCCTATTCCTTTTCTTCATGTTGGTATTCCCAATATGAAACCTGGTCAAGGCTCCCATCGGTGAGTAATACTTTTTGGCCACCGTTCGGAGTTTCATCTTCCCAGGATGGATGCTCTTAATGATATCCTCTTCCCTGAGATCTTGTCTAGCGAAGTTTCCTTCCCCAATCTGCAGGTCCAGAACGCGTCTCGATCACATGTCCCGACCGCACCTTCGTCATCGTCTCCGCGATCGGCTTTCAGGCGTCTGAACCTTAGTCATATATCCAGACAACTCCGACAAACACCCCGCCAACCCCAGTTGCGATTGTCTCGTCCGAAACTACTGCCTTCCGACAAGTCCTCATGAAATCTGTTGTTGTTGCTCCTCCGTTAGACGTCCATGGTGGTTCTCTCCTCCCCTGATTAGAAAAAGGTAATCTACTTTCTCTCGAAAATATCGATGAAATTTATGAATCTCGACGTAAAATCTGCGAACAATCTCTTATTGGTAAGACTTTATACAATAAGGGTGATAAGCCTCTTTCAACGAAACTCAATTACATGCCAAATTGAAGGATTTATGGGTCTGTCTTCTACTTTTAGAATTATTTCTCTTGGCAAGGGCTATTTTAATTTGCACTTTAACAATTTGTCCGATCGTGATGTTGTTTGGCGTAAAAAAATTTGGTCGTTATCTCCGGGTTTATTCCCTTGATCTGGACTCGGGATTTTGACCGGATAATGTCAAGGGCTCTATTGCACGGTTTGGGTTCGCATATTTGGTTTAAGCTACGAATATTGGCACTCGGAGATTCTTTTGGGTATTGCTCGGGCCATTGGAACGCCAATCAAGATTGATAATAACACTTTACACGGCATGATGGGTCACTACGCCAGGGTTCTTGTGGATGTGGATTTATCGCATAATTTGCCCAAAAAATGATGATTGAGCGCACTGGACACTCGGGTTTTGTTTTCTTCAATTATGAACAGTTACCAGAGTTTCGTCGGCATTGTGAAATAGTTGGACATTCTATTTCTGCTTGCAGAAAGTCATTGGCTTCTAATCTTCCTAGGCGTGATCGTAGCCCATCTAGGGCGCCACGCAATAAAGGCCAAGTGGTTTCTCGTCACCCATCTTTAGATAAAGTCGTTTCTAGCTCTGTTAGAAAACTTGCGCTCATTTGGTTTGTAATAACAGCCACCGATCAATTCGTGACATTTAGGCTTATTTAGCTTCTTTGGTTTGTGACATATCGGCTTCGCGGCCTTTGGTTCGGGTCTTGGACTATTAGTAATACAAAACGTGTGGTTCCTTTAGCCCGAGTAAGCACTTCGCGGGATCCTACAATTGGTACGACTAATCAATTTGCTATTTTGAATGATTTAGAGGATCGTGGCTTGGATAATTCTGTTTTGGATTTGAATACGGCCATTGGGGATGCTAATACGTCTGTTCCGACAAGTCCTCGATATTTGGAGGGTGGACATGGATACGCAGGTCCTTCCATGGGTCCCGTAGAACCAGTTCCGATTGAAGCGCATCCATCCCCAATTGATGAATTTGCTGACAGGAAACTTCGTGAGCTACGTCAAAAGTTGAAAAAATTTGGTGCAATCAATTTTGGCTCTCGCCCAGCTATTATTAAACAAGTTAGTGGTTTAGATTCTTTAAAGTTGATGGATGTGGCGGTTACAAAGTCATGGGCGGGCGAAAGTCGGAGAGACCTCGGACCCGAATCCCACGATTGATCCTATTTTTGGGTCCATGAGTTTTCAATGAATATCCTTCATTGGAATATTCAAGGGCTTGTAACACTCCTCGAAAGCTATGCTTAATCATCATTGTGTTGTGGTTAAGGATATTTTATGCATTGTAGAACCTAAAATCGACTTTTCTAATATTTCTAATCAATTTTGGAGTTCACTTGGGGTTTCAATTTTGGCCATTAACTCTCGTATTGGTATTCTTCCAAATATTTGGGTTCTTGGGACTAGCAAGGTTCAGTCGCACACAGTGGTTTTTATGTCGGATCAAGTGATCATTATTGATGTCTCCTTACCTTCCTTCTTCTTTTCAGATGGGATTTGTCCATGGACATGCATCTTATATCCGTCGTTGGGCTCTCTGGTTGGATATTCTTACTTATCGTACCAACTCTATGCTTATTATTGGTGGTTTCAATGCGGTCCTAGGATTGCACGAGCTGCGTAGTCAGGAGCGGCCTAGTCCCATCTCTTGTCGGGGATTCATGGAATTCACCCAGCATTGTCAGCTCATTGACATACTCTCCACGGGCCATCAATTCACTTGGAAAGGTCTTTCATACGTTGGTTCATATGTGGAATCTCGCATTGATAGAGGTTTCCTTACTGAAGGTTTCTTGGAGGTTTGGGACTCTGTTAGATGTCATGTTCTTCCTCGCACGGTGTCTGATCATCACCCTATTAGTTTATCTTGTTGCATATCCGGTATGCTAGGCCCTCGTCCTTTTCGGTTTCAGAATATGTGGGTACGACATGTAGGGTTTTTGGATCTGGTTCGTTCATCATGGGCCATCCCTTTGCCTTACTCGTCTCCTTGGTCACGTATCACTTGTAAACTCAAGAGGCTTAATGTTGTTTTGAAAGCCTGGAACTAGGATGTTTTTGCTAATATTTTCGCTCAAAAAGAGGATTTTCTATCTAATTTGATGGATATTCAATCATATATCACCAATTCGGGCTATACGGATGAGCTCTTTTGTCGAGATTGAAATTCGGGAGGTTTATTCGACACTCTGGTTTAAGAATCCGATTTATTTCAACAACGTAGCCGTATATCCTGGCTCAAAGATGGGGATAGGAATTCCTCTTTCTTCCAAAAATTTGCGCGCGTATAAACAACCGTGAAGGTATTTCTATGCTTTTGATTGATAACGTTCCTTGCCAGGATGCAATCGTGATTGCTAGCCATATTGTGGATTATTATCGAAATTTATTCAAGGCGGCGATTGTTCCCCTAGCTCGACACTTTATCGATATCCTCCATTCTTGAGCCTACGTTACTTTGGAACATAACTCCTCCTTACCCAGTGCCTTCCCACCAGGAATATTCGTAATGTAGTTTTCTCTATGGACCCCAATAGTGCTCCGGGCCCCAATGGTTTTCCGGGTAGGTTCTTTTACAATACTTGGGACATCATTGGCGATGATGTGGTCTCTGCCCATTCGCAATTTCTTTGTCACGGGTGCCCTTCCCTCTCACTTAAACTCCAGCTTTGTGGTTCTTATTCCAAAAAATCCTCAAGCGTGCGGGGTGGAGCACTCTATTGTTCTAAGAAACTTCTTGTTCAAAATTATCACTAAAATTTTTAATTTTAGCTACCCGCTTAGATACCGTTGCGCAAAGGTGATTTTGATACAATTTGGATTATTATGGGTAGGCGCATCCATGATTGTATCGCTATGGCCTCAGAGTATGTCAATTGCCTTGACCGTCGGGCATATGGGGAAAATATGGCTATTAAGGTGAATATTCATAAGGCTTTCGACACGCTTTCTTTGAAATTTCTATTGGAGGC
This sequence comes from Rehmannia glutinosa, assembly GCA_016081115.2. Taxonomy (NCBI): domain Eukaryota; kingdom Viridiplantae; phylum Streptophyta; class Magnoliopsida; order Lamiales; family Orobanchaceae; genus Rehmannia; species Rehmannia glutinosa. Next base: position 167,751 of record JABTTQ020002955.1, on the reverse strand, counting down.
TCTTCGTGTTTTGGGGTTTTCGAATACATTTCGCTTCTTGGATTCGACTATTCTTGAGTCTTCTAATATTTCCATCATTATCAATGGTTCGCCTCACGGATATTTTGGATGCTCGCAAGGCGTTAGACAAGGGACCCTTTGTCTCCTCTGTTGTTTTGTCTGGCTGAGGAGGTTTTGAATGTTATGCTTACACAAAGGGTGCGAGCTTTAGAACTGATTCCAATTCGAGCGGGACAGGTTCGTTTCCCCTCCCATCTTCTTTATGCTGATGATGTTATCATATTTTGTCAGGCTTCTACGTCGAAGGGGTTGACTATCTCTCGGGTTCTCCATGAGTATGAATTGTTATCAGGACAACACGTTAATAGGGATAAGTCATTGGTTTACTTTGGTAAACATGTGACTCACAAACGTCGTATTCTTCGGGCCATTAACATGCGCGGGAAGTCTTCCGTTCTCATACTTAGGGTTCCACTTTTTACTGGTGTTCCAAAGAGTGTACACTTGGCGACTATTGTGGATAGGATTATTGCCAAGTTCAACCATTGGAAAGACGTCTCGCTCTCTATGGCTGGTCGTATTTGCTTGGTTAATTCAGTTATCCTAGGATCTGTAGTTCATTCCATGTTCATTTATCAGTGGCCGGTTTCGCTGGTTAAATCCCTTAACAGGTGCATTCGGAATTTTGTTTGGGTGGGGATATTATGAAGAAAGGGCTCGGTTCACAGTTCTTGCTACGTGCGCACGACAAATGAGGAAGGGTTTGGGATTCACTCTCTTGAGGCTATGAACAATGCTTTTACGATGTGACTCACTTGGGATATTTTATCTTCTAACTCATTGGCGGCAATTTTTGCGGGAAAGATTCTTCTCATACTTCATTCGAACCGAGAAGTAATTGGTTTAGCTCTTCAATTTGGAAAGGGGTTCGTACTCATTATTCGAACCTGCATGCAGACTCGTCTGGATCATTTGGGACAGTCGTGGGGGTGTCGTTCTGGTGGGACAATTGGTTAGGTTACCGTATTGCGGACAAACTTGGTATCCCAGATTAATATGAAACACATTTTTAATCAAATCGTGGCGTATTATCTTGTGGAGGGTGTCCGCGGTTTACCTCTTGATTCATCATCCATTTCTTGGATATTGTTTCGACATTTTATGTACTCTGTTCTCTTGAGTGCGACACTCGTGTGTGGTCTAACTCGGTACATGGTTGGGTTACATCTCGGATTGCGTCGGCATTTGCAACCACAATTTCCTAAGGTCGGATGGGGTACATGGTTTTGGCATTCACTATCTCTCCATGGCGCTCGGTTCTAGTTTGGAGAGTCATTCATGGTCGTTTATCTTTGTGGGAGAGTTTGCAATGGCGAGGATTTAGAGGCCCTTCGGTATCTTTGCTTTTGCTATAAGCATCTTGAGGATTGGGATCATTGTTTTTTGCGATGCATCGGTATTAGCCTACTTGGGAGTTTTTGTCGGGAGTATTTGAGATTGAGCTCGATTTGGATCTTGGTGTTTGGGAGTTTATTTTACATTGCATGCGGCTTAAGTTTAGTTCTCAAGTGGGCTTTCTTTGGTGCCTCACAGCTTATTACTTGCCTTTGGGCGATTTGGCATTACAATAAGATTCTCTTTGAGGACTCTCGATACTCCATTCTCTTTTTTTCAGCGGAATCGGCTAGCTCTTATTCGTGAGGCCGACATTTACAAATTGGTATATGGATAATAACATTGACGAACTCACCATTCTTCATCAAATTGGTCTTGTTGGGCGTGTGAAACCCATCGGACCTCTACATTTGGTTAAATGGTACTCCCCCGCTTGGTTGGATTAAACTAAACACGGATGGAAGCTCGCAAGGTGCTCTGGGCCCTTCGGCATATGGCGCGATTTTAGAGATCACATAGGCTCGGTTTTGGGGTGCTTCACCATTAAGTATGGCCTGGCATTTGCTTTTTCGCGTAACTATTGACGGCGATTAGTGCTTGTGAAGTTGCTCTCAATAGGGAATGGAAACCTATTTGGCTTGAATTTGATTCGATTATGTGGTCTCTATCTTCTCTACTTTCTGGATAAGGTTCCTTGGATTGTTAAGGGGCGTTTGACTCCATTGTTCCTTAGGCTTTGTCTTAGTGCAATTTTGGGTGTCTCATGTTTTTCGGGAAGCAAATGGGGTTGTTGACCTTCTTTTCAAACAAGCCTTCCACTTTGGCACTTCTTTGGTGGGACTTTTCCCAATTCCTCAAGGATGCACTTGCAACGGATATGACTCCTCTTTATCATGCTAGACATTAGTAGTTGTGGATTTTTAGAGTTCGGGACTTTTGGTTCCTTTCGATGCCGCTTCCCGTAGTATGATACCTTTGTCTTTGCAATACATAGACCAGTTGCCATTCGTATTTGGTTTATGTTATATCCGTGGCACTCATTTTGGTACCACGATTCAAAGAATCCTCATGTTTATGGGCTATCTTGACTCGCTTCTTGTTTTCATACTTTCTTTGGTTTTCACTTGGTAACCAAACTTGTGGTTACTTTCGGTGAGTACACATTTTTTACTCTTATTCCTTTGGGGTATTCTTTTTCCTTCTAAAGATTTTTTCCATAAGGGTGGATTTTACTTTGGAGTGTTTTAACGAGGCCCCGCCACAAGCTAGTTGATCGGCCTTGATCGGCTCCATTTTTCTCGTTTTATTTTATTTTCGGCCTGGTGCCTTTACCTAAATAAAAAGGAATGAGGTTCTATGAGGTTCTCTAGTTTGAACTTTGAACAAATCAAAGATTCTCCTCCTTTGTCTATCGACTATCTGTAAACTATTCTTAATTCTTTACCCTTAACATTATTATATTGTTACTGTATGGATTCCAACAAATGGGCTAACAATATTTTCCTAAAATTTTTCATTCCCAAAATTTTGCCTCTTAAATTTCAAGACAGATGGCTTGAACAACATGGAATCTTCTAATAGGCTAAACGGGAGAATTTCGTAATAGGATCCAAATTTAAGAAAATCTATCATTTTAAGACCCACAATTTCAACCTTCTCAAATCAAGACCCAATTTTTATTTTTTTCTCAAATTGGGTTCTCCTTCAAATTTTGGGTTCTCACTTCAAGATTCCAAAATTTCAACCTTCTCAAATTAAGACCCAATTTTTATTTTTTTCTCAAATATGGCCCTCCCCCAAATTTTGGGTTCCTCTTTAAGTTTTAGAATTTGACAAAAAGAAAAATATTAATGTAATCTATCACACTGGCCACAAAAATTAATTTTCTTTCTCTTTTTATTTTTTGCTCATTCCTTTTTTCCTAGTCGATACTTGTTTTAAATCTGTAAAATTTTAATCATAATTTGATAATCTTATTTTTTTAGTAACTAAAAATATTTTACTACTCTTTTTCATTCATAATTTGGTATATCTTTTTTTTTTAACCGATAAATATTTTACGGTTTTTCATCTTGTTAGCTACATACATTTATATTTATAGATCTTAGTTTCTACACGTTAAACAAAATTGATAATAAGTATGGATCGGGTAAAAAGAATGACCGAAAAACGAAAAGAGAAAGAAAAATAATTTTTGTGGTCGACGTGATAGATTACACTAATATTTCTCTTTTTGTTAAATTCTAAAACTTGAAGGGAACCCAAAATTTGGGTGAGGGCCATGTTTAAGGAAAAATAAAATTAGTCTTGATTTGAGAAGGTTGAAATTTTGGGTCTTAAAATGATAGATTTTCTTAAATTTGGACCCTATTATGAAATTTAAATAAAAATTTTCTTAATGGAGACTCAAAACACTAAAATATGAGATTGATAATTTAATAATAAGGTTTAAAAAACCATGTATAATAGTGTTGAAATGAGTAAGAAACAATTATGAAATAATATTGATGGATAATAAACAATTATGGAATAATCTTGAAACATGTTTGAATCATGTTCAAACATGTATGAAACAACTTTAGAAATTAATAAAAGAAGTAACAAAGTTGTATTAGCAAAATATGTTTGAAACATGTTCAAAACAACTATGAAACTAATCAATTGAAGAAACTAACAAAAATGACCAGGTTTTAGCTTTGTAACCATCAATTTCAATGCGTTTCGGATCAAAAGTTGTTGCTTACTTTGAATATTTTTGTTTTTTCTGGTTTTACATTGTGATTTTCTACAACTAATTTGTTTCTTTTTCGTCTTCTTTTGTTTCTTCTTTTTATTTTCTACGCAATTTTCTTCTTCTTCTTCTTCTTCTTCTTCTTGCGATTTTACTTCGTCTTCTTCCTTTGTATTTTACTTATGATTGTTGTTAGATTTGTTTTCTTCTTTGTGTTCTATGTTTTTCTATTTTGTTGTTGATGTTTGATATCTATGTTGATCTTTGATAAGATGGAGCGTATCTGCTTTGTAAATTGTAAAAAGAGGATCTTACATGTTGTGGACAAAACATAGGAGATTATCTATTGTGAAGAAGGAGAAAGCATATCTGTTGTGAAGAAAGAAAAAAAGAGGCGTATCTTTGTAAAGAAAGTGAGAGAATGTGTGTCTGTTGTGAAGAAAGGAGAGGGGAGCGTATCTTCAAGTATTTTTAGGAAAAAGTAGGGTAGTTGTGTCCTTGTCCAATATATGAATGTAAATGAGTTATTAAGGGTATTGGATGTATTTTTATTTTGACTTTTTTTTTTTGCTAGAGAATAGTGGTAAAAAATTGAAAGGAAAAAGATGAATTTTGAGAGACGATTGGATATGAGATGAAAAGTAATATTGAAAGTTGATTTGATATAGAATTAGTAAAATAATGATTATATATGACTGATTGTTAAAAGTATTTGAGTGGATGAATAGTAGAATTTATAGAAAAATGTGTAATAATAATTGGTGATAGATGAGTTTTTTTTTAAAAAAATGAGTAGATTGATTGACAGGAGAAAAAAGTGAAAGTAAGTGAATACTGTATTTTTTGAAAATTTTCATAAGCATTCATATTTTTGGTAAAAAAAAATTTCTCTAACAGAACGAAAATGAAATATTTTGATAGGAAATCGCTACCTAAGCTTTTTATTCATGGCAAATAATTATAATAAAATAAAAGAAGTTGAAGAAAAAAAAAAGAAGAAAACTACTGGCCGGTAAGCAAGGATTTGGAAGTTCAGAGTTTTAATATTATAGTTGTGTTTTAACATTTTAGTAAACATTAAATTTAAAACACATTTTCTCGCATGACATACTACTTTTTGGTCACTAAAAGAGAGGTCCAAAAATAACATGTATATCAAATTGAATTTTGTACTAATTTCAACTCAATAGATATTAAAACCCCATAAAATGAAATAAACAAATAACTTTATTTTGTAAATTGAAACTAAACAATAATTATTGAACTTGGTTAAATCATGTTCATGCCCTTGGGTGGTCACCATTCTTCCAAACAATAATAGGCAAACATTAGAAAGGAATATTATGATGTGGGCACGTTAGAAGTCATATATATGTTGCATAGTATCAGATTCTCCATTCCAATAATTATAAAACGTATGTACAATTGAGGAATTGTTTTTTGGCTGAATTTGAAAATGGAATCCAATCAATTTAGGGAACCAATATTAAAAGTGAAAAAAAAATGAACCCTTAAGTAGAACGAAAAGCTAATTAGGTGGTGGTTCCACCTTTTCCCACTTAAAACAATTACACCTAACAATTTTTTGGCTCACTCATTATTATCTTGTCTTAAAGATTCTTTCTCCATTATTCGTTTGTGAAAGGGACTGTTTTTTAGAGCTCTTGGGATAAAGATCACAAGGGATTGCATTTTTGTTTTAATATAATATTACTTTTTAGGTCAATAGGTTCAACTATGAGATTATATTAAGAATTTGACCTCTTAATGTCCAAGAAAAGGTGCTTATTTTTCTTTATCCAAAAATTCCATGGTTTTGGTAATTTCAATGCTCATTTTCTTATTTTCATTTTTTTTATTCATCTAGAATTCTGAATAAAATTAAGTTAGTGTAATTACAATACTTGATGTTGGTTTGATATCAATACATTCATGTGGATACGACGAGTCGACTACTCACCACTTTTTACTAGAACTTGACCCAATACACTTGTGTTAGTAATTTAGCGAACAATAACCACGAGGTTCTAATAATCGTCATCAAATGGATTATATTAAAATAAAATATTTAAATGTAAAACCCCCTATGATATAATAAATAAATAAAAGAAGTGTGCACTTGATGATTTTAAAAATGGCATTTGTTGTTATTTCTCCAAAGTAGGACTGCGGTTTTCCATCTATAAGGTCAATAGTGGAAATGAACATGAACATTAATCAAAAGTCAAGGACTAGAAAGGCAAATATTTAGGATAAATTGCAAATTTAGTCCGGTATGTTATGTTCAAATGCAATTTTAGTCCTCTAACTTATAAAAATGCAATTTTGGTCTTGGACCATTTTACCCTTATGGTTAAAAGTGTTTCTAGACTTGTATCTTTTAGAAGCTAACAATTATAGTCTCATATCTTTCAAGAAGTAGCAATTTTGATCATTTGCACAAAATGAGTTAATATATCAATTATCCCAATATATTAATCTTTCTTGATTTTCATGTTCATCTATCTTCAAAATTTGAAGATAATGTCGTAATAAACACATCTCGAACATTCGTTCGGAACCATTGTGGTTTGGAAAATTCTCCTCACCGCATGTTACATAAATATAATATATTATTCTTAAAGTTCTTCATAAACCTAGGCTTTGATACAATTTTTGTGCCAAGACTTAAGCCAAACAGTTCGTCCCATTAACCGATTTTTTTCATTAAAACCAGTTAATCGAATCAACTCAATTAATTCGGCCGATAACCGAATATTTTGGTTTTAGTGAATAGTTAAATTTTTGAAATTCGGTTATCGATTAATTTGGTTTGAGATTTCAAAATTAACAAATTAACCAAAATAATATATTAAGCATATATTATATATATAATTATATACATATGTGATATGTCATATTAATATATATTTATATACATGTATTTATTTATATCATATGTATTATAATTTATAGTAACATATTTATGTTTTTAAGAAATTTCGGTTAATTCGGTCGGTTAACCAAATTAACCGAAATACTATTTGGTTCGGTTATTCTATAAATACAATTTCACTTCGGTTAATTATTTTATCAATTAGTATATTTTATTAATTCGGTTTTTTATATTTAAGCTTAACAACCGAATTAACCGAATGAAACGATCTTAGCTAAATAAGTCATTTGAACAAATAAAAGTATAAAATGGCCTCTGGGGACCAAGCTCGCAACAACTAGGACCAAAATTGCAAGTCTCTTATAATTATGGGACCGATATTGTATTTTACCCAAGAATTTAGGGGCTAAGCTGGCAATTAACAAAGTAATTAACTAAATAATGATAAGTTGACCCAAAAGGGGAATTAAAGGCTGTAGAAAAACCAGCTTTTTAGAACAGAGGTTCTCTAGTTTGAACTTGAACAAATTAAAGATTCTCTTCCTTGTCTATCTGTGGACTAATATTTTATATTTACACTTGACATTATTATATTGTTTTGTATAGATTCCAACAAATGCGTTCACAATATTTTTCTAAAATTTTTGATTCCCAAAATTTTGCCTTTTTAATTCAAGACAGATGGCTTGAACAACATGGAATCCTCAATAGGCTAATAATAGCAGTATTCTTTATTTTAATAATTCTGTCAACCAAACAAATCTTTAAAACCTGAATCCTGGACCAGTCCACACTGGTTGATTAATTTAAAGTATTTTAATTAAGCGGCGGCAATTAAGAATAATAGAACAGCAATCTTGCTAATATCTTAGAGGGGATAAGTCCAAGTCTTGTCCATCCATAAAATAATGTTCATCAACCTTTCAAGTGTTTAAACTATCATGATTTTCTTTCCAATTCAACAAGTGGAAAGGGGTGACTCATCTAGGATTGTAAAACAATTCAAATTAGTTGATACTCGATTATTAAAAGTTTTTAGACTCAATTTGTTAACATTAAAAATCAAACTTAACACATTTTTTGATTCAACAATATGTAAAGTTCGGTTGAAACTTCATTCAATTAATGAAGAAATAATAAAATATGTATAAAAATATCAAATTGACGTTTAACTCCGAAAAAAGTTGATTCAATTAATAATTAAACTAAATTCAAACACAATACTTGAAGCCCAATAAAATTTCAGACGAATATAAATGTATCGGTGTAGCATGGATATTATCAACTTCCTGTTACCCCCAAAAAAAGGTGATGAAATAAGCTAGTAAATTGGCCAAGAATTTGTTGCTTGGGGACTTGTCATACATTTGTCAATTACATGTATAACAACATTAATGCTTATATAGAATGAATCATTTCAACAAAATAATTGGCCACTGGGGGTGTTAGGTGGACCATGACCTTGTAGTAGACAAAAGCTAATGTTTGGTCTTGCCCAATCTTAAAAGGCACCTACCATTCTCATCTCTTCCTAAAGTTATCCTCTCCATTCTTCAATGAAAGAGATAATGGGATAATTACAAATACAACCCCCTAAAGTTTAGCCTAATTATAAACACCTTCTTGAGGTTTATATTTAATTATATAACAAATACACCCTACCGAGGGTGCAATTTGTTAAAAAAAGAAAATATCAAGGGGTATTGTAATTTTGAAATATAAATGTTCTTTTTTTTTGTAATTAAGCTAGACCTATTTAGTTAGCCCCCAACCCCAATCTCTCTTGCTGTTCGCTTCTCTTGTTCCTTATATTGTTTCTTATGTTGGTTCAATGCACTAAATGAGCGCCAGGTGTATAAGAATAATATCATTTATACACGCGCATTCACTTAACGTATCTTAAACACCAGATAATTGAAAGGAGACAATTGGAGCAGGAAAGGGTGTTTTTAGACAATAGAGTGATCAATATTCATCAGGAAAAAGTAAGGTAAAAAGAATAACACAGCATTTCAAGAGATGGACTTAAACTCGAAGTTCCTTATGTTGAAAAAAGACCATATAATTCAGATTTCAATAAGAACAAAGCCGGATAGGATTCTAATCCTGCAAAAATTCCACATACTGCCTCAATATTTTTTCTGTGGTATTGTATAATAAATTTTGTTATGATCAAAAGTCCTCCCATGTTATATCATTCTTTGTAACTGCAAACCTCATGGTGAACAAATCTATACATCAAACCCTCACAGTTAAGTGATTTTGGCTCTTCCAGCTATGGCTCTCCGATTTTTCATCGTCTTCATCCTCCGCGCTATAGCCTCCACTCATCGATGTAACCTAGACGATCCGGATAAGTTGATTGGGCCCTGAGGCGAGCCCGACTGGGAATTGCTACTCAGCTTTAAGGATTCACCGCAATGTTCCTGGGACATCCATAAGCCTCCGAGCATAACGGGTTGAACGGTGGAGGTGTTCGTCGTTGGAGGAATTTTTCGTGTGTGAAGACGATATTTCTGAAACGTGATCAACAAACTTAAGCACCAATTCTTTTAAAGTAAGATATGAATAAAATCATAAATGTAAGAACAAACGAAAATTCAGAGATCATCATATCGTACTTGCAAATGACTCTTGACTTCGTCGTTGGTGAGACCATCGACTTGCATAAGCTCTCTGATCTGCTTAGGAGTAGCAGCTGCAAAACCACAGATAGAACAAAATCGAATGAGATATACAACAAGAAAACCTTCTAAATCCATAGACTTAAAAAGGGCTTATTCAAAAGAAGCACATCCTACATCCTAGTTTATCACCCCATAATTTCAGCAATACATATAAATCATTCAAGATTGATCATGATGGTTTCATTTTCAGATTATTACACTATTCCATGTTCTATGTTTTGGGGTTAGATATTAAAACAAATGGGAAACATCCAAATCCAGAAAACACAACTACTAATTCTTAGCAAACAACTTCAAGAATCCATGCCTAAGACACTTTGCTTATTATCAAAGCAAAAAAAGGTTTATCCCAACAACCCCTCATATGAACAAAGAATAACTCATCCAATTTCAAATAAAATCAACACAAATATATAGTTTTTGGAGTTTACAAACCTTGAGGACCTCCAAGATGTTCCAGGGCACTGACAAACCGGCGATGCAATTCAGCCGACCAGCATCGCCTTTGTTTTCGATTAGTTTGCTGATGTTCGGCCTTAACATTGGATTGACCATTAGTTGCAGACGAGGACCCTGATCTGCTAGAACTAGATTTTGAGCTAAAACCATTAGTATAAATCTCTTCCTTTGAGTTCTTGATTTCAGGAGTACAAAGTGAAAGCTCTGTTCCTCCCCCTATAGTCATCACCGGAAAATTATCACATCCTTTAAAAGACGCAAATGGTCTTTCTTTACCACTCGGAAACAAATCATCCATCGGGGGCCGATTAATTGATTCTTCTTTTCTCTATTCATCAAAACAATACCAGAAATCAATCAGTAACGCGTAATTAAGAATCAATTTGTAAAAGCTTAAGCCATTTTTATTGTTACCTTTTTATTGTTGTCTCGTTTTGGGGTGGATAGTTTAGAGTTACTGAAATTGTTTGTGTTTGGGTGATGATTCTGATTATCAGAGTTCCATAACTGTACAGAGCTCATCCAATTCATTTTGTCTCTGCTGTTGGTAATAGTGTCATTTTCTTTGGAACCCTCAACCTTCTCATCTGTTTCATCGGTGCGTTTTTCCTTTAACGGTATAAATTCTTCCATTATTGGTTCTGCATTTGAGTTTTTGCAGCGCATTAGCTCCTCCTTCACTGTCGCAATTGCTGCAATAAAGAACAATAACCGCACCGTAAATATCAACCCAGCCATTTTATTTTCGTCTAAAACATCCGAACCCCATATGACAAAAGATGAACAAAAATCGAAAAAAACAAAAAAGACCAATCTACATTAAAAAAACGCGTTAATCGATGAAGGGAAAACGGGAAAGTAGCTCACCATCGTTGAGGAGGAGCATGCAAAGAGGAGCTCCCGTTTGAAGGCATCGATCTTCTTCATTTCATCTTGCAGCCTATGAACGTAATCGTCAAGCTTCAAAATCTTCTCAGACGCGTTTTGAATTTTCGAAACTTCAGCTAAAAACTCGACGGTTGTTTTAGGAACCCACGAGGTGTTCGATGAAATGCTACAATCTAAGGTGAGTTCCGGGGAATTAACGATAATCCCATTTTTTTTTTTGCCAGATCTTGATGTGTGTGTGAATGTAATGATTTATAAGTGAGGGAGGAATGTGAAGAAGAAGAAGAAGGGGCAGGTTTAGAGAGAGAAATAGTGGGAAAGACGAGAAGATTCTGTTGAACAATGGCGAGTTTTGACAGAGGTGAGCGAATATGCGTGTGTGCTGTTGTTGTGCGTAATAGGCAGATAAAACTATCTTTATGGGAAAAGAAAAAAAAGGAAAAACTCTTTTTCACGTCGTCGCATATTTTATTATAAATTATTTCATGCTTCTCTCTCTCTCTAAAACTTGAATTCCAATTCTAAAGCACATATTCACATTCTTTTAATTATTCTTTTAACTGACCTTAACATTTAAGGTTTTTTCAAACTAAAGTCTTAATATTTAAGTTTGGTGAAAGAAAAATGTTAAAAATATTAAAAACAATTACTTGCCAAATTAATTAAAGAGATAATTATATTTTACCCCTAAACTATTCGCTTTTTGGAAGTCACCACTTAAATTTTTCCTAGTTGTCTTTCTGCCTCAACTCTAGGATTTTTGTATGGTGACATATTTTGCCACTTTCAAAATATTCCGGGACATGTCTTACACGGGAGGGCTAAATCGTCCTTGCCTCAAATTTTAAAAAAATATATTTTGCTTTATGAACTTTGTTTGACAAAAGGATAAACTACATGTTCTATAAATATAAATTTTCAATTTTTTCATTAGTTCTTTCAATATTATGTTTGATTTTCTATTCCAATATAATGTGTGGACCGTTGACAAGTTTTTCCAATTGAATAGGCATTTAGCACTTGTTTTATAAAAAAATCTAAAATTTATACTTGAAAATTAATATGTGACACCATTTTAAAATAGAATATATCGTTCGCGTGATTGAGATGCTACATTTCCAGACCCATTTTCATAATTCCAAAGTTGGTAATACTTACTAAAAAGTTTAGTAGTAAAAAAAAACATATTTGAATTATGTATTTGTTTTGTGATGTTTTCTGTAATTAAAAAGACTATTTAATGTTAGTAAATTGAATATAATTTGTAGGTGTCCGAACGTGAAATATTAGTAGGTTTAATTTATCAATGAATTTTAAAAATAAGAATAAATGATATTTCTTGATGAAATAGTAAAAATAAAAAAATAGAAAACAAACAGGCTCATGTGTCTAACAAGACTGAAATTCACCTAAAAAGAGAGCCTAAAATTAGCTTTTATCTCCATTAAAAATATTCTAATATACTTTATGATGTAATGTAACTACAATTAATTCTTATTTGGGAATGAAATAAAAGCTAACATTTAATTAAGCAATTAATAACATAATATATGTATCACTTCCCTCCAGGATATGTACGAGTATAATATATGTAAAAGCACGATTTGATTTTCATTGAATTGTCAATAAGGATGGTAATGATGCGAGTCGACTCGGGTATCTAACGACTCAAACCCTCCCTATCCCTAAAACAGGGACGGGCGCTGCGATGAGTCACGGGCGGAATATATTGACCCGTCGATATAAACAAAATTAAAAAAATGAAAAAAAAACGAGAAAAATATATATTTATAATATATTCTTTAAAAAAATTGTCATTATCGAAAATACATATATATTATAATAAATATTAAATATATTAAAGAAAAAATATTCTAGGCGGGCAGGACAGAAGTGATTTCCATGTATTTCATATTAAAAATGGCTCTATAGCGAATTAAGTTCATGAGATTAGTAGTAGCAACAAATTTTTGGACACTTTGAATTTTTCGAATAATAGACGCATAGAATTGAAACTTTTGTCGTTATGTCAAAATTATAACAGCTAGCAGCAACTCTTTAATATACAACATTTAAGCGTGAATCGTTCAATTATAACTTTTTTTTTTTTGAGCAAGAATGAATTTCATTCATAAAACAGAAGAAATTTACAACCGGTTACAACAACAGATGTAAAATAATTGCAAGTCTAAAGATTATAGACCTATACAGATCTAAAAATATATTTTAAACCGCAAATGAATCACTAATCCATAGATTCAGAACTTCGCAACTAGGCGCTGAACAAAACACGTACCAAAAACTTGATCTTGTTTCTGTCACATATCATCTGATAATAGCACATCTGAGTCTTATGAGCAAATTCACAAAGGGACAAATTTATAAACTGAAAAACGCCACTTATTGGGACAAAACAAACCACCTACTGGGGACAAGTAAAAAACACCATTACAGAAAGACAAAAGATCAAAGGCGAAAAGATCGGTCTCTCCCTCCCTCAGATCCACACCGCAGTCAATCTCCGCCAACGCCACATCCAAAACCGCCACCATCGCTCTCTTCACTTCTAAACCCACAACCCAAGTTCCGAAGAAACCATACCTGCAAGAGAAGAAGCATCCACCGGAGAGGGAGCTAGTGATCGGAGACCATGGGATTTTACGGTCTCCTGGCCATGGTAGAAGAGGGGCAAGGCGGGGGAAAAGGTGGGAGAGAGAGGAGGGGGCACGGCGATGGTCTTGGGTTAGGATTTTTAGAGAGATAGTTTATTGTTCAATTATAACTTCACGGCTAATTTAACAAACTAATATTAATTAAAAACTAATTTAACAAATTACCGTATTTTTTTAAAAAAAAAAGGTGAAAATTGCGTTTGGGCAATGTTTTTACGAATTTACTGAAAGTGCATAAAACAACGTTCACAACGTTGTTTTAAAATTAATTTTTTTAAAAAGTTAGAAAACGAGCTTACGACTCTGTTTTCGATCATCAATTTTTTAATTTATTTGTTTTTTTTCAAACCGAAATCGAACCGCAATCCTAGAAAAATCGAACCAACCAAACCGAACTATTTTGGTTTGGTTCGGTTCATTTTTGGTTTAGGCTTTATTTTGGGTCTTTACGTTTTTTGCTAAAAAATTATTTTTTTATATTTATTCAACAATTTAACAATAAAATATTATAGAAAATTAAAATAATAATATAAAAATATATTAAGAAAATATAAATTGAAATAATAATATAAAAATATAAAAAAATATGGACCAAAACCGAATGGAACCGGAAATTCATTCGATTTATTAGATTAAAAAATGAACCAAAATCGAATGAATTTTCGATCTGTTCGATTTTGGTCCATAAATCTTTTTATGTAATTTTTATATTATTATTTGAATTGAAATTCCATTCGGCTGCATTCTTAAGACACAACCCATAAAAATTTACATGTAATGACTGAGCTTTCGGGCCTAAAAGTTGCGATCCGATCCGGTTTGTTTCATCGGGTCGGCCCATTTTGACACATCTAATAACCAAGTGCTTGTATTCATATCAACATGCACTGATCAATCTCTATAATGATGATGATGATGATGATGATCGGTCCTAAGTATGATTGTAAAATAAGATATATTTTGGCAAGTATTAGAAATTAGAAAATATATTATTTAATTTAAAAAAGTATAAAATCGTGAGTCAAATTTACGAAATTAAAAGGTAAAATTTATTTAAAGATAATATAATTCCACTATCAAATTAAATGAGCTTAATTATTAACTACCAAAAATAACTAAATTATAGTAAGGCACATTGTATTTTCTTTTTTATTGTTCTTTAATTAAAAAATATCGAAGCTTATTTTTACCAAGTGCAAATGGAGGGGGCAATTTTGAAAACAGGTTTGTTATTTTATATATGTGTTTGTGTGTGTGTGTTTGATATTAAATTATAGATAATTTAAACAACTATGCATTCAATTTCAATATTTTATTTGCTATATTAATTTTATACAGTGCATAAAACTCTTTTATAAATTCTACATTAACAATACATGAAATTATTCTTTGTGGCATTATGAAATGATATAGAAAATTAATTGTGAGTTTATACAATGTAGTAAAAACTTAATTTATAAAATGTAGCCTTTAACTCTAGTATTTCTTTGTTTTTTTTCCCCATGTTTTTAAATATAAATCATGTATATATATATATATATATATATATTGCATTTTACGACTAAATTAGACAATCATTTTTTTATGCATAGTTAAAGCTTTACAAATTTACGGATATATTATTTAACATTGAATTATCATACCTAAATTAGACAATAAAGACAACAAAATAAAAAAGAAAAAAATAATGATATAATTACAACAATATCGTGCCATCAATGTAGATCCATTTTTCTTTTTCTTTTCTAAATAAAAATCAACAAAATTTGATTTAGGCAATAGCAAATTATATATATATATATATATATATATATATATACGAGTAAGTGTATCACTTATGGGTGAAAAAGCGAATCAAGCTATTCGATACTCGATTCGAGATTGATCGTTAAAAGCCCCTTTGAGCCGATTTCGTTAACATAACGAATCAATAACACATTTTTCATTTAATAAGATGTAAAGTTAGAAACTCGAGCTCAACTGATTAGTAAAAAATAATAAAATACGTGGAAATATATCAAGTTACTCGAGGCTCGATGCGTGTTCGTCTCGACTAAAGCTCGTTAAAACTCGATTTGATTAATAATCAAACCAAACTAAAACACGCTTTTTGAAGCTCGATTAAATTTCAAACAAGCTTGAACAGACCATGTTCGAATCGACTCGTTATATTATTTGTATATAGATCTTGTTTCTATGTTTAATAGGATTCTTGGAGCTCGAGGGATGGAGAAGCTCACAATACACACAAGTGATACTCGATAGATAATAGAGTCTATAATCTTTCAAGCACACGTATGATAGTATAATGTGACCACATTCAGTCAGCCACAGTGTTTGTTAGGTTATAGTATCTTATTTAGTCCACCACATTGTTTGTTAGGTTATTTTCATCCATAATTTTTTTGTATTGTGCTAAATGAAATCGAATTATTCACATCTATTGTTGGATGAGTTGCATTACAAAGTATTAGATCTACTCTTGATATGAGTTTTCATTATTTTCTACTAGTTGATCTATATAATTGATTGTACAAGATGACACAATTTTCTTGGTGAAAATTTCGTCATCTTGACACATCTAGAAACTAGTTTGTTTGTAGATAAATTTTTGCATCTTGTGTTCGATACTTTTATTTAATTCTTGATGCGTATAACGTAGATGTAACTACATTTGCAATCACATCTATATTTTATTTGAAAATATATTTATATTTTGTTCGAAAATTTGAAATATCTACAAGCTCCAGTTATTTCATAAATTAACAAAAAGGTTATTGACTTGAATGTACAGAATAATAGTAAGCCCACTCACTAGGATAAGATTATGGATCCAGTTGTTCAACTCTTATACCTACACGACATTAAATAATCATGACTTTATTTGAAAACCATAAACCGTAGATCTTGAGTGCTTTGTGCATATCTATAGCAAAAAGGCATAAGAAGCATGTCGGCTCGCTAGAGGAATGAATTACTGTGGTAAACTTTTAACTCGTGCACATTCTTTTGTTAGGGAAAACAACTATTTATATTATGCTATTCTTTTGGACTAGATTGGGAAAAAATCGGGTCTTGGCGCCTATCTAGGTCCCCACCTAGGCGGGCTAGGCGGCCAAAATCGGAAAAATTATATGCCAAGAACAAAGAAAAATAAAAAATAGTTGTATTCTAGGTTTGGGCCGCCAGACGCTCTGGTCTTTGGCTGATTCTGCCCGACTAAAGACCTGGGATTTTTGCTAACATTGGTAATAATAGAATATAGTTCAAAACAGAGAAGAAACATGAAACATGGCACTAAAGACAAATTAATGTGGCATGTGGAATTTAGTTGACAGAACATAGTTTTGTGAATTATGACAAAATTGTGAAAACATGAAGGACAATCCACGTGACAGCAAAAAATGTAATCCACAAGAAAGAATTATAATGTCCTGTTTTGGTCAATAATTTTGATGAAGACAATATTAGGAAATAGAAAAAAAAAACAGGCAATTGAGGAAAATAAGAGAGAATTCTATTTACCCATAGCTTTTATTCAACATCGCATCCATCACATCCTTCTTTCACATTATCTTTCTTGTACAATCTGATAAAATTGAGATATTATATTTTATTTCCAATTATATAATCAAAGGTCGGTTTAATCGAAGGAAAAAATATTAGCTACGCTAAATTTATGGAAATTGTTTGATATTATCCAATACCGTTTGCTTCATCATGATTGATTTATCAAAGGAGCTATTTTGTATAATGAATTATATATTAATGGGCTTAAAAGAATAAATCAAATTACTTAATTTTCGAATTCTCAGTTTTGAAAAATTGTTTTAGCCCAAACATATAAATTACCTTGAGCATATGGCTGACAATGGGGAGGGTCAGGTATCCCTAGAATGGGGCAAGGAGGGCCGACCCACTGCGGGCACAGGGCAGGATATGTCGCCCCGTCCTGCGCCACATTAAATAAATTTAAATAGAGAAAATAAAAAAAAAAAAAAATATTTATTTTTAATATATTTATAGAATATTTTTTGTAAAAAATATTATTTTCATTTTATAAATATTAGATATAATATTAAAAGATAAAAATTATATTAGAATATATATTATATGTGCAAAATATATATAAAATATATTAAAAAATATAGGCGGGGCAGGGGTACCCGCCGAGCGGAAGTGACACCCAGACCCAGCTCCCCTCGTAGCGGGGCGACCCAAATGGGGTGGGTACCCGCGGGTCGGGTCGACATTGACATCCTTACTTGAACATGTTGTTTTTGTCTGATAAATTTGAAACACGACTCGAACATGACTCAATTAGTAGTAAGAGAATGATATATATATATATAGTGACGTAGCCACATGAGGGCCAGACCGCACTGGATTTTGGAGTTGCCCTATTAAATTTGGGTTGGATTTTACTGGAATTCAGAGTGCCCTATTAAATTTGGGTTGGACCGCACTGAAAATTCAAATATAAAAAGGAGTTAGAATTTAAAAGACCAAACGAATTAAAAATCACCTCACCCAATTAAGGCATTGAATGGATGAATGATTGTTTTATTTGTTATTGTAAAGACACTAGATATGCTCCAAACTTGATAATATACAACTTTATGGGTATACTTTTCTAATGAACTTTTGGATCTAAAAGTCAATTTCCATAACAATAATAGTTGTTGGTTGGTCTTGATTTAGAATTGACTTTTGGATAAATTACTTCTCCAAAAGTTTATTCACAAAATAAGCTGGAATTGGAGAGTATGTAAATCGACAAGAATTGCTAAAGCTACAACCTTACGATTTGCCTTTTTATTCTCTCTTTTAAAATTTTAGCTCGATAATTGCCCATCCAAAACGAAAATACTTTTAACCGCAGTAGCCAAAAATCCTAGATACGCCTATATATATAATGACTACTCAACCTGATTCTTATTTAACTTAATTAAAATTTGTTAAAACTCAATTTAATTAATAACAATAAAATTAAATACAAATGTTCTAAAAAGCGTTAGCGCTAGTCGGGCGACAAGAACCGGGGACTAGCGCCAGGCGGGGACTAATTGGGGCTAGGCGGGACTGGCGGAGTTAGTTGGGCTGTCGGAAGAATAACGTGGAGGTCGACAAGTGACGCTTTAGCGCCTAGATATGGATTAATCGGGGTTAGGCGTCGATTTTAGAACAGTGATAAAAATATAACTTTATAATATAATAACGATAATATGTTAATACTCAACTCAATTCAATGGCCACCATCAGGTTCTGAGTTCCATCTCTATGTACATGAGAAAAAGAAATGCGTAGAAAAGAAAGCTATCTTGAATGGTGGTGCGACATTTGGCACTAGTTGCCGCGCACGGGTAATGCGTGTGGTACAACCAATCTGCTGCTTAGAGATAAGGAATCTGGTGGGACAACTGTTTGGATTGCCACAGCCGGAGAGAAAAAATATTCCTTTTCATTTGTAATATAAGTTTCTCTTATACTTATGTAATCAATGATTCTTGCTCACCAAACTTCTCTCTCGAAGTTCTCCTCTAGTTAGGAGTTGTGTTCTCTTTCAAGAGTCTGTTTAAGATTAGGGTTAGTTTAGGAGTCTGCGATTCTTCCGCCACCACCATTACTGCCTTCCGCCACCGCCACCGTCACCGCCCAACTTTCGCCTCGTCTCCCCACCTCCCGGCTCTCTCGTGGCCTCCCCACCACACCTACCCCGATCTCTATCTCGGTAGGGCTTCCGTGTTGATTGGAACTCTTCCTTCCTACTAGGGCTAGATATATCTTTTCCGGCGCCGATAAGCCATACGACAACCACCGAAAGATCTTAACCTCTATCTCCGGTACCTCCCCCTGCTCCTTAATCTTACTCTTACGTCTGGTTTCCTCTTTTCTTTTTCCTTTTCCTTTTTTCTTTTTTTTTTTTTCTTTTCTTCCTTTTTTATTATTACTTTTTCTACCTTTCTATCCCACTTCTAGATGTCTCCTGCTTTATGTTTGTTTAATGCATAATCTGACCTTAATTCCTGCAACTTTAACCTTTCACCCATAATATTCCTTTAGCATTTCTATTTTTTAGTATTTCCTAGCATAGGAAACCCACCATCCGTTTGTATATCTCTTTTTTCTTTTTCTTTTTCTTTTTCCTTTCTTTTCCCATCCTTTGAGGTTTGTCAGGGTCTGTACTTTGTTACTGGGTATCTTGTGCAGGTGCGACTTCTGGTTAGTTGGGGTACTGAATAAAATGGATGACCTTACGGCGGTGACTGCCACAGAGAAGCTCCGTCGAACCCTATGAGTCACTACGATTGAATCGCTGAGGCTCGGGAACCTCTGGACGATTAATGTGCTTAAACGAGAAATTGGTGAAGATCCCGATATAGTTTTCTGATGGAAACTAAGCTACTAACAACGAGATGACGACCATCGGTGAGGCGGTCAACTATCCGAATTATCATATTGTTGATTGCGATAGAAGTAATTATGGAGGAAGGAAAGGTGGATTGTGCCTTATGTGGAAAGATACACTACATATCCAAATTAAGTTCTCATCCCTACATGCCGCTTGACGCGGATGTGCGAAATAATGGCTCGGGAGGCGATTCTTGGCGCTTTCACGGGGATTTACGGGTGGCGGGAGGAAAACTTAAAGGAACGCACCTGGGAATTAATTCGTGGACTGCATGACCAAAATAACACACCCTGGATGTGCATAGGAGATTTTAACGAAATCTTGTTCGGGTTCGAGAAAATTGGGGGTCGACAAAAAGATGAGGCTAAAATGAGGGCTTTTAGGGCAACCATGCATGACACCCAGCTAGATGACTTGGGCTTTGAGGTTTTCAATTCACGTGGACAAATGGTCAACCAGTGAGGCCAACATACAAGAGCGACTCGATCGATCATTGGCGAACATCGCGTGGGTTACCAAATTTCCTAGCTATCGAGTTATACATAAAACTCGAGTAGCTTCGGATCATAGCCCTATCATGGTCCACTGGTCAAAAACAAATACTAGAAACCGAAGGAACAGACCACGCCGGTTCCGTTTTGAAAAAATGTGGCTCCAAGAGAATCTGTAAACCCTACATCAAACAAGCGTGGCTATCATCTCTAAACTCAAACCCCGAATCCATCGATGAGCAAAATCCACAATTTGGGACTATCCATTTTAACTTGGGAAACAAAACACTTTGGGCACATAGGGTCCCAAATAGAACAAACTCGGGAGCAAATCACACGTATCCAAAGACTCCCGGCCACTGTGCAGAACCTGTCCGCGTCAAAAAAACTAGAAAACAAGATGGATGAACTAATGAAACGGGAAGAAACCATGTGGTATCAGCGAGCTCGGGCGGTGGATGAAAGATGGGGATAAAAACACCGCTTTTTCCATCGCATACGGCAAGTGGGCGAAAAAGCGAAATACGATCGAAAAAATTCGAACCGAGAGATGGGACAAAGGTGGACGATTGTAATGCCATCAAAGGGTGTTTACAAGTTATTTCCAAAACCTTTTCACCACACGGGGAATCGAACATGGATGAAGCTATCGGCGACGAGTGGAACGCAAGGTAACCGATGAACACAATGAAAACTCATGGCACCTTTTAAGGAAGCGGAAATAATTGCGAAAGATCGACCAAATGCACCTACAAAATCCCTGACCAGGCGGTATGCCGCTCTCTTTTATCAACAATTAATCAACTATTAAAGGTGATGTTATCCAGGTTGTCTAAATATCCTTAATAATTCCTCGCTAATCCTGGACCTCTTAATCATACTCACATTGTGCTCATCCCAAAAAGAAAGACCCTTGACCGCCTTAGCGATTTTAGACCCATTAGTCTTTGCAATGTTATCTTTAAATTAATCACCAAAACCATTGCTAATAGACTCAAACAAATCCTCCCCATATTATTCATCCTTGTCAATCTGCTTTTGTCTCGGGACGTCTCATCACCGTGATAATGCTCTATTAGCATTCAAATTTTCCATGCCATGAAATCTAATAAAGCCAAAAAACCGTGGGTCCTTTGCGCTTAAACTTGATATGAGTAAGGCCTATGATCGGGTCGAATGGACTTTTCTCGAACGGGTCCTCTTGAAATGTGGTTTGAATGATTCATTTGTGTCATTAATTATGAGATGTGTTACTCACCGTTTCCTATCTTTGTGGATCGTTAATGGCGAACCTGGTCCGGTTTCACTCCTTCTAGGGCCTCCGCGAGGACCCTCTATCACCCTATTTATTCCTTTTTGTGCGAAAACTTTTTCAAAGATTAATTCGTAAGCGGAATCTTTAAAGCGCAAATTCACGGAATCGGATTTGTAGTGGCGCCCCGATTTCCCACTTGTTCTTTGCGGATGATGACTTAATCTTGGTCGAGCCAACCCCGGAGAAATTGACGAAATAAGACGGATTATTCTCACGTAAATACGGTGAAGCTTCAGGGCGGTTGTAAATTTGAAAAATCGAGATAAACTTGAAAAGGAGTCCCCATCACTCTTTGCACAAGAATTGGCCGATCGACTTGAAGTCCGGAAAGTGGAAAAACACGGCATCTATCTCGGGGTTACCCACTACGGTGGGACGATCAAAAAAGAAATATTCGAGGATCATTGATCGAGTTGGGAAAAAGCTAAAAGATTGGAAAACAAGAACTCTTTCTCAGAGCCAGGAAAATTGATACTCATAAAAAGTGTTGCCCAAGCCATACCCACATATTTAATGGGTTGTTTTTCGGTTGCCAAAAGCAAATTTGTGATAAATTAAACTCTCTCATTTCTAACTTCTGGTGGGGACAGAAAAATAGCGAACAACGTATCCATTGGACCTCGTGGCGCAAATTATGTCTCCCCAAAAAAGAAGGAGGACTGGGATTCAGAGAGATTGAGGCTTTTAATTTAGCAATGCTTGCAAAACAAGGATGGCGATTGGCAACAGATGAAAACACCCTTCTAGCTCGAACACTTAAAGCGCGCTACTTCCCAAACGACTCTCTCCTAAATGCGAAAATTGGATACAACCCTAGTTTCACGTGGAGAAGCATCATGGCAGGGAAAGCGATAATCGAGAAAGGAGTTAGATGGAGAATCGGGGATGGTAAAACGGTCCGGGTATGGACGGACCCTTGGATTCCGACGCTACACAACCTTCGGACTTATAGAAGGATCGAAGCTCCACAAGATGAGTTGAGTGTTAGGGATTTGATGCTCCCCAATGGAACCGAGTGGGATGAAGGTCGAATAATGAGCATTTTTAACGAAGAGGATGCGCAACAAATTCTAAAAATACCACTTCGATACACGGGAGGACAAGATGTGTTAACATGGGTACTTAATCCTAATGGACGTTATTCAGTGAAATCCGGCTACAAACTTGCTAGGCAGATTGCAAACGCTGATAGTGCCTCTTCCTCCTAAACGCACTGCCATGGTCCGGCAAAGTGGATATGGAATTTAAAAGTTCCACCGAAAATTCAAATTTTCATTTGGAAAGCCATGCATGGAATCATTCCTACAAAGGCAAACCTCCTACGTCGGGCATGCGATATTTATCCACTGTGCGGGAGATGTCATAACACGGAAGAGACTATGGAACATGCGCTAGGGATTGCCGTGGAGCCAATTTTACTTGAAAGCCTCACCCTACGCATCTCGGACCATATTCTTAAAAAAAAGCCATGCAACCATTTCGACATGATCATGGAGATATCGAGGTCAAAAATGAGGAGTATCTTGCTTATTTGCGGTATTGTTGTGGGCTTTATGGTACTCCGGAATCTGCTCAATTCGAGGAAAACCATCAACCACCAAGATCATTACAATATTGGGATGAAATGTCTGCATGACTACCAACAGTGCAGGGCTCTTCCAACACTCCAAGTAAATCGAACTCCCAAGAAGTGGAAAAGACCACGAAGGATTTCTTAAAAATCAACACGGATGCATCGGTTCGATGCGGAATTGGGGCCCAGGCTAGGCGTTGTGATCCGTGACCATGAAGGCAAAATAGTGCGAACCCTTGTAAGGAAATTACCGCATGTTTTTCGAGATTGATGTCGCGGAAGCCCTTGCATGTCGCGATGGTGCGCTCCTTGCCCGAAATCTCAATCTCCAAAACGTGGAATTCGAAAGCGGATTGCCTTGATTGGGAAAGCGGACTCATGAACCGACACGAGGATCTATCATATCTGGGAAGCTTAATGGAAGATATAAAAGTGATCGATGGAGACTTCGCCTCGATTGCCTTCAACCACATTCCAAGGACAAATGAAATTGGCGCCCACAAGCTTGCTAGTTTTGCTTTTGATGTTTCATGTAATGGTTTCTTTTCCTCGTATAATTCCCCCGGACTTTCCACATGGGGTTACTTCAAATTTGTAATTCTATTTGATCAATGATAATGCACTTTCTTTGTCTTCCTCAAAAAAAAAAAAAAAAAAAAAAGTTTCTCTTATACTTAAGACTTTTGTTTAGATTAGAAGATCCATAAGAACCATTATCAATTAGTGAGAGAAACTAGATTAATTTCATTTGTACGTATTGTGTCTCTTGTGTTTGATTGAGATTTTCAAATTATACGGATCTATTAGATTTTGAGTTAGGCTAAACAATTGGATTTATAATCTTGTAGCCTGTAGGTCTTGCTATTGATTCTTACTCGAAATTGTTATTAATGGTAAGATTTTTCTAAAGAATGAAATTCATTTTAATGTTAAAATAAACATTGAAACCCATCCCAAAATGATTTCTAGTTATGATTTTGTTACGGTTTTTTTTTTTTTTTTTGTGTGGTTAGTTTTGATGAATATTTATATTAAATAATTGTACGAAGCATATATATATATATATTCAATTTACTGTCTGAAAAGTGAAAAGTTACCATTTTATTACTTGTTTAAGAGAGAAAAAAAAAAAAAGAAGGTACCATTACATTATACTATAATGAGTGTGCGATGATATAGCATAAGATTCCTTCCAATCCAATAAGGAACGGTAACAAAAAAAAAGTATTTTTGCGTGGATTTAGGAGCACGTCAAGGTACAATACATTTTTGGTCAGTCAAGAAGGCATCCATTTACGAATTTTAGACTGTACGCATTTTCCTGAAGAAGAATATTTACATTTTCTTTTTTCCGATATAATAATACTGAGAGAAAAGTCAGGAATCATGACCAAGAAAATAAAGAACATTTTAATTTGGTATATTAATTTTTAATAGTCCCTTGAATACTCCTCCCAGAATCCAAGAAATGGTATGTATTTCACACCTCAATAAGTCTTTCCAGAATCCAAGAATTAATTTAAATTAATTTTGAGTAAAAAATTCTTAAAAATCTTGTCAATATTTTGAAATTAGTTAAGCATAAAAGAGAAAAGAAAATGGAAAAGTTATAAGAATCTTTTCACAGGCAGGCCTCAATTATATATATTAATCCTCCCCCACAAGATTCACAGGATTGAATCATTGTCACATTGTCATTCATTCACTTGGCATGAATTGGGATCCAAAGAGTTAAAGAATATAATGAGATACCTAAATCTATGGGTTTGGAAGAGGACACCAAACAATCCCTATCACTCTAACAAAAGCATCTTTCACGTGATGACAAGGTCATTGTTCATGGCATTTGTGCCTCCCTTCTCTTTAGGGTATCCTTTTCTTCCACTATTTCCCCACCTCTCATTCTCTTTCTCCTTTTCTTTTTTTCTTTTTTGGTTATGGTTGGTGTGTCAAAGGCATTATTGCCGTTTCACTTCTTCCATAATTCCCCACCTCCCTTAAGGGTATAAACGGATCGAGTAAGTCGAATATAATATTATTCGATTCTATTTGAATTTTTATCAGTTTCAAAATTGTATTTGAGTTTGGTTTGATTATTGATTAAATCGAGTTTGAACAAATTTTAGTCAAGTTTGAACATGAATTGAGTTTGAGTAGCGATAATTTTACACATATTATGTTCTTTCCTTATTAGTTGAGTGTAACTCGAGCCAATCTTTATATTTTATCTAAAGAATTTAATTTGTTCAAGTTTAGCTCATTATACTAACGAACTGAGAACAAACGAACTTTTAACGATTGATCTCGAATCTAATATTGAGTAGCTTAATTTGGTTTTCGCTCCTTATAAACCTCCTCCAATGAATCTCCATAATTCCCCCACATCATCTCTCTCTCTCTCTCTCTCTCTATATATATATATATATATATATATCTCCTTTTTCATCTTTTTATATTTTACTTTTTGTTGTTGTTAAAGGATGAACCCAATTCCTAAGGAGTTAAGCCCCTCGCTTCGCTTGAAACCGTAGAGAATATGAAGCGAATGTTATCTCAACTAAATCGGTCGGTCCTTGGGGCTGCCAAGATCGAGTCACCATACTGAAGTTCTCCTCTACCCTATAAATCGTTCTTAGAGGATTCGAACAACCACACCGTCTTGGTGTGAAGACATCACGTCGCCAAATCCTTTACTTTTGAAAGCTATCCCCCGTGCTACTTTTTGTTGTTTTTGATGGTGGACATATGGTGGTGGTGTTTTGCAAGGGCATTGTTGCCATTTGACTTGCTTGTGGTCTTTATCTATTTTTTGGGGGAGGCAAAATGAAATTATTTACTTGGGCCCTCAAAACTTACATCATTGGTTTTGTTTGGGAATACACATTTTGGATCACGATGATGATTTTTTCTTTGTTATGCATTGATTCGTTCAATATTTTATAGTCTTGTTCCAGAAGCCTGTTGGGATTGGGCATCCAATTATCTCTGCCAGCTAATTCTATCAAATGGATTAGGTGACAAAAAGTTCCTTTTGATTTTGGGTTACACTTTTAAGATGAAAAAATTTCTAGAAAAAATATAATTCGAATCAATTAATTCTATGCATGTGTGTACCAGACTAGCTAGCATGCTCGAATCATATTACTAGGAATGTTTTGCATTCAAGAGTTTTTATTTTAAAAAGAGGATTATACTAAATGAAAATATCCATGTTCAGGTATCATTTTAGTCATTGTGATGACAATGGGCCGAGTCAAATCGAATATCTAGATATCTAGACTGTCCCCGTCTCTGTTCCACATCAAATAAATTAAATAAAATAATAAAAAAAGAAATAAAATATTTATTTTAAATATATTTATAAAATAATCTTTACGAAAATATATGATTTTTAATTTATAAATATTAGATATAATAATAAAAGATAAAATTATATTATAATATATATTATATATGTAAAATATATATTAAATATATTAAAAAGTATAGGAGGTGCGAGGCGGTACCCACGGGCGGAAGTAATATCCAGACCCGCCCCGCCCCACCCCACTGTCGCGAGTCACGGAACGGAGTGACCCAAACGGGGCGGTTACCCAAGGAACAGATCGAATATTCAAATTAAAGTGTTTTTTTTTCAATCAACACTTATCAATTTATGAGTTTGTACAATTTCCCTTAGCTTTATAACACTCTCTGCTTCTGATTCTCAACTTATAATTCTATTTGCAAACATTATCAATTTATGATTCCCATTAGGGATGGCAATGGGGTGGGTCAGGGCGGGTTGGCCAGACCTGGAGCACGCCTATGCCTAGAACAGTATGAGCGGGACGGATCGACCTGTTCTGCCCAAGTGCTAATTAAATTAAATAAATAAATATAATATATTTATATTAATAAAATATTTGTTACAAAATTTATTATTATCAATTTATAAGTATTAGATATAATATAAGAATACATAAAAATTATACTATAATATATATTATATATGCAAAATATATATTAAAAATAAAAATTATGTATAAAATACACGTGTATTTAGGGGCTTAAAATGGTACATAATTGATACATTTAATATTTAGTGTGTTTTTACTTGGTTTGCTTAGAATGACATGATCTTTGCGTATTCTTGTAATTTTTACGAGAAAACGGAGCGTAATTGAAGAAATATCGGTTGGAAGGCAGGATAGATGTGACAAGTGCAAAGAAAAAAGATCAAAAAGAAGAAAAAACGGACAAAAATATGTCACACGGCAGGCGGTGTGGGACTACACTGGCCGTGTGTGACGTGCCCGTATGAAGAAGACATGTCGTGTGAAGTTCGGAGAAAACATATGACGTAATCAAGCCGCATGGCGGGATGTGTGAGGGGCACACGTAGGGATGACAATGGGGCGGAGCGGGGCGGATAATTGAATACCGGACCCGCCCGTCTTTAGTTACCCCGCGCCCCCGGCCGTGCCACGGTCCAAAATGGCTCCCCGTGCCCGCCTGTGTGGGGCGGGTCCGCCCGCCCGTTTTGAATTTTTTAGCTTAAAATTAATTTAACAAAGTTTATTTTTTTATTTTTTTGTGAAATTTAAATATATTTTTATATTTTTATAATATTCTATAATGTATTATTGTAAATATATATTTTTTGTGAAAGCTAAATGTATTTTTTTATTTGTATAATATCATATAATAATAATATTAATGTATATATATCTCTTTGGGGCGGGGCGGGGCGGGGGCAATTACAATACCCAGGCCGTTCAGTCTGTCCCGTTCTCGGGAAGCGGTCGGGTCTGCCGCCCAACCAAACACCACGTCGTCGGGGCGGGTCGAGTCCATATTGCCATCCCTAGGCACACGGTCTTGTGAAGTGCTCGTGTGAACCACATGGCCAAACTCACAAGTGATCTCTCCAAACATCTATATAAGGGACCCTAGGGCTGCACGAAAATTACAACATTCATACACCATACACCACACCAAATTACACAAGAACACAAGATCAAAGGTCTTCTGAGAGATGAGGGCTAGGTTACAAACAACACCACAAGGCCTTTCGCCTCTACAGAAGCACAAGAGCTTCGAAGGCTTGGAAAGGGAATGCATCCTAACAAGAAGGGATTTTCTTTCTTAGTTTACATCTCTTGTCTGTGCTTAAACTATGTCACAATGTTGATTTCAAGTTTGTCTATGAATTTTTTATCTATGTTTGGCTTATCTTTCGGATCTTAGGGCATAATCAAAACTGTGGATTCATGTTAAATCGCAACTGTTGTAGGAGGCCAACATCAAAATGGCAAATTCCCAACGACAGTGATGTTAGAAATATGAAGTCTGGTTGAAGACGTAAAAATTAGCTCTTTGTGGGAGGCAACCCAAGAGGCGTTGCGACAAACTCTGGATAAAAAAAGAAATGACAGACGTACATGGGCGTGTGGACGCACACGACCTGGCCGTGCGATCTGCTCCTCCAATTTCAAATTTGACAGACGAGCTCCCGGCTTCACCGGAACAATCCAGTTAAGTACTTTTTACGTATTCTGCTTTTTTTTTATAATTTCCTCATATGTTCGGGATGAAGCATATTTTAAGTTTTGGGGGGTTGTCAAGAATGCATAATTTAGTACTGGTGCATTTTGCATTGCATTTAGGATTGCATGTAGAGCATAAAATTTGCATTAACATTTTTATTTTTTTTAAATTTTTGATTTTTTTAGTTTTAATATTTTTTATCATGTTTATTGCTTTAGCACGTTTAATTATTTTGTGTGTGATTTTAATTAAGATTTTCGAAAGAGTACACATAGCTTCCATATGATTTTTACTATGAACATTTAATTTTATGATATAACATATTTTTGTAGATAATGCAATGAATAGTTGAGGATATGTCATCTATTTGTTTGGCATCGATTAAGAAAATTGGGTATTTGAGCATGTTACGAAAAATAAGTCTCATGAGCTTTTGTGCCTTTAACTACTTTAATCTTATGCGATCTTATTTGTTTCTTGAGTGTGTCATTCATGAATGTTATAATTCTGGAACTTGCTTTGGTATCTTCATTGAAACCATGTGTCTGTGCAATTTTTGAAAATGATTTAAGGCCATATTTGTTTTAGACTACTTAGTCTAAAAAGCCTACCTATGAACTCATGATTCCCTAGTTAGCCACTTTTGAACCTTAAAATTTTTATTGTTAGCCACATATTGATCTTTAAAATTGAAAGAATAATTTTATCCCTAAAATTACTTGAGCTTATAGAAAATGAACAAGGTTGGGGGAGATGTTGTGAAAATTCTGAAAAAGAGAGACAGTTGGCAAAAGAAAGAGGAATGTGCAGTGTCGAGGTAAATAAAGAATAATAAAGCTAGAAAAAGAAAGAAAAAACTCTGAAAAAGAAAGAAAAATCGAGCAAAGGAAAGAAAGAAAGAAAAATTCTGAAAATTTTGAAAATTTGAGAGCTTGAGGCTAAAGAAAAAAAAAAAGAAGGTAAAAAGGTCTAAGAATTGAAAAAGGAGAAAAAGGGTGGAGTTGAGTTGAAAAAGATTATATCTTGAAAAAAATGAGTTTTATGAAAAAAGTGGGTTGGTGAATTGAAAGTCTGTGTACTTAAATTCTATTTGCTCAAGTCAAGTCACTTAATCCAAATTTTTTCTACCCTTACCGAAGAGCCTATATTACAACCAAATAAAAATCCTTTTTGATTCTTAAGTTGTGCACACAAAAGTGGTAGAGATGTTAAGACGATTTGCAAGTCTATGGTAGTTATATTTTCACTGAATTGATTTTGAGCGTAAACACTTACCATACACTTTGAGAGTTGAGTGATACACTACTACTTACGAGTCGCGATGCCAAGTATTCGAGAGAGTATTAATTTTGCAAAACTTATGAATGATAACTTCTTGATAATGAATTGCATGGTTTACTTGAATATGAAAGTCAAATGAGATTAAATGTTTGTAGTGATATTGTGTGTTCTTTGTACCCTTGATTTTATTTTTCTTAATTTGCTCGAGCACGAGCAATGGTTTAAGTTTGGAAGATTTTGATATGTGTAAAATATACATGTATTTAGGGGCTTAAAATGGATAATTGATACATTTGCATGAATATTTAGTGTGTTTTTACTTGGTTTCCTTAGAAGGGCATGGTACTACATATTCTTGTAATTTTTACAGGAAACGGAGCTTAATTGAAGAAATATCAGTTGGAAGGCCCGGATAGGACTGACGAGTGCAAAGAGAAGATCGAAAAGATGAAAAAATTGACAAAAACATGTCACACGGCCGTGTGACGTACCCATGTGAAGAAAACATGTCCATGTGAAGTTTTGTGAAGTTCGGAGAAAATAGGGGACATAATAAAGTCCGCACAATCGGACCGTGTGAGGGCCACACGTGTGAAGTGCCCATGTGAAAGCCACACGGGCCGTGTGACTAGCTGTGGCGGATTTTTGTGTCCTTTTCCCATTCAAACTCTACAAGTGATCTCTCCAAACACCTATATAAGGGATCCAAGGGCTGCACGAAAATTACAACATTCATACACCATACAACACACCAAATTACACAGGAGTACAAGATCAAAGGTCTTCTGAGAAAGGAGGGCTAGGTTACGAAGAACACCACAAAGCCTTTCGCCTCTACGGAATCACAAGAGCTTCGAAGGCTTTGAAGGGGAATCCATCCTAACAAGAAGTGGTTTTCTTTCTTAGTTTACATCTCTTGTCTGTGCTTAAAATATGTCACAATGTTGATTTCAAGTTTTTCTATGAATTTGTTATCTGTGTTTGGCTAATCTTTCGGATCTTAGGGCGTAATCAAAACTGTGGATTCATGTTAAATCTTGATTTATTATTTTCTTAATTAATTCATTTGTTCTACTTTATGAATTTGGGTGATTATTCTTAATTACCAATTATCTGATCAATAATTTGCATGTCATACTTGTTAGTCCATAATCCGGGAGGTTAGTTCTGACCAGACGAAAATCGAATTCAAACATAAACAGGGTAATGTATCGGGAGACTACTTCTATTTTTGGGGAGTATTTTAATTCAAAGATCTTTTGGGAATTAGTAATAGTTGTGATGGATCGGGATACCTTAATTATTATTAATCTACTGTTTATGTGCCACCCGAGAGGGGGAATAAACTATTTTAGGAATTGAACCCATAGAAACACATGAATTAATTTTGAAATATTAATTGAATTTAATATTGAAGAAGCACGTTGAGATTATGTGCCTAAGGTTGCTTCCGTGGTTGTTGAAAATACTTGTGGGGTTCACAATTTTTTTTACTTTCGATTTTTATAAAAACTTGACATTCGGTCGCTTCAATAAAATTGAAATGCGTTGTTATTATAGCATAAGTGTTTCGTAGTCAATCCTTGAGGAATACGACCCTGCTTGCCATTATTCTATAAACTATATTGTACACTTGCAGTTGTAAGATCCAAATTTTTTTTGGCGAACATACCCGCGGGGCGTGTGTGATACCCAGCCCCGCCCCAAGTCACGGGACGGGGCGACCAAAATGGGACGGGTACCCATGGACCGGGTTGAAATTGCCATCCCTAATTCCCATCTACTTTTACTTATGCTATAATAAATCACTTCTTCTAAAAGTAGAATTTTTGCAAACATTCTCACTTAGAATTGGCAAATGCCCGGCCCGAGCCCATAGTTCTTTTGAAAAAATCTGATCCGCCCGCTTTTGCTCATGCCGCGAAAATATTCGGTCGATTCAACCCATATGTAAATTTTGTGTACAAAAATTATCGAGTTTGGCTTAAAGTCGGGTCAACTCGGCCAATTGGGTGGGCGGGCCAAATAGGCCCGAGTTTTTACGGGCATAGAAAATCATGGTTCAACCCAACTCAAACCTCGACCAAACCCCATTAGTTGGACTTCATTTTGCCACTCTACTCTCATTATGTACAAGTACTAGATGTAATACTATATAATGTGTGTTAAATAGCATATATTTATATTATGGCATCAACAATATTTTATACAATATGTTTTTTATTTAAAAAATACAAAAATACAGTAAAGAGTTTTAACGTAGTAGTAACCAATTAACTAGTGGTGTAATACTACTAATTTAATTTCCTCAAAAAAATACTACTAATTCAATTTAAATAAAATAATTCATTGTATATTAGTTTTCAAGTATTTTAGAAAAGAAAAGTCACCATGATTTTACGGAGATGATAATAAGCATTATATAGATATAATAATTAATTAAATATAAAAAGTCCGGAGGAGAGAATATCTATATATAATATATAAAAAAGCAGGATAGTCTCCAAAAATGGAAACTTACCGCCAAAATTCTGCTGACAAAATGAAAAATCTCGAATATATCAAAAATTTGGTTAAACAATGCAGCGCTGGGGTTCTTCAATAAACTATTAAATATTGATACGTGATCATTAAGTAATTTTTTAAGTATTGAAACAAACCCGCTGTCATTAATTAATTGTATATTTGGACAGTTGTCATTGAAAGTATAAAAAATAATTATGTTTAATTTGTTTTTGAATACTGTATATAAATATTTCTATAAATCCTTTTTTAATAATAATCATATTCAGTTTGTTACATGATTAAAAAGAAGAATTCAAATTTTGAATGTGCAGCAAAAACAAAGTTTCGGCATTGAGAACATGAAAAGATACATTTGATGATAAAAACATGACAACTAATAACTGCGATCCATAAATAATTTGTGCAGATTACAAGATTTAGAATGTGATGTAATTGCTATTATAAATAGCAAAACCATTTAACCCAATTTCAAAACACATATTAGAGCCCACACCCACTGCACTCTAAATAATAGAAACGTATATTCTGCACTAGATTACCAATCATGAAACCTGCTCCATGGCTCCTTTGTACAGTTTGATTAAGGATATTAATCCTTAAAAAATGTCCTGGCATTGAAAGATTGGTCTGTGCCCAGAGAGTTCCATCATTTGTAAACCTTTCATGTCATAAAGGTATTTTCAGCATTTTTTATTCGTACACATATCAATCTTTTTCTGTATATATAGATTCCTACCATACTTTATCAGTTAAAATGTTCATTTATAGACATAATTTTTAACGAAAAAAATCCATATTGTCACTGTAACACAGGACATAGTATTAACATGATACATAATAAAAATGCAAATTCAATATACATAAATGTGTTCCTAATTAGCCAAAGCTATTATCTATATTGTTAAAGCAACACAAAATTGTAAACTTTTATAGAATTTCAGTTTTCATGAAATTCATCAATTCTCTATAATGCCCAAACATCTTAGAACTCATGATTTTCACAATTCCAGAAATTACATAGAATTAGTATAGATACTTACCTTGATCCATAACAATTCTTCTTTGAACAAAGGAACACTTAATATGTAAATTATTCTCTTCCTCTTTGCCTTTTCTTTTCACTCTTCTTGATGGTATGAAGACTCCATAACTCTCTCATTTTATAATAATATTCTATACGTTTTCTTTTCATATTAAAGAGAAGAGTTATATCAGCTTTTCTCATTTATGGCAGAGGAAGAGGGATTAATTATCTCCCGGTTTCAACATCTTTCATCTCCTCTTAGCCATCAAAGAGGAGCATTCAAGTTAAAACTTACATTCATTAATATGGGCCATTTAATGGCATTAAATCCAACATTTCTCCCACTTGGCCCATATGATGACTTGAGGATTTAATCACAACTTTAAGTGTGCACAATGTGCTAAATCCACCATAATGTCATTTAGGCTTATCTTTAATTAAGATAAAATTGATTGGATCATGGCGGTCACACATTATTTATTCGACATGATTCCTTCCATGTATCACAAGATCAATCCAACTTAATATTATCCTTAATGAGGTGAATCATTAGCCTCAACTATACAGTCTTGAAGAAAGACTTATCATGTTATTACATCAAAACAATACATGTATACAAGCAGAAACTCAACTATAAATGAGCTCAGAGTGTCATAACATAAAGAGCAAATAATCAAGTATGTATATATATACACATACGCCATTACGCTAACAAGGACTTGTCTATAATACCCATCCTTTTCGACATGACCGAAAATGTCTTAGGTGGTAACCCCTTAGTTAACGGATCCGCTATCATTAGATCGGTGCTAATATGCTCAATAGACACTCTATGTTTCCGCACTTCTTCTTTAATGACCAAGTACTTTAATTCCATGTGTTTAGCACCGCTTAGAGTACTTGTCATTCTTTGAGAAAGAAGGCAGTGCGAGAATTATCACAATAAATTCTCGGCCTGGCTATACTATCAACAATTCCAAGTCCCGAGATAAAGTTCCGCAACCACAATCCATGAACAGTGGCCTCAAAACATGCCACAAATTCGAACTTCCATAGTGGATGCAAATGAATGACAGATCGCTTCCACTCCTCCATGATATCGCCCCACTAAAAGGAACAAATAACCGAATGTAGACTTTCTTGTGTCAACACACCCAAATAATCAATCGAATATCCTATTACTTGAGATGATTAGACCTCTTCAGACGTGAGCATATGTTCTTTGGTGCCTTGTAAGTATCAAGAACTTTCTTTGCACCTTCCAGGTGGTCCATACCGGGATTACTTTGATATCGACCTAGCATTCCTCAAAAAATCGATATCCGGCCGAGTACAAGTTTGAGCATACATCAAACTCCCAACCACTCAAGAAGCATAAGGAATTGAATTCATTTCTTTTCGTTCCAAATCATTTTTGGGACATTGCATTTGGTCAATTTGTCCCCTTTCTCGTATTGGAACTATCCCAAACAACATTTTTCCATCCTAAATCTCTCTAAAATCTTATTGATATAAGCATTTTGAGACAATCCCAATAATCCTTGTGATCTCGTCACGGAATATTTCTATTCCTATCACATAGGATGCCTCACCTAAATCTTTCATTTCAAAATTCTTAGAGAGAAATTCATTTACATCATGTAATAATCCAACATCATTAGCAGCAAGTAAAATATCATCAACATATAGGACTAATATTATAAACTTGCTCCCACTGACTTTCATGTAGATACACCGATCAACGGTGTTCTCTGTAAAACCATATGATGTAATGGTATCATTGAACTTAAGATACCATTGTCGGGAAGCCTGTTTCAGTCCATATATTGACTTCTTTAATTTACACACTAAATTTTCCTTTCCTGTGATTTTAAACCCTTCCGGTTGATCCATATACACTTCCTCTTCCAAATCACCATTCAGAAAAGCGGTTTTAACATCCATTTGGTGAAGCTCTAAATTATAATGAGCCACCAAGGCCATAACAATTCTTAAAGAGTCCTTCTTTGACACCGGAGAGAAGGTCTCTTTATAGTCAATGCCATCTTTCTGAGTATAACCTTTAGCAACGAGTCTGGCCTTATACCTTTCAATGTTTCCATTCGAGTCACGTTTGGTTTTAAAAACCCATTTACAACCAACTCGTTTGGAACTTTCAGGCAACTCAACTAAGTCCCAGACTCTATTGTCATACATTGATTTAAGCTCTTCTTTCATGGCATCGTACCACTTTTCAGAATTGTTACTATTCATTGCTTGTCTGAATGAGATCGGGTCCTCATCTATACTTAAGTCACATTCATGCTCAAGAGTATACACCACATAGTCATCAGAAACAGCAGGTCTTTTCTGCCTTACAGACCGTCTTAAAGCTATTTCCTCTTGTGGTTCATTAATCTCCTGCTCAACTGTGATCGGTTCATCTATCACATTTTCATTCGGTGGGTTTTGAATATTGATTTGGTGTTCCGGTATGTTGTGTGACGATGATACAACAACAGGAACAACAACTTTAGAAGAAACATCGGGTGAAGGAGTTTCATCCCGAATTTCTGAAGTTCTACTTTTCGTGGTTCCCCACTCCCACCGATTAAACCATTCTCAATGAACCGAGGCATTACCCGACTCGACTATTCTCGTACTATGATTAGGGCAAGAGAATCTATACCCCTTAGACTTTTCAGGATAGCCAATGAAATAACCACCTTGACCGGCGTCCCTAGCATCAAGCTTCTTTTCATGTGGATTATACACTCTTACTTCTGGCAAACCCCAAACATGAAGATGTCTCAAACCGGTTTCCTACGTCCACAATTCATAAGGAGTCTTAGGAACTGCCTTACTGGGAACCCGATTGAGAAGGTATGCAACAGCAGTTTTTAGCGCATGCATCCACAATGACAGGGGTAAGGAGCAATTACTTAACATACTCCTAACCATATCCATCAATGTACGATTTCGTCTCTCAGCTACACCATTTTGCTGAGGTGTACCGGGCATTGTATACTGTGCACAAATACCACGACTTTCGAGAAACTTTGCAAATGGACCTGGACATTGTCCATTTTCATTGAATTTTCCATAATACTCACCACCTCGGTCTGATCTCACTACTTTTACTTTCTTATCTAACTGCCTTTCCACCTCATTGATGAATACCTCGAGGATATTCACTGATTGAGACTTTTCATGCAATAGATAAATATAACCATAACGTGAGTAATCATCTATAAAAGTGATAAAGTACTTTTCACCTCCCCAGTTAGGGACGTCAAATGGACCACATATATCAGTGTGTATTAGCTCAAGAAGTTGAGTGCTTCTTGTGGCAGATTTCTTAAGTGTGTTTTTGGTATGCTTTCCTTTAATGCAATCCACGCACACATCCCAGTCACTAAAATCCAATTGAGGAAGGATTTCATTTTTCACCAACCTCAATAACCTTTCTTTGGAAATGTGACCCAATCTTTGATGCCACAAGAAAGCAGAACTTTCATTTGGTGCACTACGTTTAATGCCTATACTACTTTCAACATGATACAGGGATTCAACAAATTTACTATCAAGATTAAAACGGTAAAGTGAGTCAAACAAAGTACCAGAACCGTAAAAGTATTTGTTCTTAAACAACGAAAAAGTACCATTACCAATTTTAAAATGAAAACCTATCATATCCAGTCTTCCTACTGAAACAAGATTTCTAGCACAATCAGGAACATAAAGACATCTTTCAAGATCTATGTGACATCCGATTGTCCATGATCGACTGTAAGTCCCAATTCCTTCTATCCGTGCCTTCATCCTATTCCCCATAAACAAATATTGTTCAGTTCCGTTTATGGGCTGGATCGTACGGAATCCCTGTATAATATGAGACACATGAGTAGTGGCACCAGAATCTAACCACCAAGTATTATTAGGCACTTCTATAAGGTTCGATTCAAAACATACGAAACATAATATATACCTTTCTTCTCGAACCATGCCTTCCTTTTCGGACAATCTTTCTTTAAGTGTCCTGGCTTATTGCGAAGTAACACTTAATAATCTTTTTATGGATTTGACCTGCCAACCTTCGTCGGGCCTTATCCTTTTCTTGTCTTTCTTACCCGGTTTAGCCTTTGCTGCTACTTGCACCATCATAGATCGTGAAGTGAATGGAGTGATCCTTTATTTTCTTTAATCTCCTTCCTCTTGCACTAACATGGCCTTAATTTCTTTGAAGTTCCATTTATCTTTAATGGTGTTGTAGTTCACCTGGAACCCACCAAATTCAAAGGGAGGAGTTCATGATAAATTGTACAGGATGATTCACTCACATCCATCCCCATGGTCTTAAGCTTTCTTTGCTAGGTTGGACATTTCATTTACATGATCGTGAATTGGTTTTGACCAATCAAATTTCTTCGTAGTCGGCTCATTCATAAGGTCGCCTTTCGATAGATTTGTCACCAAGTCCGATCGGGAATATTCTTTTACTTTCATAATGAATTCCCTTGCATTGTCAATCCTAGCATCGAAGGTTTGATATTTTCAGCCATAGTCATTCTCATTAGGTTCAAGCTCGGCTGATTAGACCGCTCCCAAGCCTCAAATAGAGACTTGTCATCGACAGCCGGTCTCGATGAATAATGCTGGGGCCTTTCATCCATTACTATAGCAAGGTCCAAATCCATAATACCCAGAGTAAACTGGATTTGTTCAAACCAGTCAGCATAATTTAGCCCGTTGAACTTGACGACCGTATTTCCCGATGCTAAGAGGTTCAAAGAAGCTGCAAACATTTATACATCCTCACCTATTAGTGTTTTGAGTTAACTTTAGTTGATTCAGAAAACTTTGCATACAGACTTTAAGAATGTATTTAAGTTCACCTTTGGGCAATATTTAAATACATAAATAACATAATTGATGCCAAAATATTCTTTAACAGATAATCATGCATATAATAGTTAAATAAGTATGCTATCTTTGGATATACACAATATTTAACTAAAATAAGACGATTCATCTCTTTAATATTATAGACTATATGCAATGGTCCACCTTTGGGCAACCTCCAGCAAAATAGTCTATAATTTCAATTGTTCAATTTACCACCATGTCATTACGGCATCTCTATAATCATGAGCGATTTAATAACACTCAATTAATTAAGTGTCTAATTTTCCATTCAGCTAGGCCACTTTGGTGACTAACAAGCTATCTATCATATAAGTTTCAAACATACACTACACCACTGGAATAACAATGGAACCATCACTAACTAAAATTTGCAATCGTTTATGCAAATTAAAGATTTGAAACTTCTGATATAGATATTACATACACTGTACATGCATATATTTTTTAACCACAGTACAAACTTTACTATATGTATCCATATTATCTGGTTTCTCATATGAACAATATTATATTTTATTTTGATATTAAATACAATATCATAATAAATGCACCATTATTTAATTCATGTCCATATCTTAAATGTATGCATATAAACAAATATAAATTCCATAAGGTGGAGTTCAAACAAATGCTCAGTTTGTAATACTTCAATAATAGTTTATCATACGACATATAAAATATATTTGCATGCGAAAACAATCTACCTGTTATGCAAATTTTGTGGCCATCATCATATCATGATTCCATAATATTCTTAACAAACAATCCTATAATTTATAAAGCAATAATCTTTAATTAAACCATGCATCGATCAATGGCATCCAACATACTTCAAGGTGAAATATTATCCATGAAATTTGATACATACGAACGGCCAGATTCACCAATGTGATTTGCAGCAGAATTTTTTTTTTTTTAATCACGATTTTACTTTTCGATTCATAATTAATAATTTTAATCGGAAAATTATGAGTCCCAAACCGGGCTCTGATACCACATGTAAACTTTTATAGAATTTCAGTTTTCATAAAATTCATCAATTCTCTATAATGCCCAAACATCTTAGAACTCATGATTTTCACAATTCCAGGAAATTACATAGAATTAGTATAGATACTTACCTTGATCCATAACAATTCTTCTTTGAACAAAGGAACACTTAATATGTAAATTATTCTCTTCCTCTTTGCTTTTTCTTTTCACTCTTCTTGATGGTATGAAGACTCCATAACTCTCTCATTTTATAATAATATTCTATACGTTTTCTTTTCATATTAAAGAGAAGAGTTATATCGACTTTTTCTCATTTATGGCGGAGGAAGAGGGATTAATTATCTCCCGGTTTCAACATCTTTCATCTCCTCTTAGCCATCAAAGAGGAGCATTCAAGTTAAAACTTACATTCATTAATATGGGCCATTTAATGGCATTAAATCCAACAAAAATCTATTGCATGCCATTTATTAATCGAAAACAGCATAAAATATAAATCATTTAGGTTAGCTATATTCCATGGTTTCTAATTCATTCTATATAATAAAAATTCAGAAAATTATAAAATTGAAAATTATATATTAGAATAATATAGATCTGAATTTTTTTCTTCCTACAAATCCAAATGTCCATATATTTTAATTTATTTTTTCTCATGCAGGTTTTGTCAGAGAAAAAACTCAAGTAGGAGAATCTTCGTCACTCATTGGATCAACACTTCCATTAGATCCATGCAGAATAACAGTTTGCAATTTAATGTATTTATATATTCAAATTTGTATTATTATGTTGTACATATTTTTAGACGTTTTTTTTTTTTGGTTAGATTTTTTTGCTTAGCAAATGAACTTCCCATTAGTTTGCTTTTAAGCTACTGTAAGTAGAGATCTAATAGAATTTTTCAATTTATTTATTCCTATATCAAATTATATAGAGTAGACATTTATCCTCCAAAACCAAATATTTTTTTTTAAAAAAAAAATCGACATACCAAATATATTTCATGGTGATCCCTAAAAGTCTATGGAAATCATATTGTTGTTTTGTTTTATTTACATACTAAGTTTTTTTTTTGTGTGTACTAATTATGAATTATTGTTCTATTATCTAATTTATTATTAATTATCTTTATTATTTAATTATTTTTTAAATTACAGACATTGCAATTACTAAACAATTTTTTTTTATTAAAATGTAGTCCGTCCATCGCACACTGGTGGAATGCTAGTAATTTATAAAACTCCATTAGTGGAGCATGGTTTGATGGTGGGACCCCAGAGAAAACATGGTATTGTCGGCTGAGAGTGGCGACGGATCGCCGCATATCGAACGGTGGTGCTTTCTTGCATACCGAATATCACTGGGCCCTACCTCTTTCTAGATTCTCTCTTCTCTCTCACACAAAACATTTCGATAATCTGATGTCTTCAAACTAAAATGTTGACTAAAAAGAATCTACCCCCATGTTTATTCTTATTTTCATTTAAGCTCTTAAAATGATAAAATCTAGGGATGATTGAAAATTCTGAAAAACCACCACCACGGTTCCGTGATTTTTTAATTATTTAATTTAAAATCCAATTTAAAATATTAAATGAAAATCGCACCAGTTTGTTGGTGCAATTGTCTTCTGAAATTAAAAAAAAACACTCAAAATGGCACTGCGCTCATATGATTTAAGGAGAAAAATAAAAATATTTATTCACTCTTCAGTTGAATATTTATTTTAAGAACAATCCTCAAAGAGATGGAAAGTCCTGATAAGAGTAGGTCTGATGAGAAACAAATACATGTGGAAACCTATAAAATTGAACATTAAACTATTTGCGCCACACTTGATCCCCTCTTTAATTAAATAATTAGACAAATATTATTCATAATTAACTCAGTAAATAACAAATTTGTATTTGCATTTTGCATTCAAAATCTTTTACATTCTTTCTTTAATGTTTTAAAAATAAAATGTGTTTTGTAATCAAAATAAAAACTATTAAAATGCATTATATTTTGAATGTAACTGAACTAAAAGAGAATACAAGACATTCAATTTGCTAAATACATCATGTTTCAAAACAAAAACCATTTTTCAGCTTTTTTTTTGGTTTTTTCTAAATATCCTACAAGAGATAAATGATATTTTCAATTATCAAAACTGCCAAATCACATGCCTCCTCCCACAAAGCCCAAAACCATGGGTAATTGAGATGCTACCCATGTGGGTTGTTCCCACCATCTATCGTGATTTTCTTGAGTGTTGTTCCACTATGACGTGCATATAATTATTTTTAAAAAAGAAAATCAAAATGGGACACGTCATAATCCTACAGGAGTTGGCAAATAGCACTACCCACTTGGGTAGCATCCACTTATCCCAAGACCACACCTTTGATTTTACTTAGCAAAATCGCCCACCAACAACTATCATCGCCCAAACCGCATAAGACAATTCAGTTTGAAATTTATTAAAAAATATCAAAACTTTACCGTGATAACCCCTACTAATATCTAATCATTTCTATGCCCGAAGGAAATCGAAAGCAAAGACTTCAGAGTAAATACAAGGAAAAATGGAAAAATATGAGAGAAAATAGGGTTTTATGATTCCACTATCTTATATTCACCATATTTCATTAGGGATTCTAATGTTTATTTCATCTTAGTTGGCAATTATGCAGATTGTTGAAGTTCAAACCCTACCAGGTAATTAATTAATTGGTAGGTTTTGGAAAATTAAAAGCACCAGGTGTTGACGACTAAGTATTTAAAACTGTGAAAATGATTGTATTTCTTATATTCAAACATGAAGAGAATGCATACATTATATAGGCAAAAAAGCTACTCTAATCAATCCACAAATTAAGGAAAAGAAAGAAAACATAAATCCCCAAAATAGGCACTACCCTAAAGTTAAAGCACTATCATTATAATATCTCAACACTCCCCTCAAGGTGGAGCATATACATCATATGCATCCATCTTGTCACATATATAAGTTATCCGGGACCCCGTAGAGATTTAGTAAATATATCAATAAGTTGATCTTTAGAGTTGA
This sequence comes from Rehmannia glutinosa, assembly GCA_016081115.2. Taxonomy (NCBI): domain Eukaryota; kingdom Viridiplantae; phylum Streptophyta; class Magnoliopsida; order Lamiales; family Orobanchaceae; genus Rehmannia; species Rehmannia glutinosa. Next base: position 124,943 of record JABTTQ020002955.1, on the reverse strand, counting down.
CAAAGGAGGTCTTGATGATTCCAGAGATAATCTTTTCTCGAAGGAAATGGCAATCGACTTCTATATGTTTCGTCCTCTCGTGAAAAACTGGATTGGATGAGAGATGCGGAGTCGATCGATTATCACACACGAGCTCCATAGAACCAACATCACGAAATGTAATTCTTGCAATAAATGTTTTAGCCACAAAAGTTCACATGTTGCATGAGCCATACCGATACTTTCGGCTTCCGTATTTGACCGAGCAACAACGGTTTGCTTACTCTTCCATGAAATCATGTTTCCTCCTATGAATATACAAGAACTGGAGTAGATCTTGATCATTCTCATCTCCCGCCTAATCAAAGATCCGAATACCCAATGATATTAGTGTGGCCTCTATCAGTGAACACAAGTCCTTTCCCAGGTGACCCTTTAATGTACTTGACAATTCGAATAACTGCATTCCAATGGCTATCACAAGGAGAGTTGAGAAACTGACTTACTATACTTACTGGAAAAGATATGTCTGGTCTAGTCATGGTGAGATAATTCAGTTTCCCAACTAGCCTTCCGGTATCTTCCCTGGATCGGGATAGGTCTCCCCCATTAGGAAGGAGTTTTACATTAGGGTCCATTGGAGTAGAAACTGGTTTACAATCTGTAAGACCCGTTTCTTCTAGGATATCAAGAGCATATTTCCTTTGAGAAATTGCAATACCTGACTTTGATTGAGCTACTTCAATCCCAAGGAAGTAACGAAGAGGACCTAGGTCCTTCGTTTGAAAATTGTGAAATAAGTGTTGTTTTAATGCCTTGATACCTTCACAATCATCGCCAGTAATTATAATGTCATCAACATAGACCACAAGGTAGATATATCTATTTGCTGAGGAGCATCGAAAGAAGACAGAATGATCTCCTTCGCAGCGAATCATCCCAAATTGTTGAAGAGTTTTGCTGAATCGGCCAAACCAAGCCCGAGGTGATTGTTTTAAACCATATAAAGACTTTTGCAACTTGCATACCAAACCATACTCCCCCTGAGCAACAAACCCAGGGGGTTGCTCCATATAAATCTCTTCTTCCAAATCACCATGCAAAAAGGCATTCTTGATATCTAATCGAAAGAGGGGATGTTTCATAAAGCGACCATAGCGAGGAATAAACGAATCAAGACATCTTTGCAACCGGAGAAAAAGTATCAGTGTAATCCCGACCATAGACTTGCGTATATCCCTTGGCTACCAGGCGGGCTTTCAAGCGTCGATTTGTCCATCGGGGCCAATCTTAACATTAAACACCCAACGACAACCAACAACATGCATTTTCCGAGAAGGAAGAGGAACAAGTCGCAAGTATGGTTGCAATCCAAAGTCGACATTTCATCAATCATGGCTTGTTTCCATCTTGGATGGGATAGTGCTTTAAAACTGTCTTAGGAATAGAAATAGAAGAGAGTGTAGAAACAAAAGCACAATATGTAGGAGACAAACGATGGTAAGATAGAAAATTGTAGATAGGATAAGGGTTACGGGTAGAGCGTATACCTTTCCTGGATGGCGATTGGCAAATCGGGTGAAACAGTGGATCGGGTGCGGGGATAGACACCTCTCGGGAACAGGATCTCGAAGCTCGTGGCTCGACCGCCTTTCATAAGTAATGCCAAACCGATTAATAGGTGGAGGAGACTGTGGTGGAGATGATGGAGCATCGGGCGTCTTTGGGAAATGAGAAGGCTCATGAGTTGGTCGAATGAACTCTAAGTAGGGTATTGGCAAAACTGATCCAAGTCATGAGAAGGGATAGTAGTTGCGAAGAAAGTATGATATGTCCTCGAAGAAAGTAACATCGGCGGAAATGTAGAAACGGTTTGTAGGAGGAGAGTAGCGGTAACCCTTCGAGAACGGAGTAACCAAGGAAAATACACTTGGCTGCATCGAGCGGACAATTTATCACGGCTCGAAGATAGATCATGAACAAAACAAGTACAACCAAAAATACGAGGAGGAACAACATATAAAGGGCTTGTAGGGTGCAAAATAGAGTAAGGAACCGACCATTCAACACAGAGGATGGCATTCGATTTATCAAATAAGTGGCGATCAGGATAGCATCACCCCAAAACTTTAAAGGTGCATTGGCATATATCAACAAGGTGCGAAATGTCAACAATGTGTCTATGTTTTCGTTCAGGCTACCCCATTTTGTTGAGGTGTATGGGGACAACTCGATTGATGTATAATGCCGTTGAACGTGTAAAGGAATTGAAACGATCGAGAGAAATATTCTTTTGCATTATCACTACGCAAGACACGAATCATTTTACCAAATTGAGTCTTAATTTCGAGCAAAAAGTTTCAAAAATACCAAACAATTGAACGATCTTTCATTAGAAATACCCAAGTACACCGGAGAAATCATCAATGAAAGTGACATAATACCGATAACCTAAGATAGACGGAACACGACTTGGACCCCAAACATCGAATGAACAATATCAAAGAAAGATGAAGCTCTATTATTAATACGATTAGAAAAAGAAGCACGAACATGTTTACCTAATTGACAAGACTCACAATTTAAAGACTCCAACTCAAAGACCGGGTACCATTGCTTTTAATTTGGGTAGACTCGGGTGACCCAAACGACGATGAAGAAGATCGGGGATGCGATGGCGGCACATAGAGTGGATATTGTTGGTTGAAGGTAGTAGAGACCACGAGATTCGATCCTGCACCAATCGTCCGACCCGTGCTCCTGGTTGTATCAAAAAAGAATCGAAGTGAAAGTTATGGTACAATTTAAAGAACGAGTTAATTTACTTATGGATATCAAATTAAAAGGACAATTAGGAACCAATAAGATCAACTCAATGGAATTGAGGAGTTGGTGAAACCCGCCCAACTCCAGGTGGCCTGGATTTTAGACCCGTCCGCAACAAAGAACATAATGAGGAAATTTGGTCTCGTGATATTTACGAGAATATAGAAGAATTACCGACGCGTGATCGAAGCACCCGAATCCAAAACCCATCCCATAGGTGTAGAGTGAGAGAAACAAATCGTAGAATTAATAGTGTGAGCTATAGTGGTGAAGAGGTTGCCTGTTGGATCGCTTTTAGCCGTAAATACTCTTTATATTCACTGGGAGATAAAACAAACTCACAATCGATTTTAAGAAGTTCGTACCATTCAATATGTCGATTGTAATGGTTGTGGACCCTTGAAAGCGGCGATTTGAGACTAGAACCGTTGTTTTGAAAGAAGGATCGAGACATGATGACTTGATTAAACAGACGTGAACAAAGTGTTATGCAGCGTCAAAAATATTTTCCGAATCAACAAAGATTTTAAAGTAGAATAATATTTTCTGACCGTGAATGATGTCCGATGGAATAATATTTTTTTCGGATGTGAACAAGAATTCGGTATGAACAGTGTTTTTGGTGAACAAGACTCGATGTGAACAGTGTAATTGCGTGAACAGTGTTCCGTGAATAGTGCTCCAGCAGAATTTCCGGAAAAATTGAAATCGAATCGAAATCGGAATTTCGAATCTGAAACCGAAAATGGAAACTAAGATTTCGGAAAAAAAAAAAAAAAAAAAGAACTAGGGTTTAGGAACCTTGCTCTATGATACCATGTGAAAATGATTGTATTTCTTATATTCAAACATGAAGAGAATGCATACATTATATAGGCAAAAAGCTACTCTAATCAATCCACAAATTAAGGAAAAGAAAGAAAACATAAATCCCCAAAATAGGCACTACCCTAAAGTTAAAGCACTAGTCTATTATAATATCTCAACAAAAACATACACGCGTAAAAGTAACTTTATAGTGTTAGATAAATGTTTTTATCATGATTTTGATGATTTTGTTCAAATGAGTTTTTATACCAAAACAATGTCCCTAAATGTTGTCCCAACACTTCCGATCGATCTAAAATGTTTTTACTATTTTTCTGAGTATTTCTTGAAGTTTATATTCGATTTAAAATTGGACAACACTTTTGTTTCAGGCTCGACCTGGTCGCCCCTATAGGGCAACCCGTATCCGAGTTGAGTTTTGAAACAGAAAATGGGACGTAAGAGAAAATGGGGAGGCGGCCACCCGACCGAGGTGGGCGACCGGTGAGGGCGACCGGTACTGGGAGTGCCCTCTCAAATGCGACTTCTCTGTTTTGATTTTCTATCAACCCCAACCGGTCAAGACCAAGGGCGGCCACTGGTCGAACCCCCTTCGACCGGTCCCCCCGTGTAAAAATTCGCAGAATTCAATTTCAATCTTATCTCTGTGCGGCCGGTCGAACCCCTTTTATCGACAAACTATCTCTGTTGCATTTTCGATGACTTTTCCCTATTTTGTGGGATTGATTTCTAACAAATTATATTGATGATTTTAAATGGTTTCTTTTGCAGCAAATCACTCCCGAGGAGGAGCCAATGTCTGAAATCAAAGCCAAGACCTCTCCTATAAATAGAGGCTTCATTCAAGCAACAAGACACAACACTCTATACAAGTAAAGAGCAAACAAAGCAAACACTTTCATATATCTTGTTGTATTAGCCTTAGCACTTTCACTTGCACAAATTTGAGGTCTAGGCTTTCAATTCTTGATTACACTTGTACTCATATTGTATCAATCATTATTGAGTTGTAATCTTGATTTTGGTCATCATTCAACACAAGACATCCTTGTGAGTATTCTTGTGGTAAGAATACACTTGGGTGATCTAGGTGATAGGTGTTTGAAGGTTGTGGTAATCTTCAAAGGTGTTGTAAGAGGATTGTAGTAATCCTCAAGGTGGTGTAAGAGGGTTGTGGTAATCCTCAAGGTGTTGTATTAATTTTTGGTAAATTAATAATATCTTTTTTCCTTTTGAAATCCATCCCGGATATCTTGGGGTGGTAGAGGATTAGGCCCTAGGTGGGTTGAACCTCTTTAAATTGACGAGTGTTGTTTAATTTCCGCATTTACATTCTCGTCTTTGTTTGATTATTCGAAAAAGAGGGCAAAATCAAAAAAACCGAGATAATCTATTCACCCCCCCTCTAGATTATCGTAGCCACTTGGACTAACAAGTGGTATCAAAGCCAAACTCTTTGGCTAGCTCGTTCAGTAAAGAGGAAAGATCCATGGCTACGAATGACGCTTATCTCACCACCGGCGCCTCCACCAACAAGCCACCATTGTTCGACGCTAACAACTACGCATTTTAGAAAGACCGTATGGAGTGCTTTCTACAAGGGTGCGGGTTTGACATATGGAATGTGGTTATTGAAGGAGTTGATCAACCAACAAAAAAATGGAGGATGGCACTCGGCTCCTAAACCTTTCAAGGAGTTTGATGAAAATGATAAGAAGGCTTTCTCTCTAAACGGTAAGGCCTTAAATATTTTGCATTGCTCACTTACCGCCACCGAGTACAATCGCATACGAGGCATAAGGTCGGCACATGAGGTTTGGGAAAAATTGGAGACTATATATGAAGGGACAAAGAAGGTCAAGCAAGCTAGAAAGACCATGCTTGTTAAAGACTTTGAAAACTTTAACATGTATGATGGTGAAAGCATCTCCAAGATGGTGGAAAGGCTTGACAACATTGTCAATCCTCTTGTGGCCCTCGGTAAAGTCATCTCCGAAGAAGACAAAGTGACTAAGGTATTGAATGCTCTTCCCGGCTCATGGTCCGAAAAAGGTGACGGCAATCACGGAAGCACAAAATCTTGAGACACTCAAGTTTGACGAGCTCATCGGGAACCTCCTCATCTATGAAGTCTATCTCAAGGAAAGGAAAAATACCAAACCAACCATCAATCAATCGGGTATGCAAAATATTCCTAAATGTCTTGCTTCCTCTTCTAATAATGCATACTATGATAATGATGATGATGATGAGGAGACGGCCGCACTTGTTCGAAAATTTGCAAAATTTGTGAATAAAAATAAAGCAAGAAAACCAAGAGATAATGCTTGCTTTAAGTCACGGAAAACCCGGCACTTCATAGCCGATTGCCCAAAACTCAATGAGGAGGAACAAAGAAAAAGAAGCCTTTTCCGAAAAAGAAGGCTCTAAATGCGGATGTCAAAACTTGGGATGAGCTACTCGAGACATCCGACGAGGAAGGTGAAACCGAACATGGTCTTATGGCTATAGACGATGAAAATAATGAGGTACGCTCTAACTCCTCTACCTCCTCCTTAGTTGATGAATTGCAATGTGATTTTGATGAGTTGCAAAATGAATTTCAAAAATTGATTGTTAAATACAAGAGTTTAAAGAAGGAGCATAAAGAGCTTAAAATAGAAAAGGATAAATTATTTACATCTTATGAGACTCTTGATCATGTTCATGCTATTACCCTTACTCAAATTCAAACTCTTGAAACCGAGAAACAAATGCTCACTAATGATATTGATAATTTGAAAAAGGATGTGCATCGTTTTAATTTAAGCACGGATAAGGTTACTAAAATTTTAGATGCACAAAGAGGTGAGCATTCAAAACAAGGACTTGGTTACAAACCATTTCAAAAAGTCTTTAAGAAAAATGACCAAGGTCCGAATTTTGTACGTCTAAAAGTGCCCATAATATTATTTGCTTTTATTGTGGTAAAGTTGGTCACTATGTTAGCAATTGTAAATTGAAGAACAATTTTAGCTTTGTTTGGAGACCCAAGGGTCTCAAGGCTAACCCCATGGACCCCAAAACTATAGGGTACCTAAAAATGGTTCGTTTGTAGGTAATAGGCGCTACAACAACCATGGAGGATTCGAAATGGCTCGTGGACAGCGGATGTTCACGCCATATGACCGAAAGAGAGAACTTTTTACCAACATCAAGTTCCAAGAAGAGGGTATGGTCATGTTCGGCAATGGCAAAGGAAGAATTCTTGGAAATGGAAAAATTGGTAACTCTTCTTTCTCTCTTAATAATGTTCTTTTAGTAGAAGGGCTTAAATTTAATTTGATAAGTGTTAGCCAACTTTGTGATTCAAATTATAATGTTGTTTTCAATAAAGAAAAATGCCTTATTCGTAAAAATGATGAAATTATCTCAGAAGCAAATAGAAAAGGCAATCTTTACAAAATTTCTACTAGTGATTTGGTTAGTCAAAATGTTTCTTGTCTTGTCGCCAACAATGATTTAACGAGTTTATGGCATAGGCGACTTGGACATGTTGGATATAAAAGTTTGAAAAATATTTACAAAAACCAACATGTAAAAGGACTACCCAAATTGAATTTTGAAAATCTTGGCTTATGTGACACTTGTCAAAAGAACAAATTAGTTAAGAGTAGTTTTAAGCCCAAAATGAAATTTCCACAACCAAGCCTCTACAACTTCTTCACCTAGATTTGTATGGGGATATTGGTACGGCTAGTCTAAGTGGAAAACACTACACTTTTGTAATTGTTGATGATTTTTCTAGATACACTTGGGCTCTTTTTCTTGCAAATAAAAGCGATGCCGTTAATGAGTTTGTTAAGTTGTGTAGACGCATTGAGAATGAAAAGGAAGATACTATTAAAACTATTCAAGTGATCGAGGCGGAGAATTTGACGGTGAGTTTAGAGTCTTTTGTGAAACCAAGGGATATACACACAATTTTTCGGCTCCAAGGACACCTCAACAAAATGGTGTAGCCGAAAGGAAGAATCGGACACTTCAAGAAATGAGTCGGTCCATGCTAAATGAATTTTCACTTCCAAAATATATTTTGGGCCGAAGCCGTAAGTACCGCTTGCTATGTCATTAATCGAGTTTATATTCGTCCTAAAATGAATAAAACTCCATATGAGCTTTGGAAAGGAAGAACTCAAAATATTAGTTATTTCAAAATATTTGTATGTAAGTGCTTTATTTTGAATACTAAGGATCAATTGGACAAACTTGATCCTAAGGCCGATGAAGGAATATTTATGGGGTATTCAACCAAGAGCAAAGCATATCGGGTTTACAATAAGACTAGCATGGTTGTTGAAGAATCTATTCATGTCAAATTTAATGAAGCCTCGGGTGTTGAAAGAATACCCAATGACGATAGTGATGAAGAGGATATTGTTGAACCTATTGTTCAAAGTGATGCTCATAATGATAAACCTTCTATTTCAAATGATCAACCTTCAAGTTCAAATGTTCCTCAAGAAGATAGGGGTGATACTTGAATCTTCCCGTAGCATTGAAATTTAAGGGAGATCACCCAAAAGATCTTATTATTGGTGATCCCCTTGATAAAGTAATGACTCAAGAAATTTTGCCGAAAAGCTCTTATATCTCAAAAAGAGCCTAAAAATGCTAAAGGAAGCTATTGAGGATGAAGATTGGTTTTTAGAAATGCAAGAGGAGTTGAATCAATTTGAAAGAAATGATGTATGGGAATTAGTACCTTGTCCTCCATCTCAAACAATTATTGGTACAAAATGGGTATTCCTAACAAACTTGATGATCAAGGCAACATTGTTCGTAATAAGGCAAGGTTAGTAGCTCAAGGGTATTGTCAAGAAGAAGGTATTGATTATGATTTATGATGAAACATTTGCACCGTAAAGACGTTTAGAAGCTATTCGCATTTTACTTGCCTATTCTTGTTTTAAAATTTCAAGCTTTACCAAATGGATGTTAAATCCGCTTTCTTAAATGGTTTTATTCAAGAAGAAGTCTATGTAAAACAACCTCCGGGCTTTGAAAATTTTTCTAGGCCTAATGATGTTTTTAAACTTAAAAAGGCCTTGTATGGTTTGAAACAAGCACCTCGTGCATGGTATGATAGACTTAGCTCTTTTCTTTTGCAAAATGGTTTTACAAGAGGTAAAGTTGATACTACTCTCTTTGTTTTTGAAAAAGGGCAAGATTGTTTACTTGTGCAAATTTATGTTGATGATATTATCTTTGGTGCTACTAATGAATCTTTGTGCAAGAAATTTTCTAAGTTAATGCAATGTGAATTTGAAATGAGCATGATGGGAGAGCTTAATTTCTTTCTTGGACTTCAAATCAAGCAATGCCAAGAAGGTATCTATATTTCACAATCAAAATATACAAAGGAACTTTTGAAAAAGTTCGGCATTGAAGAAGGAAGAACCGTCTCGACTCATGGCAACCAATGTCAAAATTGACAAAGATGAAAAAGGCAAGTCGGTTGATGAATCCAAGTATCGAGGTATGATTGGTAGTTTACTTTATTTAACCGCTAGTAGACCGGACATTCTTCATGCCGTATGCCTATGCGGTCGTTTTCAAAGCAATCCCAAAGAATCTCATATGAGTGCCGTTAAAAGGATTTTTCGATATTTGAAAGGCACTATTCAATATGGTTTATTTTATCCAAAGAATGAAAATTTTTCTCTTAAAGGTTATAGTGATTCGGACTATGCGGGAAATATTGATGATCGGAAAAGTACTTCCGGATCATGTCAATTTTTAGCGATTGCCTAGTTTCTTGGTTTTCAAAGAAACAAAATTGTGTTTCACTTTCAACGGCCGGCCGAATATATTTCCGCCGCTTTTTGTTGTACTCAACTTCTTTGGATGAAACAAACCTTAGCGGATTACAAATGTTCTTTTGAAAATGTTCCTATCTTTTGTGATAACATATCCGCTATAAATATTGCTCAAAACCCGGTTCATCACAACCGTCTAAACATATTGAGATTCGACATCATTTTCTAAGGGATTGTGTCTCAAAACGAAAAATTGAGATATCTTTTGTGCCATCTCAAGATCAATTAGCGGACATCTTTACAAAACCACTAACTTCCGAGACTTTTGCGTCGATCGAGCTCGGTTAGGCATAATGCATATTGAATGAGGTCTACGTTTGCATTTTGCATGTTTTTAAAACTTAGGGGCGAAAAATCGGATTTTTGGTTGAAAATTCGATTTTAAAAAATTTGACAAAACAAAAATCGAAGAGGTTGAGGGCAACCGTCGCCCTCAACGCGACCGGTCGCCCTCAACGCCGACCGGTCGCCCTCAACCACGACCGGTCGCCCTAGGCCAAATTTTGGTTTAAGTTCGTTCTGTCTTGACATTTGTTAATTTCACTTCTTTTTGCCATTTTTCGTCCCTTTGCCAAATGCACACAATTTTCACTCAAAATTGATTTTCATGCATTCAATTCATATCTTGGACCTTATATAGCATGTTTATCATCATCATTGCTCATCTTTTCCGATCAAATGGTAAGAATTTTCCTTACTTTGCTCAATTGGGTTGAACCACTCGAGTTTATGGCTTTCTTGTATATTTCTTGATATTTTTGCTTATGATCTTGATGAGCTTAGTTATTATGTTGTATTGTATGATGTTTGATGTGAATTGGTGATGCAATTTTTTGGCTTGGATCATTTACAAGGGCTATATACAACTCTTTTTATTTTTCACGCCCACAATGTGTTCGATGAAATGTCACAATGAAAATTTCAACTTCTACATGATTCTCTCGCTTCCAAAAGTCTCCAATACTCATTGAGATCATGTTTTGGCAAATAAAACGAGCGTATGAACTCTTCATGATACATTTCTCCCATTTTCCTTGGTTTTTAAGCCTAAATTGCTCAATGGTTGATAAACCATTTCTTTGGCGCACTTTGACATACTTCTATGATGTTTTTATCATCCTAACATTTTTTTTTGATGATTCCAAAGGGGAGAAACAGAAATTGGCTCGTTAGCTCAAAGAAGCTAATAAAAGCTCATGATAGAAGCTATAAGCTATGGCTTATTAAGGCCATAAGTTGTGAAGAAAACTCGATCCAATGATTGTTTTATGAACTTGTTTGCATGGATAATAAGTATTTGTGACAGGGGAGCTTCTAAGCTCATGGAGTTGTTGTTTATTGTGTAAAAGCTTGTGCTTCTAGCTTATGCAATATTTCTTATTAATGTGCTTGTTGATAGGGGAGCTTTTGTAAAATGTTTTTAAACGGATAGTTTACTCATAAACCGGAAAATTATTCTGTTTTTCGAAATCGTCCTCTTGAAAATTATTTTGGTTTGTAATCATCAAAAAGGGGGAGTTTGTTAGATAAATGTTTTTATCATGATTTTGATGATTTTGTTCAAATGAGTTTTTATACCAAAACAATGTCCCTAAATGTTGTCCCAACACTTCCGATCGATCTAAAATGTTTTTACTATTTTTCGGAGTATTTCTTGAAGTTTATATTCGATTTAAAATTGGACAACACTTTTGTTTCAGGCTCGACCGGTCGCCCTATAGGGCAACCCGTACCTGAGTTGAGTTTTGAAACAGAAAACGGGACGTAAGAGAAAATGGGGAGGCGACCCAGAGTCGACCAGGTGGCGGCCGTGAGGGCGGCCGGTCGACCACCGGGCGACCGTGCACTGGGAGTGCCCTCTCAAATGCGGACTTCTCTGTTTTGATTTTCTATCAACCCCAACCGGTCAAGACCAAGGCGGCTCTCGAACCCCCTTCGACCGTCCCCATGTGTAAAAATTCGCAGAATTCAATTTCAATCTTATCTCTGTGCGACCGGTCGAACCCCCATTTTATCGACAAACTATCCGTTGCATTTTCGACAGACTTTTTCCTATTTTGTGGGATTGATTTCTAACATGACTATATTGATGATTTTAAATGGTTTCTTTTGCAGCAAATCACTCCCCAAGGAGGAGCCAATGTCCGGAAATCAAAGCCAAGACCTCTCCTATAAATAGAGGCTTCATTCAAACAAGACACAACACTCTATACAAGTAAAGAGCAAACAAAGCAAACACTTTCATATATCTTGTTGTATTAGCCTTAGACTTTCACTTGCACAAATTTGAGGTCTAGGCTTTCAATTCTTGATTACACTTGTACTCATATTGTATCAATCATTATTGAGTTGTAATCTTGATTTTGGTCATCATTCAACACAAGACATCCTTGTGAGTATTCTTGTGGTAAGAATACACTTGGGTGATCTAGGTGATAGGTGTTTGAAGGTTGTGGTAATCTTCAAAGGTGTTGTAAGAGGATTGTAGTAATCCTCAAGGTGGTGTAAGAGGGTTGTGGTAATCCTCAAGGTGTTGTATTAATTTTTGGTAAATTAATAATATCTTTTTTCCTTTTGAAATCCATCCCGATATACCTGGGGTGGTAGAGGATTAGGCCCTGGTGGGTTGAACCTCTTTAAATCGGCGAGTGTTGTTTAATTTCCGCATTTACATTCTCGTCTTTGTTTGATTATTCAAAAAGAGGGCAAAATCTGAAAAACCGAGATAATCTATTCACCCCCTCTAGATTATCGTAGCCACTGGACTAACATATAGATTTAAATGATAAATGGAAATATGGTATTTATAAGTATTAAAAATATCATATTTCAAAGATGATGAAGTACAATTATTAATTAAAAGGTGCTTATTAATCAAAACACACTCCTCTCTCTTTTTCTTTCAAACCCTAGCCGTTTTTACTCATCCATCTTCTTTCTCTTTTCTTACTCCATCATCCGTAGAGGATGGAGGAAATAATTTTCAATGGTTTTAGTTTCAATAAATTTGTCCCTAATGAGTGGTTTTGGAGGATGGAAGAAATAATTTTCGGTGCTTTTAGTTTCAATAAATTTGTCCCCAATAAGTGGTTTTTACTTGTCCCCAATAGGCAGCATTAAAGTTGAGATCAAGTTATTTGGTATGTGTTTTCTCCAGCTCCTTCGTTGCGAAGTTCTGATTCTACGAATCAGTTAGATATGTTACGTTTAAAAATTTTGTTTTAGATCTGTATAAGTCTATGATCTGTAGGATTTGAATCGTTTTTTCATTTGATGTTTAATCGTCTTATAAGTTTCTTCAGATAAATGGTTGAAATTTATTTTGATTCCAAAATAAAATACATTTATTAACTACTAGCTATACTCAATGTTTTGTATCAAATACGAAAAAAGACTATCATACACTAAATAATAAATAAAAGGGAAGGTTTTATTAAGTTGAACTTGGATTAAACTATAAATTTTAACCAATCATGATCCAATATACATCACTACTTCTATATATTCCCCCTCAAACTACTTTTCTCCGACCAAACACAACTCGAAAAATAACCCCAAAAAAGCCTGTCATGCTAAAATTCAAAATTGTCCTCTCCATCACGCCACCATCATTTTTGCCCCTTTCTTCCATTGTGGCCAATCAGTGCCTTGTTTGCCTGGTGTCCTTTGCTCCTTTTTCACCCATCTATTCCGTAGGCACCCAAACAATATATATATATATATATATATATATATGGGAGGGGTTATATGAGACCACCCTTTACATAGGGTAAGGCCGCGTGGGCCGTCAATCCTAGCCACATATCTAGATTTTCTAATGGTTGTGGTTTTAGAGCTAAAATTACAAATTAAATCCTGGAAAATAGAGGGAGGGGTAAATTAGTAATCCTACAAAAATACCCAATATTCATGGGATTCTCTTCACATTATGATTACACAATCTCTCTAAATCTCACATCAAATTCAACGTGAACAATCTCATTCTCCTTCTTCTTCTTCGAACACTCATCATGAAAGAAAACAAACATCCATCTTCTTCTTCAACGCACTACTTGTGAGAAATCATTCATCCTTCTTCTTCAACGCACTATTGTGTGAAAAAGTTGCGTGATAGACGTTTACAATAGTTGCTAGAGCTCAACTTGATTCAAGTTTGCTTATGAAGATGTAATTTGTTGCTTGTGTAGATGTGTCATGGTGTTTTTATATACCATTAACTACATAAGCAAGTCATAAGCAACAAATCCATACTACATAAGCAACAATCATATACTACATAAGCAACAAATATACACTACGTATGCACCACTTAATACATTAATTACATAAAAACATAAAGAACAAACCCATACTACATAAGCAACAAGTCTATACTACATAAGCAATGAATATACATTACGTATGCACCATGGATACATTAACTACATAAGCAAGTCATAAGCAACAAACTCATACTACATAAGCAACAAGTCTATATTACATAAGCAACGAATATGCACTACGTATGCACCAGGAATACATTAACTACATAAGCAAGTCATAAGAACAAACCCATATTACATAAGCGATAAACTTATACTACACAAGCAACGAATATACACTAGACATGCATCACGTATACATTAACTACATAAGCAAGTCATAAGCAACAACCCTATACTACATAAGCAACATATAAATATTTTTGAAACCAAACGCTGGAGAGAGTGTGCGTGAAGAGTGGGTGAAATCGCGTGAAATAAACAAGAGGGAAGGAAATCTCAATAATCGATTCTATAATGCAAAATGACCACCCTACCCCTCTTAGTTGTTTAAACAAAAAAATAAACATAAAACCCCTAAAAATCTGACCACCCAAAATTGTTAATCTGGTTAAAATGTGTTACATGACTCCACTCCCAATAGGAGGACCTATTTGATCCATATCATATATATATATATATATATATATTAAATAAAAAGAAAATGCATGTATTAAAAAAGTTGAGGGTTGAATGGTATATATTTTGACTGATGATGGAAGACTTAAACAGGATAGAAAAAAAGGCAAATAGAATTGGATGATTGGATCCATAAAAGAATAATTCACATGGCAATTGATATAATTACAGATAGCACATCACATATATTCCCTGACCTGTCAACTTTCCTTTTTTTTTTTTTTAGGCAAATAACCTTTTTTTACTCCATGTATTCTTATTGGTGCCTTGAAATAACAGAAGTCCATAAAATTAATAAAACAATGAATAAAATAGTTAATAGTTCAAACTGCACAGTACATGAAAAACAACTAATTAATTGTAGAATTCATGAGTTTTATTATATTTTGATTTGTCAGATTTTTCTGCTTTATAAACCATTTTCTGGGTCCTTTTTGGTGATTTAATGTCACTTTTATCTTGTAAGCGATTCTTGCATGCAAATGGCTGAATCTTGATGATCATAGCTTGTCTTGTCCCCTTTCGGACCTTTGGGGAAGAAAAATCAATAAATATTAATTATCACGGCATTTTTCACATAATCATAATTAATGGGCACTAATTATATGCAATAATTTAAGTTTGTGTATAATGTATCTAATCTTTGCTTTGGGACAACTTAATACTTATCAGTCATCAAGTTCTAAATCATGATTAAGCTATCTTAATGGTTTCTAATTCTGTACCTCCCAATTAATATTTTGTCTCTTCTTATTTATATTTTTATAAAATAGGATGCCTTTTGCTGCTTTCGGAAAAAATGTACAGACTTCATTCTTTTTAATTAATTAAAAAAGTACCCAAAATAATTAGGTGATTGGTAATTAGGTTAAAATTTAAGGATAATTTCTGTAATTCACACTTTTAAAATTGAAAGGCTAAATTGCAATTTTGGTATCATAACTATCAAGGGCATAACACAATTGGTACTGTAAAATTTGTATTTTGCAAAGAATCAAATCCCGTAAAGGCGGTAACTAAAAAACCTTTTGAGTCATTTTTTTGTGCAAAACATTGCAAAATCAGTCGGAAAAATGGGGACTCAGGTGACAATTTCCAGCAAATATTCAATTTCCAATAAAAAAAGAATTAATTCCCTAGTGTTTTTATTTTAGTTTCTATTGTAGGTTTTCTTGTAACATACGATTTTCGTGGGATTAATTTTACCACCCTATTGAGACATTATAATTTAGCCTATTATGAGAATCATAATTCTTACACCTCCCCCAGGAACCTTTTTGAAACCATCCATGGTTCGATGGTCGTCCGAGCACCACATGGCTGATAGGGGTTAAGAAATAGGCCCTACTCGGATTAAGGGCCGACATATTATTCATTTGGGCCCTAGCCTGAAACCCTGAGGTATAACCGTCTAAGCCCATATGTTATGCACTTCTTATCCACATATCCATGCACCGCACTACACGGACAATTTTCACGTTTATCGATTTTTTTGGGTTTGTTACTTGCTTTGGATATTACTTTTGTTCCAGCTATATAACAGACTTGTGGTTACTGTATTTTATGGAACCTTTTGATATTTATCTCGGGTGTACTCTTTTTTCCTCCCAACGTTTTCCCCACAAGGTGAATTTTACATTGAAATGTTTTAATGAGACTCCTCTATTAGACGGGTTAGTCGATAAATTTTACATTGAAATGTTTTAATGAGACTCCTCTATCGACGGGTTAGTCGATCTTTCCCATTTGGATAGGCTACCTGTGAGTTCTATACCGTTGGATCAACATACCATACACACCCACACACACCAACATAGGTGTGTGTTAATACTCAAGTGGGTAAATCCAAATGGATAGCACTGATTTACCCCTATCAGACTAGTTGAATGGTCATATGATCAAGATTTTTTATTTATTTTTCGGTGTTGTGCCTCTAACAAAACAAAATGTTATGCCTTTCTTATCATGTGGCCTAATGGTTGACCGGTGGGGCCTCAAAGAAATCAAAAAGCAATGAGACCATATCTCTTAATAATTCTTATGTTTGTAGCATTGTGTAGTTTTGTCATTGCTATGTGTCTGAAAATTTTGTAGGTAGTTGATGCGAAAAATATAAAAAAAAGTGTCTGAATGATGAACACATCATTTTTTCAAAGTAAATTATTTTAAATGATATTTTTTAAAGTATTTTGAAATTTTTGTTTGGAGAATGTATTATAAGAAAATGAGTTTGGGGAGTGTTGTGTTTTATTGAATATGGTGTAGGCTTTGGAAATACGATTGAAAATTAGAGTGTACAATATGCGAAAAATAATAATTATTTAAAAAAATACTTTCTCGAAATATTTTCTTAAAATGGCCAAAATCAAACTTATTTTCTCCATGAATTCATTCTTGAGAAATATTCCAAGTATTACCTAAAATTTACCATATCTTTACTATGGAATGGAATGAATAACTAAAAAAATTAATTAAACACCTTGCAGTATACAATCAATATTGTGGCAAGTGGCCCAAGTCAAGCCAACCATATTTATAAGAAAGAGAAAAGGAGATCGATGTCAAATGACGGATCAAACAAGCCCACAAAGATTTGGGCGATACATTATAAAATTGGGCCAGGCCTTCTCTACTTCAATTGTCAATTGGCCGCCACCATGGGTTCGTGAGTCGGTTCAAGACCTCACCGGAACCTCCATTGCACCACCACCATAAACCTCCGTCGTGCCCCCACCGCTCTGGCGCTCTTAGGGCTCTCAACGCTCGCACCCGGATTTTCTCTTCCCACTTCGCCGCAGAAGTACTCAACTTATATTGATACTGGCAAGGAGACTGCCTCTAGATAAAGTTTCTTTGTGAGGCCACTCTGTAGTCTGTAGGAGAAGCTTTCAACCTTTTTTGCGCTTTATTGGAAAAAGAATGACTAGGGTTTTGGGGTTGTAGCCCTGTATCGACATAGTTTTGGGTCATGGCCAACGGGACTGCAGAATCAAATACTCTGTCTATTACTGGTATTTTTCTCGCTGCAAGTTGTTTTCAACGCATTGTTATTTTCTTGAAATTGGATGTTTTTCCTAATTACTAGTCTGAAGAAGGTTTTTGTAATATATCGAATTTCTATTTATGGAAATATTTTCTGATGCTGCTTTCTTGATCGTCAAGATGGGAATGCGGATAAGTTCAACGCGGAAGCTGCAGAAATTCTTGCTAATGAGGCACTGGTAATAATAGTTTAATTTGTTATCATCTCTTTGCATGTGTGTGTGTGTGTGTGTGTGTGTGTCATCTCTTTTGGATTTGTTTTGGGTTTTCTTTTATGTGACTTATGCTATATGCATTACTTTTTGTTTCAGCGGTTGCCGATGTCAGATGCAGTGCCAATATATGAGCAACTTCTGGCAACATTTCCCACTTCGGTAATCCTCTTTCGGTACTTGTACTTTTAGCACCATTTCGGTACTGTCCTATTTAGTTGATCCATTGATGCATACTAAAGTTAAAATCAATTAGGGTCAAGTCTTTGTTAGGGATGCATGTGACAAACTTGATAGAGTAGATAGAACTGGAAGATATTGCATGCTTGACATTAGTTAGTTAAAATTAGTTTACATTTATGAATTTATTATGAAAATTTGAGGGTTTCTTCCCCCCCTTTTTGTTTCTTTTAAAAATATATCTATTGCTTGCTTAAGGTGTTGTGGAAAATCTGATTTATTTTCTTACATTGAACGCGCTTTGAGTAAGTTGATTTAGGCACTACTTTCAGTTATGGTTACTGGCACTATCAAACTTATAGGGTATTTACGACATAAAAATCTCAAATTGGCCAAGGGTTGTACTTCTAGTTGGGTTACAGAAGAGTAGTTGCATGGAGTGAAAATAAAGGTGGTAGACTAGCTTTTGTGGCCTTAGCCGCATAGAAGATGGATATACTGATAACCAAGATCATTGTTATGTGAACATAATTATGTTACCAAAGATTAGGCAAAATTTTGTAAATGTTCCTTCATACAAAACATGATACCAGGGTACCTATGTTATGAGCTCCCTTATGCGCATGCTACATTGCTACCTCCCTAATTAAATTTGGAAATTTAAAGGTTTAGCTGTAGGCCTTTTTATGTAGGTTTGTGCCAACAAGGTTCATAGATTGGTAGGCTTGTGACCATGCATAGACCTTTTTTTTTTCATTCAAATTTTTTGGGACGAGTTGGTTGAGGAGATATTGTGTGGTTCCTTTGTCTCCGAATGGAATCAACTTTAGATGGTTGGGAAGAGCAATTTGTCTTGGAAGCCCAATTAGTAAAGTGCAAATAACTGAAAGAAATCTAGTGTACCCTTGGCTTCTATTGCAACTGGGCTACATAAACATCACTCCAATTCAATCGAGAAATAAAGGTACTGTCAGTGATGTTACATTTGATGGTTATGTGTTTTAGTTGAGTATGTCCTATACTTGACTGTGTTTCCGTGTGTCAAAAAATTTACGGAACCTCAACAATACCTTTAGGTTTTCAAGGAGATATTTTTCCGTGAGAAGGAGATCTAAAACTAGACATACTGGAAGGAAGGATCGGTTTGCTAGTATAGTAGTCTTGACCTTTAAAAATGTCAGACTTGTATTGCTTTCTTTTTAACTTCAATTGATTAAATGAAGTTTCATTTAATCACTAATTCAATGATTTATAGGTTCGCATATCTTTGTCTCATTAACGTCACTTATACATATTTTAGATTTATATTGTTCTCTCTCTCATGAATAACTACCATTTCAATGCTTGTAATTTTGGCAGGAGAGTTCCTTCGTGTTGATTTTTCAGTCAGAACTTATTGAGATTTCATCTAAGCCATGCAATTTATGCTGGTGCTGCCAACATATTTTGACTGCTGATTTAACTTCCTCTTTTAGGCAAAATATTGGAAGCAGTATGTTGAAGCACTCATGGCAGTAAACAATGATGAAGCAACAAGACAAGTATTTAGCCGATGCCTTTTGAATTGTTTGCAAGTTCCTCTTTGGTAAATTTCCTACGATTTAGTTGAAGTCTTCTGTTTCTAGGGCTGTTGGAGGAAGTGGCTCTATTTTCCTTAGTTTTACCGTTTCACTACTGTCGCTCCACAGTGCCACTTCTTTTTCTTCACATATTTTAGTTTGAAATGTTATTGTGCTTACCCAATTTTAATTGCAGGCGCTGCTACATCCGCTTCATAAGGAAAATAAATGACATGAAGGGAATAGAGGGCCAGGAAGAGACTAAGAAAGCTTATGAATTCATGCTTAACTATGTTGGTGAGTTACAAATATGATATTTTAGAATGCTCATGATTGAGTCCAGCACGTCCTCTCTATCTCTCTACCTACCTACCTGCATTATAATAATAAAAGCTCCCAAGGTAAAATCTATTGGCTTGGGAATTTACACTAATAATTGACGAAGATGAGTAATTCTAAAGGTTCATCTGGCTGCTTTACCTATGATATATAAATTTTCAGCTTTTTAGCTGCTGTGTGGAATCTTTATTACAAGCTGCATGAATGTAGATTTTTATCCTTATTTGTAGAGGTCCCCGGTTTATCTGCTTTTGATTTTTGATTAAAGGAAAAAGAAGTAAGAGAAATCACTTCAGTGTTTGCTTTGACTTTGATGTACAGAACTCAACAGAAAAAAAAAAGCTTGAGTTCCTTTTAATCGCTTCCATATAATTGTATTTACAGGTGGATTAACATAATGCGAAAGAAAAAACAACGAGAAATGATTGGTTTAACTTTTTGTGATTATGAAATTTTGTCCCTCAACATGTTGATATTATCCTTTAGTTCTAAATTATGTCAATTAGGTTGAATTCTGTTTATTTCTTGGTATTGCATCTCTATTACCTTCACATTCACTTCCTGATGTGTTAAACTTAGAACTTGTTCAAATATTACGGATTGCTATGGGTTGATTAAATATATGATTTCTTATGGGTGCTGACAGGAGCTGATATAGCATCTGGTCCTGTGTGGATGGAGTACATTGCATACTTAAAATCCTTACCGGTTTGTTTTCTATTGTTTTTTCCTGCCCATAATACTCGGTGAAAAAAAATGATTCATTGTTTTGTTATGTGCTTGCAAAACAATGGTACAGGCCCAAACAACACTAGAAGAGTCGCAACGGATGACCACCATACGTAAGACGTGCCAGAGGGCTATTATTATGCCTACTCACCATGTTGAACAGCTTTGGAGGGACTATGAGAATTTTGAGAATTCAGTTAGCCGTGCCCTGGTAGAACTTTTTGCTTGGTTTCTGTGTGATAGTTAGATTTTACATTTTCTGACGGTGCTATTTTTAATATATTACCGAAGGTTATGGAAAAATAAAGTTGCAAGTAAAAATCTCTTATATGCAGCCCTCAATTTTTTTTTCTTGTTGAATGAGCGTACTTGGGGTCTTGTTTACATGTACTTCTGCAGTTTTGATAACTTTTGTTTTCTGGAGTGAAGAAGGTTTGTTTCTCGATTGTAAAGTTGATTGCACTTTACTCATATGTGCTCATTTGGATTTTAATGAACTAAATTGTTACAGCAAAAGTTGGTGTTTTACTTGTATAACTTCGACATATTAATAAGTCTATTTGACACGTCACCTGGGTTATGAACAAGATCATCGGTATGTGGCTGAACACTTAGATCTTTTTACGGTTCGGCCGGGATTGTTCATGTTACTGTTTTATTAATTGTCTCTTGGAGTTCTGTGATCTTTCTGCTACATTTTTCACAGTTCATCTCCTGAGTAAAACTTCTTAAGTGAATGTGATGTTTTAGCCGTCCTGTTACTGCAATAATAAATGAAAGAAGATATGAAAGACATGTATATAGGACGAGTCATATATAGGTGAATAATAGATAGACCTCTGATTCTGAGAACAGAAAGTTCATGCCAGATTTTTCATTACTGTTCACTTGAACGATCAGCTGCTAAATCTTTATCTTGGTCGGTGATGGTTTTGCTACATTTAATGATGCAAGCAATCATATAAGGAGTTTCAGTCTTATTGTTGAAGTGTCTTGTAGGCAAAAGGGTTAGTGGCTGAATATCAACCCAAATATAACAGTGCAAGGGCTGTTTACAGGGAGCGTAAGAAGTATGTTGATGAAATTGATTGGAATATGCTTGCTATTCCTCCTTCTGGTTCTTCTAAGGTATTTGTTTCACCAAATATTGATAAGCTTCATTTGTTTTGGGACTTTTGGTGCTTATTTAGTGGCTCTAACTCAGTTATCATGTCTGATGAAATAATATATGTATGTATACATGTCAATATAATATGTACATGTACACACAAACCAATGGATTATAAGTAACTTTGCATAAGTAAAATAGTACTATAGGACTAGGTAGATTTATTGGCTGGTATTGTTTGGATTGAGTCATTTTTTTATGTTTTCTTGTTTGAAGTTCGGATACGGGAAAAATGAATATAATAGGGCTGTCTTTTTTGATTACTTGCTTTTTTAAGGAAAACAATTTGATGCTATCATTTTGTTTAAGTGATTATTTGACTGTTAGAATATGATGTATTTGACAGGAGGAAATGCAGTGGATTGCATGGAAAAAATTATTAAGCTTTGAGAAGTAGGTATCCTCCATCACTGTTGTGTTTCTATTTTTTGAGTAAAAGTGTCACGTATTTAGTCTTGCTAGTGAGAAATACTACTTTAAACCTGAGTTTTTTGATCTATCTAGAAGCCATATGCATGAACCTTATTAAGTTTGTTGTGTTTTACGTGTAGCTAGAAGCATGGTACTTGGAAGTTTTGTGTTCTGGGATCATTTCATTTGGTGTTGTTTGTAAGGTGTTGGACTATGGGTTTTCTTATGTTGCCTCAATAGAGAAGTTTCCTCTATTCTTCTGTGAAAGTGTTCTTGACTATATAATATATGAGAGAACTTCTTTATTCAAAGTTAAAAATGAGATGTTCATAAGAACTTTGGTGGGTAGAGATTCATGGAAAGGCAAAATTCATACATAATGACATAACTGTGAGGAGAAACATTTCTTTTCCATCCCAGTTACTACATTAATGATGCAAGAAATTTAAATAGGAGGTAATAATTATAAGGAGAAAAAGTTATTATCCCAATTTCTTCATTGTTGCCGCAAGATATTGCTCCTGTTTCTCTGTCTTTGATCTTTTTCATTTTTCGCTGTTCATTTCATGTATGTTTCACAATCTCTTACCCAAAGAATGTCTTTCTGAATCTTTCGACTTTGCAGCATCCTCTTTATGGTTTATTGTGTTTGTTTCTTTCCAGAAGTCAGCTTTTATAATTATTTCAGTTTAATTCCTCAACTCAATTAGTAGTTATAAACTGATTGTATTTCTTGTATTGAACATGAAAGAAAATTACACATTATATAGCCAAAAGACTACCCTAATCTACCCATGAATTAAGGAAAAAAGAAAGAAACATAAACCCAAAGATAGGGCACTACCCTAAAGTTAAGGTAGGGCACTACCTAAAGTTAAGGCACTAACATATATTATAATATCTCGACACTCCCCCTCAAGGTGGAGCATTTACATCATATGCATCCATCTTGTCACATATATAAGTTACCCGAGGACCCCGTAGAGATTTAGTAAAGATATCAGCAAGTTGATCTCTAGAGTTGACAAAGGAGGTCTTAATGACTCCAGAGAGAATCTTTTCTCTAAGAAAATGGCAATCAACTTCTATATGTTTCGTCCTCTTGTGAAAAACTGGATTGGAGGAGAGATGTAGAGCTCACTGATTATCACACACGAGCTTCATAGGACCAACATCACAGAAATGCAATTCTTGCAATAAATGTTTGAGCCACAAAAGCTCACATGTTGCATGAGCCATAGCCCGGTACTCGGCCTTCGTACTTGATCGAGCAACAACGGTCTGTTTCTTGCTTTTTCACAAAATCATGTTTCCTCCTATGAATATACAATAACCGTAGATCTTGATCATTCTCATCTCCTGCCCAATCAGCATCCGAATACCCAATGACATCAGTGTGGCCTCTATCAGTGAAAACAAGTCCTTTCCCAGGTGACCCTTTAATGTACTTGACAATTCGAATAACTGCATTCCAATGACTATCACAAGGAGAGTTGAGAAACTGACTTACTATACTTACTGGGAAAGATATGTCTGGTCTGGTCATGGTGAGATAATTTAGCTTCCCAACTAGCCTTCGGTATCTTCCTGGATCAGGATAGGGCTCCCCCTGGTTAGGAAGCAACTTTACATTAGGGTCCATTGAGTAGCAAGAATCGGTTTACATTCTGTAAGACATGTTTCTTCTAGAATATCAAGGGCATATTTCCTTTGAGAGATAGCAACACCTGACTTTGATTGAGCTACTTCAATCCCAAGAAAATAACGAAGAGGACCTAGGTCCTTAGTTTGAAAATTGTGAAATAAGTATTGTTTTAATGCCTGATACCTTCACAAGCATCACCCGTAATTACAATGTCATCAACATAGACCACAAGGTAGATATATCTATTTGCCGAGGAGCATCGAAAGAAGACAGAATGATCTTCTTCACAAATGATCATTCCAAATTGTTGAAATACTTTGTTTGAATCGACCAAACCAAGCCCTCGGTGATTGTTTCAAACCATATAAAGACTTTTGTAACTTGCATACCAAACCATACTCCCCGAGCAACAAACCCAGGAGGTCGCTCCATATAAATCTCCTCTTCCAAGTCACCGTGCAAAAAGACATTCTTGATATCTAACTGAAAGAGGGGCCAATGTTTCATGGCAGCCATAGTGAGGAATAAACGAACTGAGGACATCTTTGCAACCGGAGAAAAAGTATCACTGTAATCCTGACCGTAGACTTGTGTATATCCTCAGCTGCAAAGTAGCTTTCAAACGATCGACTTGTCCATCAGGGCAATCTTAACATTAAATACCCAACGACAACCAACAACAGTTTGCCAGGAGGAAGGGAACAAGTCGCCAAGTATTGTTGTAATCCAAAGCCGACATTTCATCAATCATAGCCTGTTTCCATCCTGGATGGGATAGTGCTTCGGAAACTGTCTTAGGAATAGAAATAGAAGAGAGTGTAGAAACGAAAGCACAATATGTGGGAGACAAACGATGGTAGGATAGAAAATTGTAGATAGGATAAGGGTTACGGGTAGAGCGTGTACCTTTGCGGATGGCGATAGGCAAATCAGGTGAAAAGGGGGGGATCGGGTGCAGGGAGAGAGACCTCTGGAACAGGATCTGAAGCTCGTGGCGCGGACCGTCTTTCATAAGTAATGCCAAATCGATTTATAGGTGGAGACTGTGGTGAAGATGATGGAGTATCCGACAATCTTTGAAATCGTAAGCTCAAGAGTTGGTCGAAGAAACTCTAAGTAGGGTATAGTGCAAAACCCGATTCAAGTCGTCGGAAGGGATAGTAGTTGCGAAAGTATGATATGTCCTCGAAGAAAGTAACATCGGCGGAAATGTAGAAATGGTTTGTAGGAGGAGAGTAGCAGTGGTAGCCCTTCTGAGAACGGGAGTAACCAAGAAAAATACACTTGATAGACCGAGCAGACAATTTATCACGACTAGGAGATAGATCATGAACAAAACAAGTACAACCAAAAATACGAGGGGGAACAACATATAAAGGGGCTGTAGGGTGCAAAATAGAGTAGGGAACCTGACCATTTAACACAGATGATGGCATTCGATTTATTAAATAAGTGGCAGTCAGGATAGCATCCCCCCAAAACTTTAACGGTGCATTGGCATATATCAACAAGGTGCGAGCGGTGTCAACAATGTGTCTATGTTTTCGTTCAGCTACCCCATTTTGTTGAGGTGTATGAGGACAACTAGATTGATGTATAATTCCATTGGAACGTGTAAAGGAATTGAAACGGTCAGAAAAATATTCTTTTGCATTATCACTACGCAAGACACGAATCATCTTACCAAATTGAGTCTTAATTTCTGAGCAAAAAGTTTCAAAAATACCGAACAACTCAGAACGATCTTTCATTAGAAATACCCAAGTACACCGAGAGAAATCATCAATGAAAGTGACATAATACCGATAACCTAAGATAGATGGAACACGACTTGGACCCCAAACATCAGAATGAACAATATCAAAGAGAGATGAAGCTCTGTTATTAATACAATTAGAAAAAGAGACTCGAACATGTTTACCTAATTGACAAGACTCACAATTCGAGACTCAACCGTGGAAGACCAGTGTACCATTGTTTTTAACTTAGGTAGACTCGGGTGACCTAAACGATGATGAAGAAGATCGGGGGATGTAGAAGTGGCACATAGAGTGGAAATTGTTGGTTGAAGGTAGTAGAGACCGCGAGATTCAGATCCTGCGCCAATCGTCTGCCCTGTACTCCGGTCTTTTATCAAATTAAAAGGACAATTAGGAACCAATAGGACTGAACTCAATGAAATTGAGGGAGTTGGTGAAACCCGCCCAACTTCAGTAGCCTGGATTTTAGACCCATCTGCAACAGTAACATAATGGGAAAATTTGGTTTGTGATATTTCTGAGAAAATAGAGGAATTACCAGTCACATGATCAGAAGCACCGGAATCCAAAACCCATCCCATAGGTGTAGAGTGAGAGAGACAAACCGTAGAATTACGAGTGTGAGCTAAAGTGGTTGAAGATGGTGACTGTGGGGCGGCCTTCAGCCGTAAATATTCCTTATATCCGCTGAGAGATAAAGTAAACTCATAATCAGATTTCAAGAAGTTTTTACCATTCAATATGTCGGTTGTAATGGTTGTGGACCCTTGAAAGGCAGACGAGACTAGACCCGTTGTTTTGAAAGAAGAATGAGGCATTATGACTTAAATAATCAGATGTGAAACTGTGTTTTCCGGCATGAATAGTATTTTACGACAACATTATTTTCCGAACTGAGCAATATTTTCCGAGCATGAACAGTGATCTGCCAAAGTAATTTTTTTTTCTGGCGTGAACAGTGATTCCGAGCATGAACAGCGATGCTGCGAACAGTACTCCGGTCGGGAACAGTGATTTCGGGTTGTGAACAGTGATCCCAGTGACAGTGACCGTGGCGTGAACAGTAAAAAAATCTGAAACTGAAAAAAAAAATACTAATGTTTCTGGAAAAAAAAAAAGGGAACTAGGGTTTGTGAACCTTACTCTATGATACCATATAAACTGATTGTATTTCTTGTATTGAACATGAAAGAAAATTACATTATATAGCCAAAAGACTACCCTAATCTACCCATGAATTAAGGAAAAAGAAAGAAACATAAACCCCAAAGATAGGGCACTACCCTAAAGTTAAGGTAGGGCACTACCTAAAGTTAAGGCACTAACATATATTATAATATCTCAACAGTAGTCTACTAGAGTGCACCATTTAGCCTCACTATGAGTGAACCTTGGTACCTGTGTCATTTGATGTACTTGTTCTTGCTTTATACGTATATTTTATCTCCGGGTAAGTTGTCATGGTATTGGCATCATGAGGGTATATTCTATATGAGTGCTTAAGTAACATTTTTTGTTAACTTCTTTACAGAGGCAACCCCAGAGAATTGACAGTGCTTCTTCAATCAAACGAATTGCATTTGCTTATGAGCAGGTACTGAAGGCATAGCTATTAAACAAATTGCATTTTAGCTTGTGTTATAGCATTTATTAGATGTTCCACAACATGTTCTGTACTGCTGAAGTTGATCCTTCAACAGCCATCTGTTTGCTAGTTAAACTGGGCCTTCAAATCACATAAGGACTTGTTATGCAAATTACATGGTAGGAAACAGAACTTACACCTTCAGAACACCCCATTGCATGAAAACAGATACATGACTTTCAAGTATGTAGTAGCATTGCCATGGGTAAATGTCTCGCTAAGACCAGATATGCATTTTAAGAACATTTTTGTCCATGTTCCGTTGGTGTGATTTACATGATTGTTCTGGGCATTGCAATCCTTTCTTGATTTAGTTTTTTTTTTTGGGATAATTACAAAATCACCACCGAGGTTCGGGCTAATTACAAAAAGACCCGGAGGTTTTTGAAAATTGCAAAAATTCCCTTGAGGTTTGATCTGTCTTACATTTTCCCCCATATAAACAACAAAACATTTCAAAAACCCCCTAGTACTTATAAAAATATTACAACTACCCACTTAAGTTAAGACATGTACATACATTGGGGGGTATTTGTAATTTTGAAACATCTTCGGGTTTTTCTGTAATGTGTTTAAAAAGGTGGCGCCAGCGCGCCTAGCGAGCCTCAGGCGCTAGGCGACACCTAAGCGCCTAGTTGGGCTAATGCTAGCGATTTTCGTAAGGCGAGCTAAAGGCGCCCGAGGCGCTCAAGCTTGCCTAGCGCCGCCTTGAGGCGCTTTTTTCAGCTTAAGTTATTCCGATTTTTTTAGGGTATAGAATACCCTTTAAAATACCAATACACCCTTACTTAAATGAAACCCTAGAAAAAGAACTCACACGAGACTTAGGCAATCAAATTTGACCTCTAGCTCTCAGAAACAACTCACACATGATTGTGAAGAAGAAGAAGATGATGATGAGGGATATAAGTCATTTGATGGAGAGGAGGATGATGGGGTTATCGATTCTTTTCAAGTGGAGTATGATGAGCAGATCTGGGATAATATGTTTTCCCATCAGTTATTAGTGGTTTTTAGATATTTTAATTTGCAAAATGATGCTTGTTTGAGACTTTGAGTAAAGTATTAACTAATTAAAATTTTATCTTAGTATGAAATTAAAATTTTATCTTAGTATTGTGTCATACTTCTTTAGTAATGATAACTGAATTTTATTTTGTAAGACGGGCGCCTCACTTCGCTCAGGCACCGCTTTTCGCCTAGCGCCTAGGCACTATGACCCCTAATCGCCTTTTGTCGCCTAACGTTTTTTTAAACACTGTTCTGTAATTGGCCCAAACCTCAATTTTTTCCTTTTGTAATTATCCCTTTTTTTCCCTTGCCTATACGTGGAGCTATGATTTATACTGTCTGTATGAGATTCATTGTGTGGTTGCTTTTCTGCTAGGGTTGTTGATCTTTTTTTTTATTTCTTTCCACACCAATGATAAGTTTACTAGAAAAGGCAAATAGAAAGGACAAGCTGCTCACATGTTTGTTTCCGTGCTAGTGCCTCATGTATTTATATCATTACCCTGATATATGGTATGACTATGCCACGTGGCACGCAAAGGGTGGTTCCAGAGACTCTGCAATCAAAGTTTTCCAGCGTGCATTGAAGGCTCTTCCTGGTATTTTTCTCTCTGCTGAAAGAATTTATGTTCTCAAGATTTCCACGTGAAAATACATTGTTCAATTATCACCTATTTTTTATTTCTTAATTTGCTGTCAGTCTCGGTAATTTTTTTGGTATAGCTGTTCATCTCTTCCAAAACTGCTGTAGCTTGTCCAATTCTTTGCTTTATCTCGTCAATATCTGCCTTTTCTTGTTTAGTATTTTAATTGGTTTCATTTTTTCATGTTAGATTCGGAAATGCTAAAGTATGCTTATGCTGAGCTAGAGGAATCTCATGGAGCAGCTCAGGTTTAACATGTCACATGAGATTGTTTTTTGGTGACATCTAGTTAATCATTTATTATTTTTGACACATTCTGTGTGTGCAGGCAGCGAAAAAAGTATATGAAAGTCTTGTTGGGGATGGTGTAAATGCAACAGCTCTATCACATATCCAGGTATCAGATTCTGCGTAATCTACAGGTTGTGAAGACCAACCTGATAACAGAATATAACTCAAACTAATAGATGCTTATATCCTGTAGAATTTGTAACTGTCAAATAGGTTACTGTTATTTTCAGTTAGATTTCTGGTTTGAGTTTTGGAAGCTTAAAGCATTCAGCCAGCTAATCTTTTAGTGTTGAGATATTAGTTAAATTTTTTTTGTCTCCCCTTGGTCATTCCGACCCCTTGTTCACTGGTTTTAGTTTCATATAGCACCCATTCATTAAGAAGGATCATAGGAGAAACTTGATAGTAAAAAGTATTGGAGACAACTTTAAGACAGAAACATTGAAATTAGATTGTTAAGTAGCCTTTTCTAACCCTTTGATGGCTCAAAAGCTACTCTAGAAAACCGTAGCAAATGCACCTATCGTTTTATAGTATAGATTATTGAGTACCGAGTGTCATTCCCACGAGGATTGTAAGTACTAATAATTACCGTCTTTTTGTTATTTAATCTAACAATTTTCAGAGTTTTGTTTGTTAAAATGGAAAATGAAAAATAGAGAATTTAAAATAATTGCAACTTACAAAAGAATCAAATAAAAGTAGATTGTAGAATTAAGAAATCAAGAGCTAGAAATGTGTTTGAATGTGAATCCTCTAAAATGTTTTTGTGATTTAAAAAGATTAAAATACAACCAAAAACCCTTAAGCAAAAACCATTCTCTTTTAATAAAATCTCATGTTTTATGGATCGTAGAAATTCCCGATTTAAGTTAAATCCTCTATCGAGCGAATAACTTCTAACCTCAAGTTGATTAACCAAATCTCTTTCTAGTTAAAACCCCAAGACAACATTATAACGATTTGTGAATTCTCATATTAAGTTTGACCCTAATCCGGAAGATTTATGTCGCCCCATATCTAGATTGCATGCAACTTTTTTCACTTATATAGATTCTATTTCACCATAAATCTCTTGATTTCCTGGATGAAAAATAAACTTCAAATCAATATCACGCGCATATACCAATTCGAATGAATAAAGCATAATATAAGTGAATCACACAAAACATGAAGATTTTATTAAAAACATTCAAACCTTAATCACAAATTCATTCTACGATTCATTACATTCAAACACTAGAAATTTAGCTACACATGGCTTTGACAAAAAATATACTACACAAGAAGATTTGAATAAAATGAAAATGGTGTACTTAGCTCTTATTCAAGACCAATTCAAGGCTTCCTCCTTGGTTGATTGCAATGATGTTGAGCTCAAGCCTTCTCCTCTATTGCTCTTCAACTTCCAACTCTACCTCTCTTTTATCCTCTCAATGTATTTTGCTTTGAAACTCACAATGAACATACAATGAATCTCTCTATGAATGAATTGAATGGAATGAATCCTCCAACCCAAACTCTTGGCTTTTATAGGCATTGTTGTAAAGAACACATTAACAATGTCATCTTTTGACAAATAATTGCTCCACTTCCATAGTTGGGTTGTTGAATCCTTGTTTTCATATGATAATTGAGGGAATAATGGACTTAATACAACAACATGAGATGTAAAAGTTGTACAAAAGTTGTCCAAAAGCAAAAAGGAAAAGTCCCCATAATTTCCGCCAAAAGGAACTTTGAAATGGAGAAAAACACGGCCGTGCTCTACACTGTGTTTTCTTCGTCACTTGGGAATTTTTGGCGGTGTGCTTTTAAACACAGCTTCGAGCGTGTTTTGCTTGTCGTCATGTTAACACACGGCCGTGCTTTGCAAGCACTACCTTGGTGTGTTTTTTCGCTTTTCTTGTTTTTCTTCCCTTTGAAGCATAGCCATGTTTTCCAATACACCGGGGGTGTGTTTTGACGAGATTGAGTCTTCTTTTCTTTTTGATCAATGTTAGACTTCATTTTTGTTCGTCTTTTCATACGAAATTCATGTGAGTTTGCTTCTCTTTACATTCATCATTCAAAACAAGCCAATGTGATTTTTCTTGAATTTATTGATTATTAAGCTAAAAAGTTAAAGAAATTATCGAAAAGAGTTATAAAAACATGAACAAAAATGCACTTATCAAACCGCCTCCAACTTGGAAATTTTGTTTGTCCTCAAGCAATTTTAAAAACAAAGAGTGGGGTTGAAAACAAAAAGAGGTATCTATTTTCACAATTTCGATAAAATTGAAGTAAATCGCTAACCTTTTTATTCCCTAATTGAGCCCATCGATTCGTTTCTTTCAAGTCAACCAATTTGTTAAAAAGAGAGTGACTTTAGTAATTGGAATCATTTAATCATCACAGTTGTCATATCACAGAAATTGTTAATCATTCACTTAGACCAAATACAAGAATGTAATGATAAATGGAGATGTCCAAAACTCGGTTTTGTTTTTATCATGCATATAGTTATAACTTGGGTGGTGTCCCATACTCATATTTGTCAGCCGCCGTTTACGTAAAAAGACAAACATGGGGCTCATGAATGCTCCTAGTTACTAAGCAGCAACAAACAGAGGAGTATAACCTCGATTTGTCCTCTTTTATAAAAATATGAACAATTTTTTTTTCGATTTTTGTTTTGTTTTTTTTTTTTTTTTGTTTTTTTTTTTTTTTATATATAAACCCGAATTATGGTTTCTCCAAAGATCATGACACAAAGAAATACATTGTGTCATGATCACAAGACCAATTCAAGAAATTTAGCTACACATGGCTTTGACAAAAGAGTATACTACACAAGAAGATTTGAATAAAATGAACATGGTGTACTTAGCTCTTATTTAAGACCAATTCAAGACTTCTCCTTGGTTGATTGCAATGATGTTGAACTCAATCTTCTTCTCTCTTCTTTCTTCAACTTCCAACTCTACCTCTTTTATCCTCTCAATGTATTTTCATTGTATGTTCATTGTAAGTTTCAAAGCAAAATACATTGAGAGGATAAAAGAGAGGTAGAGTTGGAAGTTGAAGAGCAATAGAGGAGAAGGCTGAGCTCAACATCATTGCAATCAACCGAGGATGAAGTCTTGAATTGGTCTTGAATAAGAGCTAAGTACATCATGTTCATTTTATTCAAATCTTCTTGTAGTATACTTTTTTGTCAAAGCCATGTGTAGCTAAATTTCTAAAGTGTTTGAATGTAATGAATCAGAGAATGAATTTGTGATTAAGGTTTGAATGTTTTTAATAAAATCTTCATGTTTTGTGTGATTCACTTATATTATGCTTTATTCATTCGAATTGGTATATGCGCATATTGATTTGAAGTTTATTTTTCATCCGAAATCAAGAGATTCATGGTGAAATAGAATCTATATAAGTGAAAAAATTTCATGCAATCCTAGATATAGGACGACATAAATCTTCCTCGGATTAGGGTCAAACCTAATATGAGAATTCACAAATCGTTATAATGTTGTCTTGGGGTTTTAACTAGAAAGAGATTTCGCTTAATCAACTTGAGGTTAGAAGTTATTCACCCATGATAGGTTTAACTTAAATCGAATTTCTACTGGTCCATGAAACATAAGATTTTATTAAAAGAGATTGGTTTTTGCTTAAGGGTTTTTGGTTGTATTTTTATCTTCTTAAATCACAAAAACATTCTGAGGATTTACATTCAAACACATTTCTAGCCATTTGATTTCTTAATTCTACAATATACTTTTATTTGATCTATTGTAAGTTGCAATTATTTTAAATTCTTTATTTTTAATTTTTAAACCAACAAAACTCAAAATTGCTAGATTAAATAACAAAAGACTCGTAATTATTAGTATTTACAATTCTCGTGGAATGACACTCGGACTAATAACCTATACTATAAAACGATAGGTGCACTTGCCTACGGTTTTTGGGGTAGCTTTTGAGCCATCAAGTTTTTGGCGCCAAGCCAGTGGAACGAACCCGGTTAACCCGTGTTCGGACGTTGTAAATCAAATCGACCACGTTTTGTTTTCCCAATTCTCCCCAAAACCCTTCTTTCTTCTTCCAATCCCCCTTTCTCTCAAACCTTTCCCCCAAAACCCCAAACCCTTCTCTTTTCTTCAAAAAAAATCTTCACCACACCACACCTCTTCACATTTGTTCATTTTTTTTTTAAATTGCTCTTTTTTTCTCTCCCTCCACAATGTTGTTCATTAGGTATGAACTTATTTTGTTTTTTTTTATTTTTCAAATTTTGAATTTGTTCATTTTTTTTTGTTTAAATTGGTATGTTTATCCTTTTTGTGTTTGTTGTAGTGAAGGTTATCCCATTGTTGTAAATTAGAATTTCATGAACTTTTGTTTCAATTTTTCATGCCCTAGAAAAAAATTTGAATTTTAGGAAATTAAAATTTGGATATTTGTTGGGACATAATGGTAAAATCATGAA
Organism: Rehmannia glutinosa; assembly: GCA_016081115.2. Classification (NCBI taxonomy): domain Eukaryota; kingdom Viridiplantae; phylum Streptophyta; class Magnoliopsida; order Lamiales; family Orobanchaceae; genus Rehmannia; species Rehmannia glutinosa. The sequence continues at coordinate 91,402 of JABTTQ020002955.1, read as the reverse complement.
TTTCTTTTTCCATGACATTTCTTGAAAACTTTTTGTGAGTTTAATTGGGTTTGTTTGTGGTAATTTCTCCTGATTATTGTGGTAATGGTGGAAATTATTCTTTTTGTGTGAATAACGCTCATCTTGATAAATTAAGGAATTGGTCATTTGTTCTTGATATTCATGAAAAAATTTGAACAATTATGAATTAATTCATATGATTGATATTCTTAAATTGTTGTTGAAAAAAGATATCATTGTTCTTGCTCTTTTGGCTATTGTTGAATTGTTGTTGAAAAGGGGATATTGTTGAATTATTGTTGCAAAGGGGGTATATAGCTTTTGAAGATTGATCTTGTTGAATAATTGTGTTAATATGGCGAAATTTTGGATGAATTGGTGATCCTTCATGCTTGGGATGTTGTTATGTCTCTTAGAATGATTTTTTCACGCCGTTATAAGTTTCTATTGACATAGGAATCCCAGTCAAGCCGCGATCGTCGGCATTCTGGTGCTTCATCCTCCGCGCCCCGCACTGGCCGCCGAGCCGCCGCACCGACCAGCATCGGTCCCTCGTCTGCCCATATGGCATTTCTTTTCGAAATGCCGATCGGAGGCCTAAGTATCATCGTTCAGCCCAACGCCAAATTATAAACACACGATTCTCGACAACCTTACATTGGATGGACTCGAAGCTTATCGATGTGGATTGAATGTTCAATCGGCTTGGGGTGGGGCTATTTCATGAATTTAGCCATGTTCACCTACCTCCGTCTCGCATTAGAATTTCTAAGTTCTTATAACGCCGAGATCACATCGCCGACACGCCGAAGAAGGACGTATCACCTTTCGGCTCTTCAACAATGATCACCAACTCACACGCGAAATTTAACACTATCTATGGTCCGCAAATGGGTTGCGCATAAAGCCGTTGGGGTTCCGTGATTGACAATTTTGGCAAGTATTACGCATGCTAGCTAGAATATAACCCTTCCTCATCCAAATCCTCGTGTATCGTCAATCCATGCTTCATTATGTCCATCGGTACTCTCAAGCACACTTTTTTGGCCGAGGCGAAAGCGAAGGGGTCGTCCGCCTGATGAGCTCTATTTTCTATGGTCTATGGTGTATTCTCTTTAGCCGACACGGGCTCCTATCTAGCAAAGCATTTTCTCAAAGTCGGCCAAGAAAGATCGAGGTAAAATCGTCATTGGTGGCCTTATTACTCCCATCGCCGCCCATTTCGGTTATGACCTCGCAGGACTCGAGCAAGCCCGGACCGACCGGATTGACTTTAGTCTTGTATAGCCCGTAGCCATGGTATTCAACGGAGCGGTATGAGTTGTCTTAAAATTCAAAATTACCGACTACGCATCCATTCTTTTCGCTTCTCGCATTCGATCGGGAAAAAATCGAAGATGTTTTATGCTCACGGCGATGACCGGATGCTTTACAACTACCGCCCCACCGGCCGGACACGAGAAGGGCTATCAAAGTGAGAATCGGATGTTGAAGGTCCCTCCACTTCTCAACCACCTGACCTCCCCCTCCCGTGGATGACCTTTAGATCTCTCCTCCAGCCACGCGATTGGAGCAAATGGAGCAAAGCTATATTGGATCGCCACGAGGAAAGAATGGCGCAACACTATGCTCGAGTTGAAGAACAACAACAACAACAAGATTTCATGAATCTTCAACGGCGAAGAAGAATAACAATACGACCAACAACAGTCTACTTTGCCATGATAGATCAAATCCACCAACGGCATATCTCCCGGACATTTTCCTCCACCACTCCACCATAATAAAGGTCATATTTGTTCTCTTATTTTGATTTTTGTTATTTCATTTTTGTACTTTATCCCATCTTTTTCACATTGGGGACAATGTGACCGAGTTGAAGTTGGAGGTGGTGAGACTTGTTAGCACATTTAGATTTTTCTTTAGCTTTGCGTGAGATTTGCGTGGTTTTAGTTATTTTTGTTTTATTTTCTTTTTATGCACTTTATCAATCTTCTTGCAAACAAACATAAGATATTATTTTTTACAATTAGATAAGTTGTTCGTGGATTTGTTATAACCATTTTTCTCTAAAAAGTCATCTTTTTGAGAACTCAAATCGTCTAAAAATGTTTTAAAATCATGTACTTTAGTAAAAGGATGAACTTGGCGAAAAGAGTTTAATGTCATGAAAATAGTTTGGATTTTGCTTAAATTTAGATACTTTGTGTCATGATTCTTTGGAGAAACCATAATTCGGGTTTATCCTTTTAAGCAAAGTATCTAAGTTTAAGCAAAATCCAAACTATTTTCATGACATTAAACTCTTTTAACGCCAAGTTCATCCTTTTACTAAAGTCACATGGTTTTAAAACATTTTAAGCGATTTGAGTTCTCAAAAAGATGACTTTTTCGGAGAAAAATGGTTATAACAAATCCACAAACAACCTATCTAATTGTAAAAATAATATCTCATGTTTGTTTGCAAGAGATTGATAAAGTGCATAAAAAGAAAATAAAACATCCACAAAAATAACTAAAACCACGCAAAGCTAAAGAAAATCTAAATGTGCTAACAAATCACCACCTCCAACTTCAATCTGTCATTGTCCCCAATGTGAAGAAAGAGATGGGATAAAGTACGAAAATAAAATAACAAAAATCAAAATAAGAGAACAAATACGACCTTTATTGTGGAGATGGAGAAAATGTCTCGGGAGATATGCCATCGTGGATTTGATCTATCATGGCAAAGTAGATCGTTGTTGGTCGTATTGTTGTTATTCTTTGCCCGTTGAAGATTCATGAAATATTTTGTTGTTGTTGTTCAACTCGAGCATAGTCGCCGCTCATTCTTTCCTCGTGGCGATCCAATATAGCTCGCCGCTCCATTTGCTCCAATCGCACGGCTCGAGGAGAGATCTAATCCACGGGAGGAAGGTCTTCTAGGTGTGGTTGAGAAGTGGAGGGACCTTCAACATCCGATTCTCATTTTGATAAGCTTAGTGTCCGGAGCCGCGCGGCGGGTAGTTGTAAAGCATCCGGTCATCGCCGTGAGCATAAAACATCTTCCAATTTTCCTGATCCCGAATCGAAGTGCGAGAAGAAGTGGTCCCAAGAACGGATGCGCGTAGTCGGTCGAATTTTGAATTTTAAGACATAACTCATACCGCTCCGTTGAATCATTCCCATGGCTATGCAAGACTAAATCAATCCGAGCGTAAGTAAGAGAAGTGGACAAAGAAAGATGTTGCTATGTTTCCGGCACACGATAAAGGCATGATTAGTTCCACAAATCTCACCGCACCGACCATAGTAAATGAGATCGCCAATGAGAAAGAGGAGATATGGGGTCGGTCCCTGGCTTGCTCGAGTCCTCGCGAGGTCATAACCGAAATGGGTGGCGATGGAAGTAATAAGGCCACCAATGACGATTTTACCTCGATCTTTCTTGTCGACTTTGAGAAAATGCTTTGCTAGATAGAAGCCCGTGTCGGCCTAAAGAGAATACACCATGAAAAAAATAGAGCTCATCAAGGCGACGACCCTTCGCTTTCGCCTCGGCCAAATAGTGTGCTTCGAGAGTACCGATGGACATAACAGAAAGCATGGATTGACGATACACGAGGATTTGGATGAGGAAGGTTATATTCTAGCTCATGCGTAATAAACTTGCCAAAATTGTCGATCACTTTAACCCCAACGGCTTTATGCGAACCCATTTGTGGGCGCACCCATAGATAGTGTTAAATTCTCGCAAAGTGAGTTGGTGATCATTGTTGAAGAGCCGAAATGTGATACGCCCTTCTTCAAATAGTGTCGGCCCGATGTGATCTCGGCCACATATAAGAACTTAGAAATTCTAATGCGAGACGGAGGTAGGTGGGCATGACTAAATTCATGAAATAGCCCCACCCAAGCCGATCGAACATCCAATCTACATCCGTATTTAAGCCCGAGTCCATCCAATGTAAGGTTGTCGAGAATCGTGTGTTTATAATTTGCGTTGGGCTGCATTTACGATGATACTAAAGCCTCTGAATCGGCATTTCGGAAAAAATGCCATATGGGTCGGCGAGGGGCCGGTCGGGCGCGAGCGGCTCGCTGCCGCCATTTGCGGGGGCCGCGGGATGGATGAAGCACCACCGAACGATACGCTTGGACCTGGGGGTTCCTATGTCAATAGAAACTTATAACAACAAGTGAAAAATCATTCTAAGAGACATAACAACATCCCAAGCATGAAGGATCACCAATTCATCCAAAATTTCGCCATATTAACACAATTATTCAACAAGAACAATCTTCAAAAGCTATATACCCCTTTTGCAACAATAATTCAACAATATCCCCTTTTCAACAACAATTCAACAATAGCCAAAGAGCAAGAACAATGATATTTTTTTCAACAACAATTTAAGAATATCAATCATATAAACCCAAGACTAATTTTGTTCAAATTTATTTCATGAATATCAAGAACAAATGACCAATTCCTTAATTTAGCAAGGTGAACGTTACAAGAATAATTTCCCACCATTACCATAATAATCAAGAAATTACCACAAACAAACCCAATTAAACTCACAAAAAGCACAAGAAATGTCATAAAAAGAAATTCATGATTTTACCATTAAGCAACAAATATCCAAATTTTAATTTCCCTAAAATTCAATTTCTAGGGCATGAAAAATTGGAAACAAAAGTTCATGAAATTCCTAATTACAACATGGGATAACCTTCACTACAACACACAAAAGGATAAACATACCAATTTAAACAAAAAAAAATGAACAAATTCAAAATTTGAAAAATAAAAAAAAAAAGAGTAGCATACCTTGAAGACATTGTGGAGGGGAGAGAAGTAAGAGCCTTGTGATGTGAAGGTGTATGGTGTGGTGAAGATTTTTGAGAGAAAAGAGAAGGGGTTTGGGGTTTTGGGGGAAGGGTTTGAGAGAAAGGGGGGATTGGAAGAAGAAGGGTTTTGGGGTGTGCTTTTGGCAGGGTGTGCTTTTAAACACGGTTCGAGCGTGTTTTGCTTGTCGTCATGCTGAACACGGCCGTGCTTTGCAAGCATGGCCTTGGTGTGTTTTTCTGCTTTTCTTGTTTTTCTTCCCTTTGAAGCATAGCCATGTTTTCCAATACACTGGGGTGTGTTTTGCACGAGATTGAGTCTTCTTGCCTTCTTTTTGATCAATGTTAGACTTCATTTTTGTTCGTCTTTTCATACGAAATTCATGTGAGTTTGCTTCAAGTCTTTACCTTCATCATTCAAAACAAGCCAATGTGATTTTTCTTGAATTTATTGATTATTAAGCTAAAAAGTTAAAGAAATTATCGAAAAAGAGTTATAAAAACATGAACAAAAATGCACTTATCACCCTTACTTTTGAATGTGATTATTTCACTATTGTCATGATTTAATGCTTTTTATTTTCCTGACCAATTTTTCCCGATCACTTTTTTAGCTTTTGTGATGCATGTGGCATCATTTTATTGCGACTTATTGCTTGTAAATGGTCCAGTAATGTGGTTGAGCAGAGATTTATAGTGAATTGTTGTACTAGGCAACTTATCTAGAAACTGCAACAGAATGTTGGTTTACTTCGTGGATTGTTAATGATGTTCTGTCTGCAGTTCATACGATTTCTAAGAAGGACTGAAGGAGTTGAAGCGGCTCGTAGATATTTCTTGGATGCACGCAAATCACCGAACTGCACTTACCATGTTTATGTTGCATATGCAATGATGGCCTTTTGTCTAGATAAAGATGCAAAGGTGATTATTAATTATAGAATCTTTTAGCTTCTATATTTTTTTGCTGTTAAGATAAATATATGCTGATGATGAGCAGGAAGGTTCTTGCCACGGCTATGCAGAACACTGGTGAAAGGAAAAAGAACATCATGATCTTGTTTTTTTAAATGGTAAAAAGAAAAAGATACAAATGATTCAACAATTGATATAATTACATTCGATCTCTCTTACCTAGAAGAAAGTTGGGGTTTTCTTTACAATTTAATTCCTTTGCTAGCCCAAATCTATGTCATCTTTCTCGCATTTGCATGATCAATTAATGCTTCTTTCCCTAATTTAACTTACTCCAGACTTATGAAGCTATAGCAACTGAGACAAAGTCCATAAAACAGCATAGTTTCACTGCTGCAACCTGCTGATTTGTGCCTTTTTCCTTTTTTTTTTTTTTGCAATTTTTCTCAGCTTGCACACAATATATTTGAAGCAGGTCTCAAACGTTTTATGCATGAGCCTAGCTACATTCTCGAGTAAGTTCTTTCCCGCCTCCCCCATCCATAAACACATTTTGGAATTCTATGTTTTGAAGATGCGTGATATATATTTTAGATTTCCAGTTACACGTCGATTGTTTTTCCAAATTCTTGGCTCTTCCATGGATATTTCGCACCATCACTTTTGGGGGTAATTCAGATGTACAGAGCTTACACCACGTCATTTCTGAATGAACTTACCTTATATTGCAGATATGCTGATTTCTTGTGCCGCTTGAATGATGATAGAAATATCCGTGCTTTGTTTGAACGAGCACTGAGCTCACTTCCACCTGACGAATCCGTTGAGGTACATCAGCATTATATTATTCACTGTTGTTGCTTTAATTGCTATTGTTCTGTAGTTGTTTATTTAGATCAACTTTACTTTGTTGTAGGTATGGAATAGATTCACCCAATTTGAGCAGACCTATGGAGATCTGGCCAGCATGTTAAAGGTAGATTCATATTCTTAGGTTTATTAGTGTTAGTATTGTCCAGTCATTTTATGCCAGTAAAGTTGGTTTCATGAATTCTTTTGGTTTGGCATCAGAAAGTACTTTAGTTCAACTCAGATTACGAGCATTTAACAACTATTGTGATAGGTTGAGCAAAGGAGGAAAGAAGCTTTATGCCGAACGGCTGAGAATGGGGAATCAGCTTTAGAAAACTCTCTTCAAGATGTTATATCACGATATAGTTTTATGGATCTGTGGCCCTGTTCATCTAAGGACTTGGATCATTTAGCTCGGCAAGAGGTAATTATATCCAGCCCTCTCTCTAACCTCAACAATTCAGCAGAACACGTATCTTTACTTTCAGGTATGATGCTTAATTTATAATCTGATTTATCTGTGCGTGATCGGCATATGGTCCTTTCTCGTCTAGTGGCTCTCTAGAAATGTGAATAAGAAGATTGAGAATGCCGTTCCTGCTAATGGAGCTACTTCTGGAGGTAACATAATAATTTATAGAGATAATTACGAAAAGCTCCCCTAGGTTTGGGCTAATTACAAAAAAAACCAAGATTTTGAAAGTTACAAAATTAAATTTAAGGGGGTAATTGTAATATTTGATATATGTAAAAGGAGTTTCTGAAGTAGTTTTTGCATATGAAGGGGGATAATGTAAGACGGATCAAACCTAAATGTATTTTTTTGGTAATTTTCCAAAAATCTATAGTTTTTTTTTTTTTTTTTTTGGTAATTAGCCCGAACCTCAAGGTTTTTTCTTTTTGGGTAAATTCCACTTTATCCCCTTGTACTCTTGCTAATTCTCACTTTACCCCTTGTACTCTCATTTTGTCTCACTTTACCCCTTGTACTCTTGTTTTCTCACTTCGTCCCCTTATACTCTCATTTTTCTCACTTTACCCCCTTATTTTCATTCTAAAATAAGTATACTTTTATTTTATATACTATTAATTAATACTCAAAATTAAAATTATTTAAAATTTATTTTAATTCAAATTTGATCACTATTTTTATTAACATAACTCCTATTAAAATTTATATCTTATGATATTTATTATTTCATTCAAAAAAAATCTTATGATGTTTGTTATTAGATAATACATTTTACTTCTAAATTTTATACTCAACTTAAATATCAATTATTAAAAATATATTTCTAATTAATATTTTGATAAATGCATCAATAATAATTTTCATTATTAAAGGAATTGTTAATGTTGTAAGAAAATAATATTTTAATGTAACATATAGTTTCTATGAACACATGATAATTTTATTAACACTTAAATATTTATTATACATAGTTAATAAACTATTACTAAAAAGTATATCGTGCGTATTTTAGATTTATAAGGAGTAAGGATTCTAAAATTAATATATTATCTATTTAAAAAAATATAGTTAATTTAATAGTAACAATATTGAATTAGAAATTAAATTAAATTCTATATACAATTTACAATGAATTTCAAATGCAATAATGTATGCATAGTACTTCCTAAAATATAAATGATTATACCTTTTTATATGTAATGAATATTTACTAAAAATCAAGTCTTATGAAATTATATAAGTAAAACTGATTGAATATTGTTTATTTGCAATATGAAGTACTTAAAAATAATAATTAATTGTTCAATACATATTGGGTTTTAGTAAATATTATGTAAAATTCTGGTAATTGTTTTTTGTCATCAATGAATTATTACGAGTTCAAACAAACTATGTTAAATTTTTTTAAAAAGTTCCACAATACTTTGATAATTCGTTCAACAAATAGAGTTTTTTTAGTAAATATTACCTAACAATAAATCAAGAAAATTATATTTAATAAGAGCTATGTTAATAAAAAAATATTCATTGAATTGATTTAAATATATTTTAAATAATTTTAGTATTAAGTATGAAGTAATAGTTAAAATCATATAAAATAAAAGTATACTTATTTTATAGTGGGAGTAAGGGGTAAAATGAAATAAATTAGAGTATAAGGGGGTAAAGTGAGGCAATTGAGAGTTCAAGGGGTAAAGTGAGAATAACAAGAGTACAAGGGGTGAAGTGGAATTTACCCTTTTCTTTTTGTAATTATCCTAATCTATACTTGTATTGTGGGTGTCAGTCTTTATCTAATGCACATTATTTTTGCTGTTGTGAATGCAGATCGGAGCATTTCAGGTATTCCAAATAATCCAAATATCTCTGGCAAGATTGTTTATCCAGATGTATCCAGAATGATGATCTATGGTCCAAGACAACAGACCGGTATTATACATTTTATTTGTTGTAAAACCATTTTAGAGACTTGAGTTGGTACAGTGCTTAGAAGCTAAACTATTGTTTTTACATAAAATGAATAGTAGTTATATCCTTCGGACTATTCTGTGGAAGTAGTTATACAAACCCATTAGTGAGGTTAATTTCCGAAATCAGAATTTGGCTATTATTCTCATAATTTGACAAAGATTGAGTAAGCCTCTGATGAGAATTCTTTGTTGTGAAGTCTCAGAATATGAACTTTGCAGGTCCTCCTGCCCCTGGAATTTCTGGTGTCCCATTGCCCAATGGTGTAACTGTAAATAGTGGAGGAACAACTGCGATCGATGATATTTTGAAAGTCTTACCACCATCATTAGCAACCTTCGTAGCGAATCTGCCAGCTGTCGAAGGTATTTGTTTGAACATTTTCTTTTTGGTTTTTGTTTTTGTTGTGGGGTGGGGTGGGGGTGGGGGGTTGGTGGGTGTAATTGTCAACGTTAATTCTTATTCTCAAAAATTGCCAAACCTTCACTTTGAAGTTGGGATTAGAACTAAAAATAAAAGAACCCAGAGGCATTTGAAAATCACAAAAATCCCCTTGAGGTTTGATTCTGTATTACACTTTACTCACTTCATAAGCAAAAACATTTCAAACACTCCCTTTACATTTGTATAAATACATTTAAGAGAGAATCAAAACCTCAGGGGATTTCTGAAATTTTGAAACTTCTCTCAGTTTTTTTTTTTTTTTTTTTTTGTGATTACCCAAATCTCAAGGCTAGTTTTTGTAATTATCCCTAAAATAAATAGCACCTTAAGGGAGCTGAGTGTCTCCAATGCTTACGCCTGACCATGTTGAGAATATTACCAAATTCACCCTAATACTAAAGCTACAAAAGTGTCATTGAGCTATCTCATGTTGTCAATCGATCACCAACTACTCATTTGCTTGTCCTGATAATTTTAGGTCCGTCTCCGGATGTTGATTTTGTGATATCCATATGCTTGCAAAGCAACATAACCTCCTCAGTAAGTGGGAAATCTGGGACACCTCAACAGTTGCAGGCGGGGCCCGCTCCAAGCACCAGTGACGTATCTGGTTCGAGCAAATTTAAACAAACAAGAGACAGACAACCAGGAAAAAGGAAAGACTCAGAGAGTATGTTGTTCTTTTTACTTCTTTCGGATTCACTATTGTGCTGCATATGTTATGATTCTTGGGGTGTAATTATCTGTCAATTAATCCAGTGAAAACGTCATTCACAAATCACATATTCCTTAACTTGGATGGTGTAATTTGATTGGGAATAGGATACTATCAAAATGGTTAACTGGAAATAGGACATTATCAAAAGAGTTAATTACAGAAAATATCCTTGAGGTTCAGTCTAATTACAAAGCAACCCAGCTATCTTTCAAAATTAAAAATATCCCCTTGACATTTGTTCATATTTCACAAATTTCACCCTATTGGTGTTTTCTGTAAATAAGCTAAACCATAGGGATAATTATTGTAATTTGTCCTTATCAAAATGGTTAAGACGTTAACTAATTGGGGTTGGTACAAGTCTAATGAAATCTGTATATTTGCTTGTTTGAGCATTACACGACTTGTGATATGTGCCGGTGTTGATCTTATGCTCAGCCGGTATCTATAGGCTTCTTAATAAATACAAATTCTACTAGATTTATTATTTTGATGGGTTTCATGATATCGACTATGGGTTTCGATATGGATTTCTCCATTGGCACCTCCCAACAAAAAGTGACCTGAGATAATTAATCTATTTTTCCCCATCATTCTTAGGACAAGATGACGATGACACATCAACTGTCCAAAGCCAACCGTTGCCTAGAGATGCTTTCAAGATGCGCCAGTTACAGAAAGCTCGTGCCACCAGTTCGCGCACAGGCGGTTCTGCATCTTATGGAAGTGGGTTTTGGGCGATTTCTCTGGTAGCTCTGGTTGACTGATGGATGGATTTGATATTTCATTTGAAAAATTGATGATGTAATTTATTGTTAGAAGCTGTTGCAAATGTCATAATTGTCTGTAGAATAGTTGTTTAAAAATCTCAGGGCACAGAGAAAGAAAAGCTTTTATATTATTATATAGTTTTAGTGCTGTGCCTTGTTGCTACAAACATTTCTAAAAACGTGCTCCTAGACCCTAGTCCTTAGTCCTGTGAGCTGATGAAGTACTGAAAAGTCACTTTACCTTTTGTATATTTTTGGTTAAATAAATGAAATTTAAGAAACGTGATTATCTTATTTTTCATTCAAGTAACTTACTGTGATTATGTTAAAAGGTGTAGGTTAAATACAATTTTGTTGAGTACCAGTTTAAAGAATTGTAGTTTGGTCTTTTGTGATACTACAAAAGAAACGTTTAAGAATATTACTGACATAGAACAAGATATGATATTTGTAAAATTGGAAAGAATGTTTCGACGTGGTTATATAAGTGTGGTGTGATGAATGAAAAAGATTGAAAATTCCTATTACATTATCAATAAGCGCCCAGTCTTCTTACCCAGGACAATATATTGAAATAAAAAAAGAGCAAGAAACATTTTTTACAGACAAGGATGATCTGAAGTACGCGCGCAAAGATGCACAACTCTGGTTAAGCTAGGACCGTATCTTCTTGAGCATACTACGAAACAAAAAAAAATAACACGTACAAAATCATGATGTAATCCTTCAACTATTGCATTGCCTAATTATAGAGTAACACTATCAAAATATCCCAGGACTCACATTAATTACCTAAGCAAGGATTTAACCATTAAGGTTGTCAACAACAGAACTGGGCTGGTTGTTTTCTGATGTCTTTTGGGGCTTCTGGTACCATAGAAACATGAACCATAAGGTCCTCAATAATGCTCCATTTGCAAAGTGTGGAATGAATATACGCCCCCAGTATGGGTAATAAGGGCCAGGATACTTGAGCAATGCAAAGAATATCAGAACGGCTATCAGATGCCAGGGAACTTCTGCATTCTGCAATTACAAGGAAAATAGTACCAATTAATAACCAAAATCAGCGAGAATTCTATTGTTTACCATCACTAATTCAAAATACGATGAAAGAGAAACCTATGTAGAAACAAAATGCTTTAAGTTTTCTTATTTATTATTTAGGGTATTTCAAACTAAAAGTTGTAGGTAAAAAAGCATTAACCATCATCATCAACTGCACCTTATCCCACTATGTGGGGTCGGTGCAAAAAAAAAAAAAAAAACATTAACCATGAATTACCAAAAAAAAAAAAAAAAAAGAATACACCAAATGTAAGTCCTTATGGAACAACAAATATTCCACCGTGCAAAAGGTCTAATATGAATTTAGTAGTAAATTGAAGCAGTGCCTCGGATATAGTACACAGGACTAGTGTACTGTTCTCCATGCAGTGCCAACCAGAATATTATGAAACTCGTAATCTCAAGATATAATCTAAGAAGATGACGTGGATCTTAAACTAATACACAAAAGGAATGATTATTCCTGAAGTGATACAGCGCAGATAAATCAGCACGCAGAAGACCAACCATTTTCACTTTCCCTGACATGTCATAAATTGTAAAGGCAGACAAGCATAGACAATATTAAACAACACATTCCCACATATTCTTAGATTTGCTGAAGGAATCTATTTCACCTTTCCGCTCTAGCCATGACTAAAACTACTGGCCTTGGAAACACTAAACTCTGTCTTGTATTCTGCTCTAATGGTCAGTTCCCTCTCAATGCAGTTCTCAAGTATGTAATCGCGACATATCGTGCCATATTCACCTTATCATTGATGCAATGGTCTTCTTCACATGCATGGAATCATTTTAAATTCAATATCTCTAAACAAAGTCATAAATCAGGAGAAGGTATTTCTGTTTGTGAATGCGGATTTTTCATATTTAATGTAATAAGAAGAGGGGTAGAAAAACACCTTGAGAAATGGAGATGATTCCAAAGCAGCGTCTCTTAACACCCCAGCAACAGCAACACCGACCAGAAACGGAAATGGGATAAGGTACAGCTTCCTCTCATGCGCACAATACGACATTTCACTGATTGATGTGATGGCAAATAGAGGTAAAGATAAGTATTTGATAACTGCTAAGACAAGGTCAAGAATGAGCTGAATGAAATTCTCCAATGTCTTGTTCCAAGGAAAGCTCTTAACCGGCTGTGGAGACCTATCCCACAAACTTCTTGCCTTGTCCACAATATGACCAATACTAAGTTTCCTAGGATCATCTGACTGGTCAGCCGCCATGTTCATACTGCAAATAATTTTTGGGGCATTTTGACATGATCGGTTCGGTTTGATACTCAATACACAGCTTTGAGTTCTATGACATAATGGAAGGTTCTGCAGAAAAAAGGAAGTGTTATGCCTATAACCGTGTTTTGTAACGTACAAGTTAAAAGAGATAGTACCACATCAGCACAAGACTTGCTTATTCCATATTAGAAAAACTACTCAAAGAAAATGAACAGCTCATACAGAGATGAGAGACAACAATACTTGGTCAAGAAGATTTTGGCATATTTAATAAACCAATTAACTAGTAAGTGAGTAACACACAAAAGCAGTTATACTAACAATACAATTCTACAGCTATTACATTGATCTAATAGCTGCTTATTCCCTAATAATTAATAAGGTCTGCATATCAACAAGTTCCTAAAATTAAAAGTGAGAAAAACTCCAGCTTTAGACCCATCCGTAATTTTGACATCACACAAGAACATATCTTAAAAATGTGAGAATACTCTAAATTAGCCGGCTGCTTTGTATTCCAACCCGAAATTTGAAAATGACTTCATTCTTGTCTGAGTTTTAAAATTATTGACTGTTTTGAAGCTTAAGTACCTAATTACAAATTACACAGATGTTCAAGCTCCCTCTAGATGCTACTAGAACAAATTGATTCCCAAAATCACCTTAAGTAATAAAAACTCGAAACCCACATTACGTTCACATTGAAATTACACGAAATGAAATTAGCAATTCAAACTTTCGGCACCTCCCCATCCTCAATTCCCTGTCTGGACTATTATTTTGACAAAATTCTGAAAAACAAAAACCCATGTAATATTCTCCTATTTCCGTTAAGCCATATCAGAATCGCAGCAACCAATTGCGTAAATGGAATGGAAAATTGAATGTTTAACCTTATACAGAAATGTAGAGAAAATTACACACGGAACAATTACCTGGAGCGAGTAAACAGCTGAAGCATTGAGCTTGAGAGCCATCATCTTTCTGTGGTGAAATAGCAAAACACAGAGCAGGTATTAAATGAACAACTCAGCTGCTATTATGGAGAAATGCCATTGCGTTTCAAGAAAAAATTTCAGGCAAACCACGGCGCCGATACTTGGTTCATTTTTTTAGGGGTTTTGGATGAGGTTTTCTTCAGGACTTGTTGGAACAAAATATTAAATATGCATGCTTAAAATATAAAAATGAACAATTATTTGGTTATATGTGTAAATAGAAAAACATTATGTATTTACTTGAAATCAAGGGAATATAGAAAATTAATATTTTAAGAAATTATAACAGAAAATATTAACGGAAGGAGAGAGTCAATCAAGAAACTACTAAAGTACAAACATGAATATATATATATATATATATATATATATATATATATATAGGGATTGGATCAAATGAGGCCATATAATTAGAATGAGGCAGTGTGGACTAATCAATCCCACAAATCTGTAATTTTAGATGGTTAAGATTTACCCAATTTAATATATATTTTTGATTTATTTTAAATCAAAAAAATAAAGATTGTAATTTTATATTTAAAGGCCTAATTTTTAGAAAAGAGCTGGATTCGCTCAACATCGTCTTGGTCGTGTTCGCCATTCTTTGCGGATAAGCGGCCCAGCCTTATCCGCTGGATCTACGGCGGGAAATCGGTGTGGGAAAAATGGGGATGGAAATAGGAACATGTTTTTCGATGATTTTGAGGTCACGAATTATGTGCTCGGTCTCCGCCGCGGAGAATTCAGCCTTGCCGAGGCGAGTCATGAGGCGGAGAGAGGAGAAGTCGTCTGATTTTACTGACAACCAAAGATTATAATAGTTTGATCGGCTTGTGTTCCGTTCTTAAAATAAGAGTTGATGAGATTAAGAAAATGTTGAACAGGGATATCGAATCGGGTGGATTTTTAAATGAGATGAAAGGGTTCTTAGAAGATTGTGAAGAGGAGCTTAATGTGGTAAGAGAAGAAGAGAAAAGGGTGATGGAGGTTGTGAAGAAAACGATAGTTTATTATTAAGCAGGGGTTGTTAGGGATAAAGTGGGGAGTAATCCTTTCCAACTGTTTGTTATAGTTAAGGATTTTTTGAATAATGTTGATCAGGTTTGTCTGTGATTAGAAAGAAATTAGAGAAGCAAAAAGTGGGCGGAAATTCTAGTGGATAGATTGGTGAAGAAGACAATCTTGACGTGGAGAAACGAGGCCTACTAGGAAGCGATGCAATGAGGATTCTTTGTATACTTAGATGTTTTTCGATGTATCTTAGATGTGTATTGTTATATAAGTAGTTAATTTTATGTATTTATGTTGTCGTATACTTACGTTTTTTGTTGTATACTTATATGTGTTTTGATGTATACTTATATGCGTTTTGTTGTATACTTATATTTTTGTTTGACAATTGTAATATGCGACAAATATGTTAAATGTCTGACATAATAGTGTTAAATATACATTAAATATATGTTAAATATACAATACAATAATGACCGTGATTTTCTCTCTCTCTACAATTGATTTACTTAATCCACGGTTCCCACATGTTAATGAGCGTGATTCTCTCTCTCTCTCTCTCTATTACTGATTCCTTAATTCACGGTCCCCACATGTTTTTGTTTTGACCATTTTCATATGCGGTAAAAATTATGTTAAACATACATTAAAATAGTGTTAAGTATACAACAAATATATGATAAGTGTACAACATACTGCATGGCAGAGCACATGCGTGATTTTCTCTCTCCAGCGCGATTTTCTCTCTCCCCACGTGATTTTCTCTCTCCTAATAACTCCATTTCATATTTGGATGGTCCCCCATATGTTTGTTTTGACAATTATACCCTTATTTTGCCTTAATTAAATGTTTAATGTAATTTTAACCCCTATTTATGTTAGCCATTGATATAGATAAAAGAGGATTGAGATGAGTCCACATTGTCTCACTATAATATGTGGTCTCATTGTATCCTCCCCATATATATATATATAAGATATGGATCAAATGAGTCCTCCTACTTGGGTGAGTCCATGGGGACACATTCTAACCGTAGATCAACAATTTTGGATGATCCGGATTTTTAGGGGTTTTTATATTTATTTTTTGTTTCAACAACTAAGAAGGGTATGATGGTCATTTTACAATATAGAATCGATTATTGAGATTTGATGAATCACAATCACGTTCAATTCCTTCCCCTTTCACGCGGCACATGCTTTCAATTTTTGAGTAACTCATATCTCTCATATTCACGTTTTTCTCTCTCCAAACGTATTTGTTGTTAACTCGCTTATGTAATATAATCATATTGCATGTGTAGTATAACTATATTGCATGTGTAGTTTAATCATATATGTGTTGCATATGTAGTGTATACTTGTTACTTATGTAGCATAAGGTTGTTGATTATTATTTGCTTATGTAGTTAATGTATTTGTTTTGCATATGTAGTATATATTCGTTGCTTTTGTAGTATGGGTTTGTTGCTTACGACTTGTTTATATAGTTAATGTATCTCCTAGGTGCATACGTAGTGTATATTCATTGCTTATGTAGTATATATTTGTTGCTTATATCCGTGGTGCATACGTAGTGTATATTCGTTGCTTATGTAATATAGGCTTGTTGCTTATGTAGTATGGATTTGTTGCTTATGACTTGCTTATGTAGTTAATATATGAAAGGCACCATGACATATCTGTACAAGCAACAAATTATATCTTCATAAACAACATTTGAATATAGTTGAGCTCTAAAGAACTTGATAAGTGGTCTTTTTATGCATGTTTTATGTGTATATTTGAGTTATTTTATTGTTAGTTTCATAAATTTTTGATTGTACATAGTTCACATTATTCCGAGGTGCTTTTATTGGTGTAGATTGATGATTCGGAGCTGTTTTTTTGGTGAATTGTGGGCCATGGTTTCATGTCAAAACATACCCGGGGTTTCGGATGCAAAAACACTCAAAATCCCAAGCTAAACGCTGCGTCATTTCGGGGCCTTTTCACAAACACGAGCGGGGTGTGCTTTTCAAGCACGGCCGTGCTTTTTTAGAAGTCAAAAACGAGCAATTTTTCGACCCCGACGTACCAAACACGGCCAGGCCGTGCTTTTTGTGTTCGGGAAAATCCAAAACACGGCCGCCGTGCTTTTAAATCGATCTGGATGTTCTTTTGGCGGAAATTATGGAGACCTTTGCTTTTTGACAACCTTTGAGCAACTTTTACACCTCATCTTGCTGCACCAAACTTCATTATCCCCTCAATTGTCATGTGGACACAATGATTCAACCAACTCAACCAATGGAAGTGGAGTATTGTCATGTGAATACAATGATTCAACCAACTCAACCATGAATATGCACACAATGATTCAACCAACAACCATGGAAGTGGAGCATTTTGTTAGCATTATTGATGTGTTCTTTCACAAAGATGGTGCCTATAAAAGCGAGTTTGAGTTGGGAAATTCATTCATGTAGTGTTCATTGATAGAGAGATTCATTATATATTCATTGTATATTCTAAGTTTCAAAGCAAAATACATTGAGAGGATAAAAGAGAGGTAGAGTTGGAAGTTGAAGAGCAATAGAGGAGAAGGCTTGGAGCTCAACATCATTGCAATCAACCAAGGAGGAAGTCTTGAATTGGCCTTAAATAAGAGCTAAATACACCATGTTCATTTTATTCAAATCTTCTTGTGTAGTATATTCTCTTGTCAAAGCCATGTGTAGCTAAATTTCTAGTGTTTGGATGTAATGAACTCTAGAATGAATTTGTGATTAAGGTTTGTATGTTTTTAATAAAATCTTCATGTTTTGTGTGATTCACTTATATTATCGATATTGATTTGAAGTTTATTCTTCATCGGGAAATCGAGAGATTCATGGTGAAATAGAACCTATATAAGTGAAAAGAGTTGCATGCAATCCTAGATATAGGACGACATAAATCTTCTGGATTAGGGTCAAACCTAATATGGGAATTCACAAATCGTTATAATGTTGTCTTGGGGGTTTTAAATATAAAGAGATTTCAATTAATCAACTTGAGGTTAGGAGTTATTCGCGCTCGATAGAGGGTTTAACTTAAATCGGGAATTTCTACGGTCCATGAAACATGAGATTTTACTAAAGGAGGTTGGTTTTACTTAAGGGATTATGGTTGTATTTTTATCTTGTTAAATCACAAAAGCATTCTAGAGGGATTTACATTCAAATACATTTCTAGCTCTTGATTTCTTAATTCTACAATCTACTTTTATTTGATCTATTGTAAGTTGCAATTATTTTAAATTCTCTATTTTTCATTTTCCATTTTAACAAACAAAACTCGAAAATTATTAGATTAAATAACAAAAAGATGGTAATTATTAGTACTTATAATCCTCGTGGGAATGACACTCGGTACTCAACAATCTATACTATAAAACGATAGGTGCACTTGCCTAAGGTTTTAAAGATAGCTTTTGAGCCATCACAACTATGGCGAATTGTCTCAGAATTTTTTTCACACAAAGAGTACATTGAAGAAGAATGAGGAAAGATTTCTCGCAGTAGTGAGTTGAAGAAGAAGGAGGATGATTATTCACGTTGAATTGCTACGAGATTTGGAAGGATTGCATGTATTCTATACAAACGAGGGTGACTGATTCTTGTTCTCTCATGAACAGCGTTCGAAGAAGAAGGAGGATGAGATTTGTTCACGTTAATTTTGATGTGAGATTTGGATAGATTGTGTGATCATAGTGTGAATAGAATCCCATGAATATTGGGTAATTTTGTAGGATGACTAATGTACCCCTTTCTCTAATTACCAACATTTAATCTGAATTTTTAGCTCTAAAATCACAACCATTGAAAAATCTAGATATGTGGCTAGGATTGGTTCCTATGGACTCACCCTATGAGGTGGTCTCATATAACCCTCTCCCTATATATCTAATTTTTTCAAGGGCTGCGATTTAAGAGGCAAAATTACAAATTACAAGCTAGTTAATTAAACACAGGGGTAAATTAGTCATCCTCTCAAAGCAATATCCATGGGATTCACGGTATTCATGGGATTCACGCAATCCTTCCAAATCTCAAAGCAAAATCAAAGTAAAAATCATTCTCCTTCATCTTTCTTCTTCAACGCATTACTAGGGGCGAGAAAAAGTTGCGGACAATTAAATCATAGTTGCTAGAACTCGACTACAGTTCGAAGGTTTCTTATGAAGATGTAATTTATTGATTGTATAGATGTGTCATGTTACTTTTAGATATAGTAACTACATAAACAAGTCATGAGCAACAAATCCATACTACATAAGCAACAAGTATATACTACATAAGCAACGAATATACACTACGTATGCACCACATATATATTAACTACATAAGCAAATCATAAGCAACAACCCCATATGACATAAGCAACAAACTTATACTACATAAGTAACGAATATACACTACGTATGCCCCTACAATTACTTTAACTACATAAGCAAGTCATAAGCAACAAACCCATACTACATAAGCAACAAGCCTATACGGCATAAGCAATGAATATACATTACATATGCACCATAGATATATTAACTACATAAGCAAGTCATAAGCAACAAACTCATACTACATAAGCAACGAATATACACTACATATGCAACACAAATACATTAACTACATAATCAAGTAATAAGCAACAACCATATACTACATAAGCAACAAATATACACTACATATGCAACCCAAATATGATTAAATTACACATGCAATATGGTTATACTACACATGCAATATGATAATATTACATAAGCAGTTAACAACAGAAATCGCTGAAGATAAAAAACGTGAATATGAGGGATATGGGTTACTCAAAAACTGAAATCACGTGTCGCGTGAATGGTGAAAACAAATTGAACGTGATAGAGATCTCATCAAATCTCAATAACTGATTATATTTTGTAAAATGACCATCCTACCCTTCTTAGTTGTTGAAACAAAAAAATAAATATAAAACCCAAAAATGGGACCACCCAAAATATTAATCTATGGTTAGGATTGGGTCTCTTGGACTCACCCCATGGGGGTGAGTCTATGGGGACAAATTCTAACCATAGATTAACAATTTTAGGTGGTCCAGATTGTTAGGAGTTTCTTATGTTTATTTTTTTGTTTTAGCAACTAAGAAGGGTAGAGTGGTCATTTTGCATTATAGAATTAGTTATTGAGATTTCATTCCCTCTTTCACGTTGATTTCACCCACTCTTCACGCACACATCTCTGTTCTTCCCTCTCTCTCTCTCTCTCTCTCTCTCTCTCTCTCTCTCTCTCTCCAGCGTCTCTGTTTAAAAAAATTCTCTCAAATTTTGACTTTCAGTCTTCGAGTTCAATCTCAATCACATTCAATTTCCTTCCTTCTTTCATGCGATACGTGCTTTCAGTTTTTGAGTAATCCATATCCCTCATATTCACGTTTTTCTTTCTCCAGTGTATTTTGTTGTTAACTGCTTATGTAATATAATCATATTGCATGTGTAGTATAAC
Organism: Rehmannia glutinosa; assembly: GCA_016081115.2. Lineage (NCBI taxonomy): Eukaryota > Viridiplantae > Streptophyta > Magnoliopsida > Lamiales > Orobanchaceae > Rehmannia > Rehmannia glutinosa. The sequence goes on along the minus strand of JABTTQ020002955.1, from coordinate 70,596 downwards.
CATATTGCATGTGTGATTTAATTTTATACATGTGTTGCATATGTAGTGTATATTGTTGGAAAAATTAAGCACAAAAACCAACAGGGAATTTAATCTACTAATTTAGGAATAAGCAACAATAAAATAATAACAAGCCAAAATTAAATAAGAGTCAAGTTTAGGATAGCCGGGTCGAAGCACGCCGTAGCGCTCTCTTTAGAGAGAAAACGCCCCCACCGTGACCGGTAAATTTGTTGATAGCACGTCCCTCTCCCAAGATTCGACGACCCGTTGATTCTATCGTGTGCAGCGAAGAGAACCCCGAACCACTAGTTTACTCGATGCTCAAATCAACGTAGGAATAATATATAAAATGAGCTTGATCGGTTTTGGGTTTGAGAATATGTGACCAAAGAAGTCGACGCCCTTTTCGAAATTTCCCAATGATCGAAGGTTGATCAAGAAAATGGATATTGATGATTGGCTAGAAACATATATGTTGGACGTGTGTGTGTTAAGAAGAAAGATTAATCAGTCAAATAGATGAGTGATCTTTCGTATGTTGAGGTAATGAAAAGCAATATATATTTTTATTCAACAAACTCATATGTACTATTTATAAAGAAAGTTAATGCAAAAACCACTCGACTTTTTGTTAATCGTAGAAAAATAGGGAAAGTGGGTTTGAGGTAGCCGTTAGTGGCTAAAGACTAGGGGAATCAGTTTTTAAATCAAAAAATCTTATCCAACAATCCCCCACATGATTTAAAACTCAGAAAATATATTTTGAACATTGAAATGAGCATATAATATCGTGTAATAGGTGAAGGTACCTTCCAGTTTGAACCTCACTTAGTGTGAATGCACTACCATCTATAGGACAAGTAGAGACATAAATGTCTTGATCTAAGTCCTTGTGGTTAGATGGCAAAGACATCACACACCACGATATGAGTAAACATTGTGGTTCTATCGGTGGTGCGCTTTTCGGTCATGCGCGGGAATCTTGTATCATGGCGCCAAGATAATAACAAAGGTGCGGAATGTAAATAGCACACGTCGATTTATAGAGCTTCACCCCTCCTAGGGACTACGTGCTCTACCACCCCATTATATCCGGATTGGTTTCGAAAGAGAAAAAGATTTTATTAATAATTACCAAAATTATTACAACAAAATCTTACACCAACACCTTGAAGAGCACCACACTCTTCTTCAACACCACCTTTGAGATTACCACAATCTCTTCTTGAAGATTACCACAATCTTCAAACGGCACCTTGTGAAGATTACCACAATCTTCACCCTTGAAGAGCACCACACTCTTCAACACCTCAACAAGAAGATTACCACAATCTTCTTACACCTAACACCTAGTTCACCCAAGTGTGTTCTTACCACAAGAACACTCACAAGGATATCTTGTGTTTGAATGACGACCACAAATTCAAGATTACAACTCGATAATTGATAATACAATAAAGTGCAAGTGTAATCAAGAATAGCCTAGACCTCAAGAATGTGAAAGTGAATAGCTAGGCAAATTACAACAAGAAATAAGACAATGTAAGAGCAAGTGTATTCTTGAGTGTATCTTGTTGTGTTGTAGTTGTCTCTCTTGTAGTGTTGCTTCAATTCTTCCTCTATTTATAGAAGATGTCTTGTACAAGATAGGCTCCTCTTGGGGACATGAAATCTGTAAAAAATTGCAAGACAATTGAAGAAAAGAGTTGTTAGAAATCAACCCCTTAAATCAAGGAAAAGTTGTCTGCAAACTCAACGGATAGTTTCTGATAAACATGGGGTTCGACCGGTCGCGCAGAGATAAGATTGAAATTGAATTCTGCGAATTTTTACTCAGGGGGACCGGTCACGGGGGCGACCGGTCGCCCTCATGTTGGAGCCGGTCGAGGAAGACCAAAACAGAGAAACAAAAGTTTTTGTTCTTCGGGGGGCTTCAGGCACCGGTCGCCCATAGGGTCGACTGGTCGCCCTCACTGGTCGACGCCCGGGTCGACCGGTCGCCCCCCTTGATTTCCCTCCGTCCCTTTTTTTTGTTCCATAACTCAACTCAGGTACGGGTTGCCCTATAGGGCGACCGGTCGAGCTGAAACATAAGTGTTGTCCAATTTTATATCGAAAATAAACTCCAAGAAATACTCCAAAAAATAGTAAAAACATTTTAGACCGATCGGGAGTATTAGGACAACATTCAGGGACATTGTTTTGAAGTAAAAACACTTTGACATAAAATCATTAAAAGTGTTGTCCAATTTAGTCGAAAATAAACTTGAAGAAATACTCCGGGAAATATTAAAACCATTTTAAATCATTTAGGAGTATTTGGACAACCTTTAAAAACATTGTTTTGGTGTAAAAACAAAATCATCAAAATCATGATAAAACCATTTATCAAACAATCTCCCCCTTTTTGATGATTACAAACCAAAACAATTCAACAAGACCGATTTTGAAAACAAAACAATTTTGAGAGGCGATTTTGAAAACAAAACAAGTTTTCCGGTCAAAAAATAAATATCCGTTGAGAGCGACAACATTTCGCGCTATAAGCACAAGGATGGGAGTTGAGATATTAAACCACATATTACAAATGCTCCCCCTATCAACATGCACAACAAGAGTTATAAAGAAGCAACTAAATCAAAAGCTAAAGGCTTAGCTTTTCAATATTGAGCTTAAGTATCAAAACTTAAAAGCTCCCCCTGTCAAAGAGACATCGTTAGAAACATATATAAGTCCATACTACAATAAATGGACTAAGAAACATATACAACCATAATATACCAAGAGTGGACAAAATATGATCCACAACTTATGGCTTTCAATAGCCACAACTTATAGCTTCTTTTCGTTAAGCTTTTCTTAGCTTCTTTGAGCTAAAGAGCGTATAACATGTTTCTCCTCCTTTGGAATCATCAAAAAGAATGTTAGCATGATAAATACATCATATATTCATATCAAAATGCGCAACAAAACCGATATATCGAGCTATTTGAGCATTGAAGCTTATAAACCAAATAAGGAGGAATATATGACTTGAAGAAGCTTATGAAAACTTATTTGATAAGCAAAACATGATCTCCATAAATATATAAGACTATTGAAAACAAGAGAAACATGGAGGTGATGAATTTGTCATTGAAACATTTTAACGAGCACTTGGCGGGTGTCAAAATTAGAAAATGATATATATAGCCCTTGTAAATGTAATCAAGCCAAGTTTTTCATCACCAAATACAATTAAACAATTATCATTTATCAACAATTAATAAGCTCATCACATACATATATAATATGCATCAAGAAATAGACATTTAAACCAAGTTCTCAAGGGTTCAACCCAATTGAGCTAAAGAGAGTAAAATTCTTACCATTCGACGGTAAAGATGAGCAATGATGATGATAATCGAGCCTAAATAAGTCCAAGACATGAATTGTATGCAACAAAATAAATTTGGAGTGAAATTTGTGTGCAATTGCAAAGGGGACGAAAAATGAACCAAAAGAACCAAAATGGTTAAGTCTGGGAAACAGAAGCAATTTAATCAAAAAGATGCTAAGGGTGACCGGTCCAGGGCTAGGGCGACCGGTCGAGCAGGTGGGCGACCGGTCGGCCCCTGCCCCGGTAGCCCACTGTTCGTTTGATTTTGCAAAATCCGGATTTTGATCCAGAAATCCGATTTTTTGCCCCTAAGTTTTAAAAACGTGTAAAATACAATCATAGACCTCATTCAATATACATTATGTCATAATCAAGCTCGAAATGAGGTATAAAAGGACTCGGCGGTAAATGAACAAATGTCCGCGAGTTAACTTTGAGACGGAATTAAACACATCTCAAGTTTTTGTTAAAAACGCAATCCCTTAGAAATAATTTCGAATCTCAATATGTTTAGTTCGATTACGATGAACCATATTATGAATAATATTCACCGGACTTGTTATCCCGAAAAATAAGGACGTTTAAAAGATTTGGATACAACAAGTCATAAGAAAAAGTGCCTTGCAAATTTTTGAAAATTTCTTTTAACGGCACTTTAATGAGATTCGTTGGGATAGTTTTTGAAGTCGAGCATATAGACATAAGGCATATGGAATGTTGAGTATATAGAAATAATACAAGAAAACATACCTCGAATTTGTTTGTCGGCTGATATGCCTTTCTCAACCTTTGTCAATCTTTAGCCATAGAGGTTGAGATAGTTCTTCTTTCTTCAATGCTTAACTCCTTCAAGAGTTCTTTTGAAATATAACCATCTTCTTGGCATTGAGTAATTTGAATTCCAATGATCAAATTTGAGCTTCCCTCATCATGATCATCTTAGGTTCACCTTGCATTGACTAGAAAAAAATATCTTGCACAAATATTTATTAGTAGCACCATAAATATTATCAACATAAATTTGCACAAGTAAACAACCTTGCCCTTTTTCAAAACAAGAAGTGTAGTATCAACTTTACCTTTTGTAAAATCATTTTGCAAAAATAGCTAAGTCTATCAACCGTACAAGGGCTTTTATAAAAATCATTTGGCCTAAAATTTTAAACTCCGATAGACTTATATTTGAATAAAACCATTTGGATTTAACATCCATTTGGTAAAGCTTAAAGTTTTCTTAAAACAATAATGGGCAAGTAAAATGCAAATAGCTACTAAATGTGCTATGAGTGCAAATGTTACATCAAAATTAATTACCTTCTTCTTGAAAATACCTTCAAGCTACTAACATTGCCTTAGTTCGACCAATGTTGCTTTGGTCATCGAGTTTGTTCCTAATACCCTTTTTGTCTTCTTCATCACTATCATCATAGGGCATCCAATTGATCTAAGGTGTTCATAATAGAACATTTACATCCAAATATTTTGAGGTAACTAATATTTTGAGTACTTCATTTCTCATCTACACAACTTAACAAACTCATTAACGGCATCGCTTATATAAGCAAGAAAAAAATAGCCCAAGTGTAAAAACATACCTCAATCATCAATCACAAGATATCTTGCATAAGAGCATAGTAAAAATAGACACTATATATATGGACCATGAAGCAAGAAACACATACTATGCATTTAGAAGATCATCAAGAGTCTAATAAATCATGTAAGTTCAAATAAGCTTAAGAAAGCTACAAAAGGTCTCTTTTTGAAATTTGAAAGTCCGATAGCATATAGTTGAGACCTCATTTAAAAGAAGTATTTGAACAAGAGTAGAAAAGCAAATATGTGCAATCAAATGTCGAATAGTGCCTTTTTTTCAAAAAATCTAAAAATTCTCTTAATGGCACTTGTATGAAAATACTATGAAAAACAAGCACATAGGCACATGGCAATACATATATCGAGTCTATAAGAGTAAGAAAAACACAAGTAAACGTACCTCGATAATTAATGCCTTTCTTGACAAATAATGACGTAAATGGCCATATGTGAAAATATGTAGATCCTACACAATTCTTAAAACAAATCTAGCACAAATCATAATGATAAAAGTGTAGGCTAAAAGATATCACAAGTAAGCTCATGCCATAAAAATCCATAAGAGATGATAACACACTTTAGTCTACAAAAATGCACAAGAGTTTTAAAAACACTATATAAGGTCTTCTTTTTTAAAAATATTTTAAAAGCACAAATATATATTGAAGACCTTAATAAAAAAATAAATACTTGAAAACTCATAATTAATACAAAAATAAAAGCATGCATAATAACAAAATAAAATGCATATTTAACTAGGGAGATACGGGTTACCAATTACGCCATTTCAATGGGTTGTGCCGTTCCCATTGTTGATGATATCTTCCCTTTGAGAAGTCACTTTGTTGATGATGACTTCTTTGATTACTCCATTTCCAAGGTTTGTTGCATTTCCATTGTTGAAAATCTCTTCTTCTTTGAAAATCATCTTGTTGATGATATCTTTGCCATTTCCAAGGATTGTGTTCTTCCCATTTTTGATTATATCCTCTTCTTGGAAATTGGCTTTGTCGAAAATAGTTTCTCCTTCTTTGATCAAATGAAACGGTCATTTGATGTCTTCTTGGCGGTATAAATTTTCTTCGATCATTATTTCGCCGGGTACCTAATATGACATTATTTTGTGGTACCCTCAAGTGTTTGGGTCCTTTAGGATTAGCTTTGAGACTTTTATGTCTCCAATAATGATTAGAGCTATTTCTAGCCCGATAAGTATTAGCTGTATGACCCTTTTTACCGCAATAGAAGCATGTAATAATTCTAGGAGCATAATGACCAACGTGCTTAGAGACTTGATTCTTTTTCATGTGATTGACACCCTTAGGCTTATGATCAAGTTCTAGTTTCGAATTATCACAATAATCAACAATTTCATCGGTACTCAAGTTGGATTTAGATAAATCCCCTTTTTCAAGCAATTAATATCCTCAACAAGAGTACTATTTTCTTTTTCAAGGTTTCTAACCTTGTCAAGTGTGGTGATGTGAGCACATGATAGTGATTCTTAGGAAGTAAATAAACTATCCTTTTCATTTTTCAAAACATTGAATTCCTTTTTCAAATTTTTGTATTTAACAAGCAAGCTTTGGAATTCATTTTGAAGTTCATCATAATCATTTTGCAAATCACTGTAATCATTATCATAAGAGGTAGAAGGTTTAGAACTTACCTTGTTTTCTTCTTCGAAGCCCATAAGACATTTTTCGACTTTATCATCGGAATTTGTAAGAGGCTCATCCCATATTGTTGGATTTGATGTTGTATCCATTGAGAAGTAGATGCTTTTGAGTTGCTCCTTTTATTTGCATATACTTCATAGATGGCTTCTAATTTTTGCCATACTTCATGTGCCGATCGAATACCTACAACATGATCAAATTCCAAAGTAGTAAGTGAACAATACAAAATACTAAGAGCTTTACCATTTAAGGAGATGATTCTCTTCTCTTCATCATTGAGCTATTTGAAGCCTTTAGAGGTGTGTGGTGTATTCTTCGTCGGAATGGATTCTCCATTGATGACGGTGTTCCAAATATCGAACCCGCAACTTTGTAAATAGCATTCCATTCTTTCTTTCCAAAATGTAAAATTTTTGGAATCAAATAGTGGTGGCTTGGTGGTGGAGGCGCCGGCAAGGTAGACATCATTCGTAGTCGATGATCGTTCCTCTTTACTCGCGATGTGGAACGAGCTTGCCAAAGAGTTTGGCTCTGATACCACTTGTAAGTCCAAGCGGCTACGATAATCTAGAGGGGAGGGTGAATAGATTATCTCCATCTTTTCGATTTCGCCCTCTTTTTAGAACCGAATGCGCCAAGAAAATAACAAAGGTGCGGAATGTAAATAGCACACGTCGATTTATAGAGCTTCACCCCACCTAGGGACTACGTGCTCTACCACCCCAGTATATCTGGGATGAGTTTCGAAAGGAGAAAAAGATTTTATTAATAATTACCAAAATTATTACAACAAAATCTTACACCAACACCTTGAAGAGCACCACACTCTTCTTCAACACCACCTTTGAGATTACCACAATGTCTTCTTGAAGATTACCACAATCTTCACCACCTTGAAGATTACCACACTTCACCCTTCAACACACTCAACACCTCAAGAAGATTACCACAATCTTCTTACACCTAACACCTAGTTCACCCAAGTATGTTCTTACCACAAGAACACTCACAAGGATATCTTGTGTTTGAATGACGACCACAAATTCAAGATTACAACTCGATAATTGATAATACAATAGAGTGCAAGTGTAATCAAGAATAGCCTAGACCTCAAGAATGTGAAAGTGAATAGCTAGGCAAATTACAACAAGAAATAAGACAATGTAAGAGCAAGTGTATTCTTGAATGTATCTTGTTGTGTTGTAGTTTTCTCTCTTGTAGTGTTGCTTCAATTCTTCCTCTATTTATAGAAGATGTCTTGTACAAGATAGGCTCCTCTTGGGGACATGAAATCTGTAAAAAATTGCAAGACAATTGAAGAAAAGAGCTGTTAGAAATCAACCCCTTAAATCAAGGAAAAGTTGTCTGCAAACTCAACGGATAGTTTGCTGATAAACATGGGGTTCGACCGGTCGCGCAGAGATAAGATTGAAATTGAATTCTGCGAATTTTTAAACAGGGGGACCGGTCGCAGGGGGGTGCGACCGGTCGCCCTCATGTTGGACCGGTCGAGGAAGACCAAAACAGAGAAACATAAGTTTCTGTTCTTCGGGGGGGCTTCAGGCACCGGTCGCCCTCACCGGTCGACCTCCGGGTCGACCGGTCGCCCCCTTGATTTCCCTCCGTCCCTTTTTTTTGTTCCATAACTCAACTCAGGTACGGGTTGCCCTATAGGGCGACCGGTCGAGCCTGAAACATTAGTGTTGTCCAATTTTATATCGAAAATAAACTCCAAGAAATACTCCGAAAAATAGTAAAAACATTTTAGACCGATCGGGAGTATTAGGACAACATTCAGGGACATTGTTTTGAAGTAAAAACACTTTGACATAAAATCATTGAACTTCGTTCATGGGATCGCCATACATCCGAAGACGGGTTTCCACCGTGGTGACTTAATTAATAGGCTTCAATCCCATTCCCTCGATGATTGTAAAACTTGCCGATGCGCCGATCCCTTTGTGAGCGGAACCGCATATTATTTTCGGACTTTGACAAAATCCAAAGAAATAACACCATGAGAAATTAGATGTCTAATTAATTTATGTCTCACAAAAGTGCCTTCTTTTCTCATTATAATTTTTGCTTTTAGCTCTAGCAATAGCAATTTGATTGTCACAATGTAAAGAAATAGAAGGAATATGCTTAGCAAAAAGGAATATCATTTAAAAACTTTTAAGCCATTCACCAGCGAAAAAGCAAAAGATCTAAGGCAATTAATTCAAATTCTCCATAGTTGACCGAGATATTACATCGCTTGACATACTTCCATGATATTGCTCCACCGCCAATGTTAATACATATCCACTAGTTGATTTTGTTTCCTCCAAATCAGTGATCCAATTTGCATCACTGTAACCTTCTAGAACATCAGGAAAACCTGTGAAGTTAATAGCATAATTAATAGTCCCTTTTAAATATTTAAACAATCTTTCTAATGCATCTCAAAGAAGTATTAGGATTATGTGTGTATCTTGCTAATCTACCAACAACATACGCAATGTCCGGTCTAGTATGATTCATCAAATCCAACAATGATCCGATAATTTGAGAATACTTATGTTGAGAAACACTAACACCTTTATTTTTTCTCAACTTAACAGTTGGATCATAAGGGGTAGATACTGGATTCACACAAGAATAATTAAATTTATTCAATAATTTTTCAATATAATGAGATTGTGACAAAGAAATAGAATCACCAACTGCCAACAACAGCGATTAATTCTTGCCTTCCGCTAGTAGGGCTAAACAACTAGACCATTGTTCCACAGGGATTCTTACTCCACTATCTTTATCCCTAAAATAACATTAACAGGACCAAAGTCTTTCATATCAAAATGATTAGACAAAAACTTAACATGAATGTTGCTACCAAAAATTAAAATATCATCAACATACAAGCAGAAAATTACACAAGTATCATTCACAACTTTGATATAAACACACTTATCACCTTTATTAATATAAAAACCATTAGAAATTATAACACTGTCAAATTTCTCATGCCACTGCATAGGAGCCTGTTTTAATCCGTAAAGAGATTTAACAAGTTTACATACTTTCTTTTCCTCACCGGTCACAACAAATCCTTCCGATTGATTCATATAAATTTTCTCCTCTAAATCACCATTCAAGAAAGCGGTTTTTACATCCATTTGATGAATATCCAATTTATAAACAGAGGCGATTGCAATCAACATTCGAATGGTAGTAATTTTAGAAACAGTCGAGTAAGTGTCAAAAAAGTCTATGCCAGGTTTTTGCTCAAAACCCTTAACAACTAGCATGGCTTTGTATTTTTCTATAGAACCATCAATTCTCAACTTTTTCTTAAAAATTCATTTACATACAATTGGTTTACAACCAGGTGATAGGTCCGTTAAAACCCAACTTTTATTAATCAAAAGAGAGTTTATTTCATCATTAACTCGCTTCTTCCAAAAAGGAGCATCTACGGATAGCATAACATCATTATAGATTTTAGGGTCATCTTTAAGTAAAAAAGTATAAAAATCATCACCAAATTTTTTAGCTTTTCTACTCATTTTACCCCTCATAGGTTTAAGAGGCTCATCATTAAAAATAGTAGGAGAAGAATCATTAACATTAGAACTAGAACATGCACCAACAGACTAGACAATTTATCCTTCATAGGAAAAATATTTCCAAAAAGACAAGATTCTAGATTTGTTGGAAAAATTAAGCACAAAAACCAGTAGGGAATTTAATCTACTAATTTAGGAACAAGCAACAATAAAATAATAATAAGCCAAAATTAAATAAGAGTCAAGTTTAAGATAGCCTGGGTCGAAGCACGCCGTAGCGCTCTCTTTAGAGAGGAAACGCCCCCACTGCACTGGTAAATTTGTTGATAGCACGTCCTCTCTCCAAGATTCGATGACCATTGATTCTATCGTGTGCGGCGAAGAGAACCCCGAACCACTAGTTTACTCGATGCTCAAATCAACGTAGGAATAATATATAAAAGGGGCTTGATCGGTTTTGGGTTTGAGAATATGTGACCATGAAGTCGACGCTCTTTTCCGAAAATTGCCAATGATCGAAGGTTGATCAAAAAAATGGATATTGATGATTGGCTAGAAACATATATCTTTGGACGTGTGTGTGTTAAGAAGAAAGATTAATATGTCAAATAGATGAGTGATCTTTCGTATGTTGAGGTAATGAAAAGCAATATATATTTTTATTCAAAGAAACTCATATGTACTATTTATAAAGAAAGTTAATGCCAAAAACCTAGGTAAGCGGTGGCAATTTTTGACCGCGACACGATAAGCACGACACCTAAAACGCGACACGAAAATAAATGCGGGTTAGTGTTTAGCCTTATCGTGTTAAGTGTCCTTATCGTGTCGACACGATAAGGACACGAAAATTTTCGTGGTCGTGTTCGTGTTTTATCGTGTTTACACGATAGTGACACGAACACGTTAGTGACACGATAATGACACGACACGAACACGATAAGGACACGATAATGACACGTTGACCTGTTAGCGACACGATAATAACACGACACGAGCACGATAAGGACACGATAATGACACATTTACCTGTTAGTGACACGATAACCTGATATTTTGTATATTTATGTCGTGTATTTTCATGTAAAATCGTGTCATATCGTGTAATTTGCGATCGTGTATTAACGTGTAAATCATTTTCTTTTTATTTTTGACTTATCGTGTCACTATCGTGTCGTGTCGTGTCGACACGAAAAATTTTCGTGTTCGTAATGGTCGGAGCAGATCCTTATCGTGTCGTGTTCGTGTTTGCCCTTATCGTGTCGTGTCGTTATCGTGTCGACACGAAACACGACACGATAACACGATTTGACACCCCTAAACCTAGGGGTGGCAATTTGAGGCACGACACGATAGACGAACACGAACACGGCACGAAATTATAGGGTTTGTGCCAAGGCTTATCGGGTTCAGGCCGTTATCGGGCTGACATGATAAGGCCCATTAAAAATTGGGTTCATATCGGGCTAGCCCGATAAACCCGCTAAGGCCCGATTACTTTAAGTTGTAAAATATATTTTTTATAATCTACTAGGGTTTGTCTGTTTGAATATCCTCACTTTCTCACTCCCTGCTCAAAGACCAACCCACAAAGTCCCCACACTCTCCGTCTGCTATCTCTGCTCCAAACTAAAGAAAATTGTGCCTAACCCCTCACCTCAGTCTCCAGCCATACATTGTATTCTTCAACAATCATTTTTAGTCCTTGGCTCCATTTAATAGTTTTCTTATTCAATCTAAGGCTTTATTGAGGTTTTGTGATGTAAAAGTTTCATCTTTTGGACTCTTCGTTTCAGGTTCAATAGATGCAAGGTCATCAGTTTCAAAGTAAGTTCTTGACCGAAAATTAATTATATTCCTTATATTTTAGTGTAAAGATTTTTTTTTTCTGCATTTTTTTGGGTAATAATTGAATGTTCTTATCATTTTTTGGTGATTGATGGTTTTACTTTTGATTTTAATTGTGAGTTTTCTTTTTTCATGGGTCTTTTCCAAGAGCGAAAATTCGCAAAATCAGGATTGGTATATTGATTTTCGTCTATAGTTGTGTGACTATTTTTGCAAAAATAGTTGATTAAACTGATTATATAGTTCCCTCAAAATAAACAAATTTGATTATATAGTTGTGTGGTTGTTTTAAGTTCTTATTTCACAAAACTACTCAGTGAGTCAACCAAAGCTATTGTTAACAGTCCAAAATTAGTACTAACTACTAAGTATGAAAAAATCATAAAAAGCTTTTACATCTCCATTACGATTGCCTCAATCCATTAAAGTGACCTAATATTAATTGTGGTTGAAAGATGAAAAGATTTAACACTCCAAAAATTACTCTCAAAGCCTTGAATTAGGCTAATGCCTGTTAATTAATATTAAGTCATAGCTTTTACAAAATCAATGTAGACTTTATTGAACTATGAAATTGTAAATCCTTTAGCATATGAAAAACTGAAATAGTATATTGTTATTGTTTTATATTTTGTATCTTTTTAATTTAATTTGGTATTTGCTTTGTAAAATTGGTTGTTGATTGTTTTTCATTTTGTTTTTATTCAATATAGAAATCACGTTCATGGAGTCATCAAGAATGGATAGTCAAAATACCTTGAGCGGCGCTGATGGTGATGATGTAGTTGAGATGGATGAAGAGACATTCACCACCATCACAAAATAGCCAAAAGGAAGACGAGGAAACTTAGGTCTAAAGTTTGGAAAATATTTGAGAGGTTGCCATTAGGTGATGACAACATTCAAAAAGCAAAATGTAAGCTTTGTAAAATCGTATACGAGTCGATAGCAAGAATGGAATCGCACGTTAAATCGTCACATCAAAAATTGTCCAAGAAGAAATGCACATGATGTGGGCCAACTTATCATTGGAGGGGATAAAGGATCAATGTTGTTGAAATCATGTAAGTTTGATGTTGAGCACTTTTGTGAGTTAGTAGCTACCGCAATTATGATGCATGATTTACCATTTCAGTTTGTTGAGTATGATGGAATTCGAGCATGCTTTGAGTATTTGTGTCCAAATATCCATTGTGTGTCAAGAAATACAATTAAAGCTGATATTCTCAAGATGTATGCAAGAGAGAAAGTTAGGATGCAATCTATGCTAGAATCGACTCTGGCACTTTCTTTGATATCGATTGTTGGAGTAGCATCACTATGGATGGTTATATAAGTCTCACTTTCATTTCATTGATAAAGATTGGATTTTGCAAAAAGGGTGCTTAATTTTTGTTTTTTGCCACCTCCACATAGTGGTATAGCTTTGTGTGACAAAATCATGTTTGTTGCTACGTGAGTATAAAATCGACAATTGGATTTTCTCTTTGACTTTGGACAATGCTTCGCTAATGAAGTGTCTCACGATTTATTGATGAATCATTTTAAAGAATCACTCGTTGCAAATGGCAAACTTTTTCATGTTCGTTGTTGTGCACATATCGTTAATTTAGTGATTCAAGGCGGACTAAAAGATATTGATACATGTGTGCATAAGGTTCGTGAAAGCATTAAATGTGTAAGAGGGTCTCAATCAAGAAAGCAAAACTTTTTGGAAGTTGTGAATCAAATGAAATTGGAAACTAAGAAAGGCTTAAGACAAGATGTGGCAACTAGATGGAATTCCACTTATCATATGCTTGAAAGTGCTTTGCTTTATCGACGTGCATTCTGCCATTTAGCATTACTTGATTCCAATTATAAGCATTGTCTTGATGCATTAGAGTGGGAGAAAGTGGAGAAAATATGCAACTTCCTGGCTTTGTTCTTTGATATAACTTCAGTTTTTTCTGGAACAAGGTATCCAACTGCCAACTTGTATTTTCCTTGTGTTTGTACATGCTACGAGTATTTGAAGAGGAATGTTAGAAGTGATGATGCGTATATTAAGGATATAGCCTCAAGGATGCTTCCAAAGTTTGAGAAGTATTGGTCGGAGTTTAGTTTGGTTTTGGCATTAGCGAGTTGTAGATCCCCTCGGTATAAGCTTGATTTTGTGGATTTTTCATATGAAGAGATCTATGGTTTCCTTGGTTCTCCTCCATTTGTGAAAGTTAAAGAGACTTTGAATGTTTGTTTGCACAATATTCAAAGAAAGTCGAGATGAATTCATTGGTAATCATAGCAATCCGACATGTGGTAGTGCCATGGAAACTTGTAACATTCTACAGGGGTGAAAAAAAAAAGAAAGGTTTATGGTAATTGTTCTATTTTTTTAATTCTTTTTTCTTATTTTTATGTCTTATTCTAAATTTATTCAAATATTTTTCATTAACTCTTTAATTGGCCCTTGACTCTTTTTTTTTTTCTCCATTCATAGAAATTCAAGACATTCAATAATGATGGTGATTTCAATGTTCAAAAGTCTCAGTTAGATCTTTATTTAGATGAGCCAAGATTGAATTGTGAAGAACCTCTAGATGTTCTTGCTTATTGGAGATCAAATCAATATCGGTTTCCTGAAGTTGCATCTATGGCTCAAGATATTTTATGCATTCCTATTTCAACCGTTGCATCTGAAGCAACATTTAGTGTTGGTGGACGAGTGCTCGATCAATATCGTAGTACACTTAAACCAAGCACAGTGGAGGCAATAATATGTACAAGAGATTGGTTATTTGGAGACAAATGTAAATTGATTTCTCATTTCTTTTATTTGCATGCTAATTGTCAATTTTAGTCTTTAATTCAATATTGTATTTAGTTTCGTATTGATAATATTTATTCGTGGTGATGTAGATAATCAATTGTTGAAACTAGACGAGCTCATCAAGATATCATCCATTTGAATATTAATGATGATGATTCTCCTTCAAGCGTGCTCTAGTTTGGGTAGCACATCTACGGTAAGTAAAAAAATTGTATATAGTAGTTTTTAAATATTATCAAATCCGATTTTGGGATATATTAATTTGCTTTGTGACATTTATATGAATAGATTGGTGAATGTTTTGAAGTCGATGGAATCATTGGATTTTGGAATTAACGATCTTGAAGCATGGGGTTGGACTAACCAAGAACTCTTTGAAATTAAGAATATTGAACTTGGAATTTTTGACTTTTTGTGTTATCCATATTGTGTGTTATGCTTTAGTAGTTTGTAATCTTTTGACTACTCTTTTGATGTCGGATTTGGACTTTTAAATTGTATTGACTTGGATTTTTAAATTTTAGTTGGACTTTTAAATTGTACTTGACTTGGACTTTTAAATTTTAGTTTATTATGTTTAGTTCTCTTTCGTTGTCGATAGTTGGCGCTAATGAATGTTACCAAAAATAAATGTTATTAGCTAACGTGCATAACGGGTCGTTCGGGCCTAACGTGCATAACGGGTCGTTCGCCTAATGGGTTGACTAAATAAGTTTAATAGTGTTGCTTATTGTGCTTATCGTCGTGTTTCGGGTTTATCGTGTTTTTATCATGCCGTGTTTGGGTTTCAATTTTAGGCCCGATAATGATATCGACGGGCTTATCGTCTTAGGGCTCTTATCGGGTGGCTCGATAAAGAGCTCCACGACCAATTTGCCACCCCTACAAAAACCACTCAGCTTTGTTAACTATAGAAAAATAGGGAAAGTGGGTTTGAGGTAGCCGTTAGTGGCTAAAGACTAGGGGAATCAGTTTTTAAATCAAAAAATCTTATCCAACATATATTTGTTGCTTATGTAGTATAGGGTTGTTGCTTATTACTTGCTTATGTAGTTGATGTAATTGTGTTGCATATATAGTGTATATTCGTTGCTTATGAAGTATAGGATTATCGCTTATGTAGTATGAGTTTGTTGCTTATAACTTGCTTTTCAGAAATGCCATTGCGTTTCAAGAAAGATTTTTAGGCAAACCACGGCGCCGATATTTGGTTCATTTTTTTAGGGGTTTTGGATGAGGTTTTCTTCTGGACTTGTTGGAATAAAATATGCATGCTTAAAATATAAAAATGAACAATTAATTGGTTATATGTAAATAGAAAAACATTATGTGTTTACTTGAAATCAAGGGAATATAGAGAATTAATATTTTAAGAAATTATAATAGAAAACATTAACGGTAGGAGAGAGTCAATCAAGAAACCAAAGTACAAAAGTAATATATATATATATATATATATATAGTATGTGATTATGCAAATTTACAAGTTAAATATGAATTATTTAACTATATATGTTAAACTCTGTTAGTTAAAACTTGTATTATGCAGGTATTGTGTACGCATGAATAACTGACGGCGCTACAATTACTTTGTACTTTTGCGAAATAAAATGTTTAGTACATATATTATAGTTATTCGTATATTACTTGACAAATAATTCCAGTTTAATCTATTTTATAATATTTCAATTATTCAAAATTTATTTATAACTTAGTTATTATAGAAATAATAAAATAATAATATTATTAATATATCATTTATTCTAATATTTTTTAAATTATAATACAATGTAATATTAAAATACTAAATATTATTGTTATATTATCTAAATTTAAGTATAAATACAATTCACATAAAAATATAGAATTGCTATTTATTAAATATTTTTTTCTTAACTTATGTTATAATTATACATTAATTAAAACAAGGTACTTTAAATTGATTTTTATATAATCTAAATATGTGAATAAATGCAGTTTCTGATAATTAGTGTTAAAATAAGCTATATTTTTATTTCAGACCAATTATTTTATATTTATATTTTACCCGTATGTTTACGAGTCTATATATTATTTATTTCCGTATTTACTGTCGATCTTTTTATGGAAACTTTTAATAAATATTCATGATATGTTAAATGCGTATTAAATAATGCGAATTTTTCATGTCATGCATTTTAACTAACAAGGATTTTAAACTTTTATGGTAAATATTTAAAAAATTATTTACAATCCATATATTGAATTGGGCCGAGTTCATGCTGCTTTAAGTTTTAACACATTCCGACCATTTTCCAACATTCAGAACACCTCGCCTTCGGCTTTAATGGGGCCGGTAATGGGCTAGTGAACACGTGGGCAGCTTGTAAGTTTATAACTTTTTTTTGAAACAAAAAGGAAAGCTTCATTAATTAAGCGGATCGAATCGCAAATCTTTACAAATAAAGAGCGGAGGAACAACTCCACTCCAAGACACTGGACATAGAATTTGCTGCTTCTAGCAAGAACATGAGCAACAATATTCGCCGATCTCCTAACAAACACACATGACACATTTTGCATTTGTACAAGAATCTCACTACATTCATTAATTACATCAGCAAAAAAGAGATTTCTACTGATTTACTACGCAAAGCATTAACCAATGTTAGACAATCAGACTCCAATATAATTGAGGAGTTTCTCCAATGATTCTTCAACCAGGAAAGAACTTCTCTTAATCCAATGGCTTCAGCTACTTCTGGAACTAACGTACCTTGCTTAACCCCTTGAAGAGCACCCAAAAATTCCCGGTTGAGTCTCGAACTATACCTCCAAATCCAATCTTACCAGAATCAGCAAATAGAGCAGCGTCGATGTTACATTTAATCCAACCGTGAGCAGGTTTTTGCCATTTAGCAGCCCCATCCAAATCAGTAAAACACCAATCCCTTAGTTCTACCACCTGCGCCATTTCCCATTGAAACAGTAAAGAGCTGCCTTGATTAATAATCTGAACCGGATTCTTGAATTTTTGGTTCCAGACTAAGTCATTTCTATTCTTCCAAATACTCCACAGCAACATAAACACTTGTTTCTTGAACTCGTTCGAAGCCGACTTCCAAATAATGTGCAGACAAGATAAAAATGACATAGAATTGGAAACATGCACAGGTACTGATACCTTTTCCCAAAAACTCTTAGCAACAGGACAATGGAAAAAAACATGAGCCAATGTCTCATTTTCCACATTACAAACAGGACAAAGAGGTGGCACCTGGACATGTTTGGAAATAAGACGTACCTTTGTTGGCAATGTGTCAAGAATAGCTCTCCAAATCATATTTTTAACCTTAGCAGGGATCCTCAATTTCCATAAACTCCTCCAGTCGAATAGATGAGAAAAGCTGAGATGATCAATTGAATTATTACACAGAGCTCTGTAGGCTGTTTTCACTGAGTATACACCCTTCTTACACTCAGTCCATTGCCAACAATCCCCTGAATGGCCTTCACTTAACGGGATACTCAAAATCAGCTTTTGATCTCTTGAATTGAAAAGATCCTTAATTATATCCTCATCCCATTGTAACAAATCAGTACGCATTAAGCTGTTAACAACAATATTTCCCATCCTTGACTGCGGAGACGTAATAAAAGCGTTTTTGTCCGGAACCCAAGGATCACCCAAAACCGAAATATTTTTCCCATCTCCAACTTTCATTCTACAATTACTCGCCACCAAATCTCTAGCAGCAAGAATACTCCTCCACACATAACTAGGATTTGACCCTAGAGAGGCATTGAATAAACCAGTAGATGGGAAATATTTAGCCCTGTACAGCTTAGACACAAGAGAATTCTGGTTAGTAAGCAATCTCCAAACTTGCTTCCCTAACAAGGCTAAATTAAACTCATGAATACGTCTAAAACTAAGACCCCCTTCGCTTTTATGAACACATAGCTTATCCCAAGCTAACCAATTAATTCCTTTGGAAGAATTAGCATTTTTTCCCCACCAAAACGAATTCATCATCCTCTCCAATTCCGAACACAATTCAACCGGGAGTAGGAAAATACTCATGGCGTAGATAGGCACAGCTTGAGCAATTGTTTTCAAAAGTATTTCCTTGCCAGCTCTAGACAACAATTTACCCCTCCAACCCTGCAGCCGATTCCAGACTTTTTCTTTGATGAAAGCAAAAATTTCTTTTTTGTTTCGACCGATCAAAGAAGGAAGTCCCAAATACGAACCATGATTATCCGTCAAAGAAACACTCAACAGACTGCATATATCATTTATCGCCT
The DNA here is from genome assembly GCA_016081115.2 of Rehmannia glutinosa. NCBI lineage: Eukaryota > Viridiplantae > Streptophyta > Magnoliopsida > Lamiales > Orobanchaceae > Rehmannia > Rehmannia glutinosa. The sequence goes on along the minus strand of JABTTQ020002955.1, from coordinate 51,447 downwards.
CAACACTTGTATTTTTACTAAAAGAGATAGCCGACTTTTGAAAATTCACAATCTGACCGGAAGCTTGAGCATACAAATCAAGACACATCTGTATCCTTGAACATTCTTCCTGGTTAGCTCTGAAAAATAGAAAGCTATCATCGGCAAAAAATAAATGAGACACACTCGGCGCATTTCTTGCGATCTTACACCCATGAATCCAACCTCTTTGCTCAAATCGCTTAATGATAGCCGAAAAGCCCTCAGCACAAAGAATAAAAAGATAAGGTGATAAGGGATCACCTTGTCTTAATCCCCTTACTGGAACAAAAAATTCTGATTCAAACTCCCCATGAATAATTTTATAACGCACTGTCGTAACACAAAGCATCATAAGATCAACCCATCTTGAATGAAATCCCAATTTGAGCAACATTGCCTTCAGATACATCCACTTAATTCTATCATAGGCCTTGCTCATATCAATTTTAAGAGCCGCCACACCGTGCTTGCCTTGATGCTTACGTTTAAGAAAATGATTTATTTCAAAAGCAACCATAATATTATCAGAAATCAACCTCTTGGGCACGAACGCACTCTGAAATTCAGAGATTACACTGGGGAGAATCTTTTTCAGCCGATTAGCTAAAAGTTTATAACTTATATATATCATATCATATCCTTTTTTTAGTACAATGGGGGATTTGGGGAGGGGACACACGCACCTGTATGAGATCGAACTCGGGTCATTCACTCTTACAATACATGTCTCAACCACTAGAGCACTAGGTTGATCTCATATCATATCATATCTTGATTAACAGTAAGTAGTATCTAGAAAATAAATGAGATAGTCTTATATGAGACCGTCTCATAGACATAAGTTCATGAGACGGATCTTACATAACACAAAAAATATGAGGCATTTTTATGGGTTTGGGTTTGGATTGAAATTCATTCACATATAAGATCCGTCTCACAAGATAATACCCATGAGACCGTCTCATACAAGTTTTGCCAAAATAAATATATGTGTAAGTTTTTAAATTGGAATAGCCAAAGTCAATGGTATGTTTCAAGTGTACGTGTGTAAATCAATCGAGTAGAGTCGAAGACATTATTCTTCAAATTTATTTGACCTTTTATCGAGTTTCGAAAATTGTATTTAAATATGGTTTAATTATTAATAGAATTGAGTTTCAACGATCGAGTTAAACCTAGATCGAACTAGAATAACTTGATATTTTAACTAGTTGACTTGATTTGCACTCATTATAAAAAAAATAAAAAAACAAAGAATAAGAAACTTACATAGTTACCTTTTATCTATCTAAATAGTAAAATATAAATAGATAAAATTTTACAAGTAACCAGCAATTAATACAATGTAATAAAATTATTATGATTTTATAAATAAAAAATCTTATCCAATTACAAATATCCTTACAAGTTCATAATATCATTTACAAAATTTGAAGAAAATGAAAGATTATAAAACATCTAATGTATAAAATGTATTAAAGAATGAAGTGTACAGAGGTGGTTTATATACATAACTTTAGGAGCTAAATATGTACAACGAATATCTTCGGAGATCACAATCGTCTTCATATCGGCTTCAATATTCTTAGGATCATGATCCTTATTGGCTGAGATCTTCACGTAATCATTCCATTTATCCTTCATATGTATTTCACTCACAAGATTTTATCAAAATCACATCACCCATCTTTAAGTATTTTAATATTCAACATTTCACAACAATTTAAAAAATATAAAAATTAAGTAAAGTAAGTAATATTCCTAAAAGCTGTCTGATGACTCTGATCCCTTTATGATCGGGGCAAAAGTCTACCACTTGGCACATATTAATGAATTATTAAACCTATGAGAATATAAAACGAAAATTAAAACGTGACATACTAATCTTCAAAGGCATTATCATAAACCACGTTAATTATATAATAATCCATAATGATGCTAACACGTGTATGGAAACTTACTATAATTAAAATGGCAATGCGTTCCTTTTTAATAGCTTAAACATAAAATAAAAGTGATATTCTAATATATTAATAGAGTACTATTTCAACCAATTATAGACTCTTCTCCTCACAACTCCATCATTTAAATATTTAGTGGTCAAGGATCATGAGATGCATTTGAGATTTAGAGAAAATTATGTACGCTTTTTTTGAAGTTTGGTATAAATACAGATAAGCCTCCTCAAATTTTCAAAATTAACATTACTACAAGGAAAAACTAAGTTACCTACATAAAAATTAAGTAGTAAATATTAAGATAATTGTAAAGTACAGTAAAATTGTTGTAGGTGAATATTTACAAATAAAGTCAAAAACTATTGATGATTACCTACAATATTTATTGTAAATTAAAAATTGTTGTTGATTTGTTGGTAATTGGTTTTATTTTATTAATTAAAGATTAGACTAAATACATTACAACTATATACCCTAATTACAGTTAGAACCATATGGTTTATTATAGTAACATAACTAAATATATTAAACATGCATATAAAGACTCTTCTATATTAAATTAGTCAAAAAGGAAAATTCCAAAACATTCAAGTTCATATCCACCATGCTATACTTCATCTAAACATACCTTCTACTTAGCCTTACTTTAAGGGTGCATTGGATGGGGGAATTTGGGAGGAGAAATTTGAAATCCTTAACTAAATTCACACTAGTAATCGCGAAGATTATTTTGGCAGGCAATGCTTGCTCGTCTTGAAGCTTTGGAAAATGATAATGCTGGATTGGAGACAGTGCAAGTTGACGAGGATGATGAAGCCTCCCTTGACGATGATGATCAAGGTCAATCACCTTGTAGTTAACTTTTTGCTGATTAAAGTGAAGTATTCCAATAAATGCAAATTGCACACGTTCATGGGACAAACCCCTAATTGGAAGTCATTTTCTGTCTAGTATCTTGAGTAAAGATTTGTTTGATCTATCACATCATTTATCATTCTTCAGCATTTTGAACTATAGCTGTTAATGTTATGAGTAACTTTTGAAGTAGTGCTAATCATTGTATGTATTAACTGAATAAACTTGTGTGTTACACAATTAGTTTTAGTCTTTCTTTATATTTGACACGTTTTACTGGCATTGTTTCCACTCCTCATTCCCTCTTTTATCATGAAACTCCTAAGTTTAATATCTTCTATTTACATTGCACGGTTACCTGATGTAGATTTTGGATAAGTTCACATGCATCTAGTTCTGACTTCCACTTCCATATTTCAGTAATCATTCGCTTTTAGTCATAGTGTAAGTGCATGGTTGGATATCACTCACGAATGGGGATCTCCAGGTCAATCTTTCCATGACGAAAAACTTGTACCTAAAATCTTTGTTTTGATCAAAATAACTCCTAGCTACTTGGGTTCAAAATCCTGTTGCATGCATGCTGGATGAGAAACTGTCCAGGTAAAAAAACAGACATATAAAAATGTATATTGTGTCAAGTGATATTCAATAACATAATTATACACATCGTTAGAGACTTGGAGGTATGGACGTTCATAAACATGCATCTCATGTATATCTGCATTTCAGCATTTATTTCAGGTATTTCCTGCAGTTATGTTCGAGATTTGGTCGTTCTCTAGTACTTATTATAGTACAAGGGGGAAATAAAGTTTCCTGCAGGTGAAGGATTACTGATCCGACTGATTTGGGCTGATCCACTACATTTTAACGACCAAATTTTTAATTATATAAAAACTTCAAATGACCTTCATTATAAGTAGATTAATGATTATGGATAAAGTGGTATTGAACGGCGTACAATTAGTTATACAATAATGCACTGTTAGATATAAAATGGTGTACAGTCAGTTATTAAATGGTGTACTGTTTATGACATTTTGCTAGTTACTATTATGTCCTTTCCACATATTTATTAATTGATAAATAAGTTATTTTTAATAGTAATCTGGACCATTGAACAAAATGTGTGAATTGATAGGATTAATCCACACTGCCACACGGTAAGAGGTTGTCATACGAGATCCCATCCCTATACATACATATATATTTGATAATCTTATTGTAAGAAATGATTACCAATCTCTTCTTTTTTTTTTTTCTTTGAAAGCAATTAGTTGCTTATAAAATCTAGACTCGTGAATTTCCCAATGATCTCAATGTCATGGATAGAGCTATCAAAATGGGTCGGTCCGCCGAGTCAAGCCCCCCCCGCCCCACCTAAGGTAGGGAAATGAGTTAAGTGTTTAGTAGTCTACCTCTAAACGGGCTAGCCCCGGGTTTGGCGGGGCGGTCGGTGGGCTGGCCCTAACGAAAACAAAAAAAAAAAAAAAAAGTGGAACAAATAAGATGAAATATAAGAAAATAAATAGTATAATTGATATTTTATATTTTTATCTCTTATAAAAGTGTATATAATATTTTTTTAAAATATGTATTTGTCATCCATTATTATATTTAATTCATTAGAATTAATAATATGCATAAAAAAATATTTTCTATATTTTTTGTTTTTTTGGTGGGCTGGCCCCCGCCTAGCCCGCGGTGGGTTGGGTTGGGCCAGCATATTTCTGACATGCCATAACAAGCGCGACGCCCGCCCGCCCGGCTCACTTTTTTTGACAATTTCTAATCATTGGCGCAGTCTTTCGCCCCACGCGATGCCCGTGCACAAAGTGTCCCCAGTCATTCATGGCCAACTTATCCATCAGGACAACCAATGGTTTTCCCTTGCCATGGGCTCATCAGGAATTCGGTTTAAACATCCGATTAATTTGGTTATGGATGGTCAATTCACTTCTTCAATGTCAAGTCTAAGACTAGCGACAAGCTCCCCGAATTTAACCGGGTCAATCTGCTGGAACATCTGAAGAATGGTCATGCACGAATACAGCAAACCAACCGATTGAAACCACATAAACAATCATTTTTAACACAATCCACCAATAGTTGCAACAAAAGACACCTCAGTATCAAGGGCGTGACATCAATCTCTCCTTTTTCGTCCAAGTGAAGTTAAAAATATATCAGCCCCTTCCCCTACACAAACGCAGGGGGAATATTTTATTAAAAAAACAAAATGAAAAGAAAAAAAGCTTCAACTAAGAAGACTGGCAGGCAGACAACAGAGTAGAGTGTGTAGGGAGATGAGCGCATCAATTGGGCATAGTAGCACCCCATTGACGCGAGGAGTCTTACTGCATATAAATGCCACAAAATGGGGGCCCATTCCAAATCAAACTTCCCATTTCTATTCTCTGTCTCCTTCTCTAATAGCCCCAACTACTTGCGAGCATCAAGAAGAGGAGCAGTTGCATCAATGTCTTACGACAAACAACTAGCCGCTACCAAGAAAGCTGCATCTCTCGCTGCTCGCTTAAGTCAGGTCAATTATATCAAGCTTCTACCTCCTTTACTCCCCTCTCCGCCAGTTTTAGGCCAATACTTGTCTGTTGTAAATCAGTGGTTTCTGTAAAAAAAAATTGTTTATATGAAATCTTGGTGAATTTCACGGAATGCTCAGATGTGGAAAAATTATTTTTGATGAACTTAAGTAATAACCTGATGAATAGACAGCTTCTTTTGTAGAATGACCGAGTATAAAAGAAATGTAAATTGGTTGGTGGATTGCGGATTGGGATTTGTTTGTTTCTTTGAAATATCTACTACATGTTTTTAGCTGAAGAAGTGTAGTTTTTGAGCATTTGATTTCCACTTTTTTGTTGTTATATCTGGCTATCTGGCTCTGTATTGAACATAAGAAAATAAAGTTATGTCAGCTGATTTCTATGAAATTTTAGGAGGATATGGGAGAGAAGAATAAGAAGCAGGACCATGAGTTAAGACGAATTTTGATTCCACAAGAAAATATTCCCCGACTTAGATCTATTTGTTAATGTGATTCAAAGAAGTAAAATTTGTGAGCACATATAGGGTAAAAATGTCGAGACATTGGAAGTCAAGGTTGGAAAGTTTGCAGCAGTACTCTGTTTTTGTTGATAAATAGTCAGAGCTATATAATAGCATAAAAATACTTCCCATACCAATTTCCTCAATTCATTTCAGAGATTATGTTGGAATCAGTGCAGATTTTTGTCAAAGCTTGCACCTGAATGAGCCTGCTAATTTCTGCCGTACAATTATGTTACTAAGATATGTTTTTCTGCTTCACTCAACAGAAGGTTTCAGACGGCTTTGTTGCAATCTGATGTCCATTCCAAATCTGATAAAAGTCCTGTCACAGTGGCTGATTATGGTATGTTGTTGCTATTTAAATGAGTTCATTTAGGCTACTGTTGTTGCACTATGATTATGTTATGTTATTGTCATTTAAATGAGTTCATGTAGGCTATTGTTGTTGCACTATCTTTTAACAGATATCGAGTTTTGTGGCAATGCAGTTTTCTTTTGTCCTTTTTAAAGTAAATGAAATCACCCAGTGGGTTGCTACATATACAGTGCGAAGACATATGTTTAAGCAAACATAGAGAGAACCAAATGATGGTCTCTTGTACTTACTTAAGATAACTAACCTACTTTATTTGTCTGGCCTATGGATGTCAAGGCATCCCACCTGAGACTATGTAAAATGGGCCGGCATGTAATCATTCTGTTGTGGGATTCACTTTTCCTTCCTCTAGCTCTCTCTTTGATACATGTGAGTTTTGTAGTGTCTTAAGCGAAAATCAATCAGAAACATTTAAGTGGGTTGTTTTCCGTCACATTCCAAGACCACATAGCAGTTTGTAGCATGGACGACAATGAGACAACCATGTTGCATTGTTATATAACAAGTACAAGGCTGAGGGTCAGTTGTCATTAAAATTTTTATAGCATTGTTTATTTTGAAGAAAAATCAGTTGTTGTAGGGTGTTGCATACTTCTGCCTAAACTACTTTGGAAACTGAAGCATTTAGTTCGTTTGTATGATTTTTAATCACTTTTTGCTTGTATGTTGTCATGCATTTAATATATCAGAATTTGAATTTAAATTGAACTTGTATTTATTCTGCAGGTTCACAAGCCCTTGTTAGCTTTATTTTGGAGAAAGAGTTGCCATCAATTCCATTTTCATTAGTAGCTGAAGAGGTATTCATAGAACTCACTGGTTTCAACTGGTGGTTGTAACAATTTAGATTTGTCAGCTTATTATTCTGTTGGTGTGGTCTACTGAGGCTTTCCATTTCATTTTCATTTTATCGATTAGCCTCTCTCTTTTTCCTCTTGATCTCTCTCTATTTCTTTTCCCCCTTTCTTGAGTAAATTTTCCAATCCCTTTGTGTCATTAAAGGTGGTTGTTGTGTGTTGTTTTCTGTTTGAGCGGGCAATAAGATTGTTTTAAGTATTTTAGGACTCTGAAGACCTTCGTAAAGAAGAATCTAGAGAAACACTGCATCGCATAACGGAACTCGTGAATGAGACACTTGCTAGTCATGGAATGAGTGATATATCACCTATGTCTGACGAAGATGTGCTTATAGCCATTGACAAAGGAAAATCTGAAGGGGGTCCACATGGTCTGCATTGGGTTTTGGATCCGATTGATGGAACCAAAGGGTAAGTATGTAGGTTCGACCTGGCGATTGATACTTGATCCATGGATGCAATACTATTTTCTATTGATATGTGAATAGTCCCTTCACAAATGGATTATGAAAATTTGGACCTTCAATTATTTTCACGCGTGTTGTTTTACTCTTCCATATAAATTGGACATCCTATTATTAGAGATATGAAATTCAATGATTGTGTTAATCCTTGGCCCCACTTATACCTAGAGCAGGCTATTCCAGTTAACATGACCTATAAACAACATCCATAAGCCTTGACTTCTCTTGGAACATCAAATTCCCATAGTATTCTTTAAATTGGGGGAACTGTCAGGAACAAAGAGAAATTAATGTTTAGGTGAATTAGTAATTTTAATAACACAGGTTTTATGAAGTGTCTTTGTTTAATCTCATTTGTCCATTATTTTCTAACAATAGCCACACTCTCAATGCTTACAAAATACAAACTTCATTGATAACTTCAGCTTTTTGAACCATACACTTTTGTTTAGAATTTTTTTTTTTATATTGCCCAAGGAAAATCACATCTCTAACCAAAATTCCTCAGATATGTACCTAATGATAGTTATGCTATGTCAACCATGTAATACCTTGAAACACATGGTGTACCATTCTTCCTATTACTAATGCTTCATGAGTTTTATTGATCCCAGTTTATGTTTGCCAACTGTTAAAGTGGGTGTTAAAGTATGTCTTGAGCCTTGTGCTGTTGGAGCACTATGTCTTATTATATTTCCTATGTCTTGAGTCTTGTGTTGGTGGGCTCTAGATAGTGGGTAGTCACATTGCAGACTTCATTACTTTTGCTTTTACTCTTTAGGTGCCTATATATTGTGGCCTCATTGTACTCATTTGATACAACATATAGAATATATTGTGTTACTTCTACATGGCATCAGAGCCTCTTTCTTGGGGCCTGATTCTTTTTCTTTTTTTCAGACAGTAATCTGAATAGTGAACAGTAACGTCACTGTTCATTCTGTTTTTTTTTTTTTTCAATCAGGCACCGTGGACTGCCATCTTCACAAAACTGATTTTTTTTTCCAGTCAAATTCTCCAGTTCTGCTTGTCTCTCCTCTATTTTACCCTTATCTGTGTATCTTAGCATTTTCCAGTAACCATGCCTGAAGATGAAGTTTTAAACACTAAAAGTACACCTACTTCTCAGTCCAAGATTTATGTTCCAAACTTATCAGGTAATTTAGTTATTACCAATGAAAAATTAATTGGGTCCCAAAATTATCAAGATTGGTCTTCCGCTGTGGAATTATGGTTTATGGGTCAAGGTGTAGTTGATCATTTGACTACAAAAGCTATTAACATCCAACATGAAAAAGATGTTTGGGAAAGGGTTGATGCCCAACTTTGCAGTCTACTTTGGCAATCACTTTCCTCAGACTTAATTCATATGTTTCGGCCCTTCAAAACATGTTTTTAAGTATGGAAACAAGCTCAAGCATTGTACACAAATGATATCTCCCGTTTTTACTATGTTGTCAGTGAAATGTTCAGTATTAAAAAGTTAGAGATATCAATGGAAAATTTTCTAGGAAAGATTCAAGGGCTTATGGCTGAATTCAATAAGCTTATGCCTGTTGGTGGTTCACCGACGGAACAATTAGCTCAACGAGACAAGTTCTTTGTTGTCTTTTCTCTTGCAAAACTTGAACCAGAATTTGAACAAGTTCGTAATGGAATTCTCGGTGATGGATCCATCCCAACTACCCAAGAGATGTTTAAGAGGCTTCTTCAAGTCTCTTCTGTTTCCAAAGAAAACAATTCATCCTCCATAATAGAACACTCTGCTCTTGCCTCTCAATCTCAAAGTCGTCATGATAATAATAGAGGAAGAGGCCGAGGGGGAAATCGAGGTGGACGTGGTGGACGAGGCGGAGGACGTGGCCCTTTTCGTTTTTGTGATTTTTGTCACAAACCAGGACACACCTGAAGAATGTTGGAAGCTTCATGGAAAACCACACCACCTGTGGTTAGTATTGCTCAGTCTAAAACTGAAAGTTTAGTTAATACGGACTCAAGTACACATACCATCTCGAAAGCCGAGTACGAGGAGTTTTTACAACTAAAAGAAGCTCGGACCACAATTTTTCCTGACACCTCTCATACTGTTCCAGATCATCGTGTCCTAGTAAACTGGAGAGGCGAGTTACCACACCTTTTTCTTTGGTTCATACTGACGTTTGGGGGCCATGTCGTGTCTCATCTGTTTCAGGCTCTAAGTATTTTGTTACCTTTATCGATGATTTTCTCGTTGTACTTGGGTCTTTTTGATGAAAAACCGTTTTGAGTTGTTTGATGTATTCCAAAAATTCTATAATGAAATAAAAAATCAGTTTGGAATCTCTGTGAAGACCTTACGCAGTGATAACGCAAAAGAGTATTTTTCGGACCCATTTATAACTTTCTTTTCTGCACATGGAATACTACATGAATCTTCATGTGCTAGGACTCCTCAACAAAATGGAGTTGCTGAACGGAAGAATCGGCATCTTGTTGACACAGCCCGCACATTACTCATTCATCATAAGGTTCCTAAGAAATTATGGGGGGATGCTATTCTTCACTCATGTTACCTTATTAATCGCATGCCTTCTTCAGTTTTACAAGGAAAGATTCCTCTTAATATCTTACTCCCACAAGAAACTCTCCATAAGCTTCCATTACGAGTCTTTGGATGTACATGTTTTGTCCATGATACCGCCCCTGGGCGAGATAAACTCGATGCCAAGGCAGTAAAGTGTATTTTCATTGGATACTCTCGTTTTCAAAAAGGCTTCAAGTGTTATTGTCCTAAAACACATCGTTTCTACATCTCTTTTGATGTTACTTTCTTTGAGTCTACACCTTTCTCTTCTTCCATGTCCATTGACGAGTCTGACTTCATGGGAGAATCTACTGAAACTACAGAGATTCTTCCTACTCCTATCTTTGAGCATTTACCTCATATTGTGCCTGAAAGAACAGTGCATTTACCTACAACTCAAGAACAAAGAACTATTTCGCCATTCCCATACACTTACCAACGACGCAATCGTGAATTTCCCAATCCTCAAGAAAATGAATATCCTGGTGACTCATATTCCATGCCATCGTCATCACTCGGTCAAGAACCCGCACCTAATTCTCCCATTGCACAAAGGAATAGTACAAGGTCCACTCGCAATCTTTATCCTATTTATAATTTTCTTTCACATAAGCGTCTTTCTCCATCATATTGTGCTTTCATTACCAAACTTGTCTTCTATTTCTCGTACCTAAAAATGTCAATGAAGCACTAACACACCCAGGTTGGAGACGTATGCATGACCGACGAAATGGAAGCACTTCACTCTTTAGGAACTTGGGATTTAGTACTTTTACCGCCAGGAAAAAGTGTGGGTGGTTGTCGATGGGTTTATAATGTGAAGGTTGGCCCCGGATGGAAAAGTAAATAAGCTTAAAGCACGACTTGTTGCTAAAGGATACACACAAGTATTTGGTATTGATTACACGATACTTTCTCTCCAGGTGCCAAAATTGCCTTTGTCGTCTTTTTTTTCTTTCAATAGCCGCAAATTGTCATTGGCGTTGTCAGATCAATTGGATATCAAGAATGCCTTCCTACATGGTGATTTGGAAGAAGAGGTGTACATGGAACAACCTCCTAGCTTTATAGCTAGAACAAAAGCCAATTTGGTATGTCGCCTCAAACGCTCTCTTTATGGTTTGAAGCAATCTCCTCGTGCTTGGTTTGGGAGGTTTAGTGGGGTTGTTCAATTTGGCATGGTTCAAAGCAAGTTGAACTTTGTCTTCTATAGGCAATTAGCAGGAAAAATATATATCTTGTGGTTTATGTTGATGACATTGTTATCACAGGGGATGATACCGATGGAATAAACCTGCTTAAGAAGCATTTGTTCCAGCACTTTGAGACTAAAGATCTTGGCAAATTGAAGTATTTTCTTGACATAGAAGTTGCTCAATCCAAACAAGCATCTATGTTTCTCAACGAAAATATGCTTTGGATATACTTAAGGAAGTATGTATGGAAAATTGTAAGCCTTGTTGACACACCCACGGGATCCAAATGTTAAACTTCTTCCGGACAGACGGGGGAGCCTCTATCGATCCAGGAAGGTATCGGTTTAGTTGGCAAACCGCTTTATTTAACAATCACCCGTCCGGATATTTCATTTGCGCTTAGTGTAGTTAGTCAATTTCTACAAGAACCATGTGAAAGTCGTTGGGATGCACTACCCGAATATTAAAATATGTAAAAAGAAATCCAGGTAAAGGTTTATTGTATAAGGATCATGGTCATACAGAAATTGTTGGTTATACTGATGCAGACTGGGCTGGATGTGCTTGGGATAGAAGATCAACATCAGGATATTGTATTTTATTTGGTGGTAATCTTGTGTCTTGGAAAAGTAAGAAACAAACTGTGGTTGCACGATCAAGTGCAGAGGCAGAATACCGAGCAATGGCACTTGGGACGTGTGAACTAATATGGGTAAAACACCTTACAGAACTCAAAGTTTGTAAAGTTGGTCCTATGAAGTTGGTTTGTGATAACCAGGCCGCCCTACACATTGCATCCAATCCTGTTTTTCACGAAAGGACCAAACATATTGAGGTTGATTGTCACTTCGTACGTGAGAGAGTTGCCTCCGGTGATATCATTACCACATTCATTGGGTCAAATGATCAGCTTGCCGACGTCCTCACTAAATCTTTGAGAGGACCTAGGATTGAATATATATGTAACAAGCTTGGAGCATTTGATCTATATGCTCCAGCTTGAGGGGGAGTGTTAAAGTGGGTGTTAAAGTATGTCTTGAGCCTTGTGCTGTTGGAGCACTATGTCTTATTATATTTCCTATGTCTTGAGTCTTGTGTTGGTGGGCTCTAGATAGTGGGTAGTCACATTGCAGACTTCATTACTTTTGCTTTTACTCTTTAGGTGCCTATATATTGTGGCCTCATTGTACTCATTTGATACAACATATAGAATATATTGTGTTACTTCTACACCAACACACCTGGACTTGCTGTGCCATATTCTTGAATCACTCTTGAAATATTATGATCATGCGTGGGTTTGTTTTAAAAATCTTGGAAACAAGATAACTGGAGTTGTAGGATTAGAGTGACATTTGAAGGTTAAAAGTTAGTGGAAAAATGTTGTTGAGAGAACGTACAAATGAGAGGAAGTTTGAACTATCTCCTCTCCCTGAACTATGGATTTGGGAATCTGCATTTATATTGTATAATAGAAGTCTTACAAGCCATAGTACTGACTACCAGTGCTTGGATTTGCAGCTTTTTAAGAGGAGATCAATATGCTACTGCATTAGCATTGTTAGATGAAGGAAAAGTTGTACTGGAGTGTTAGCCTGTCCAAATCTTCCCTTAGCATCTATCGCCAGACGCGATCAGAGCATTTCCGAAGATAAAGCTGGTTGTCTATTTTTCGCCCAAGTTGATGCTGGAACATACATGCAAAGTTTAGATGGCTCCCCACCAACAAAGGTCAGAATTTCTTTAACCTTGACTTCGAAAAACCTTTTTACTGATACTTACACTTTTCTTTAACCTTGACTTCCAAATACCTTTTTCCTGATACCTACACTTTTCTATGACCTTTCGTGGTACATGTTAGTGCTATTGAAAATCCTGAAGAAGCATCCTTCTTTGAATCTTTTGAAGCTGCACATTCGTTGCATGACTTATCTAGCTTGATAGCAAAGGTACTACTCTCTTTTATTTCTAGATATGCATGTGCCACTATGTGAAAACACCTAACTTTGTTTTCCTTAATAGAAACTTGGTGTTAAAGCACCTCCTGTTAGGATCGATAGCCAAGCGAAGTATGGTGCTTTGTCTAGAGGAGATGGAGCAATATATTTACGGTTCCCTCACAAAGGTTACCGAGAAAAGATATGGGATCACGCACTGGATACATGGTCGTTGCGGTGGGTGGATCACTCTTATTAATTCAAACATTATTCTCGAAACCTTTGTTTGTATGGTTGCACAGTCTTGTATGGTTATGTTTTCATGGACCATTTCCTGTTTCTAGTGTTTAATAATGAATTTTGAGATTTTTTTATTAGTTTTCATGTGAAAACTGGAATTATGTTTGGATGAATGAATGAGAATGAGTTTTATGTAGGTTTGGAAATGAGATTATGTTTGGTTGAGTAGTTTTGAAGTAGTATTTTATGTATATAATATTTTAACTGAATATATAATATTATATTTGTAAGATTGTAGGTGGTGGATCCCATTAGATATATATAATTAAAAAATAGTAATATTTTAAGTACATAAAGTTGGTAATAGAGTGTCCCACATATATAATTGGATAAAAAATGAGAATACTTGATTGATGAGTGATGTAGGGTAGTGTATAGGGTTGAGAATTAAAATTAAAGGTTTGAGATGTTTTATGTGAAAAATGGAAAGTGAAAATGATGATTTCTACTGGAAAATTTATAAACAAACATGATTCTATTTCTATGAATAGTTGGAAATTGGAAATGGGCCCTTGGAAACAAAAACAAACAAGACCTTTGTTTTTATGCGGTAACTATTGATTTTCAAACTAATATGTTCATATCAAGGTAATTAGAGCTTTAAACTAAATTAAGTTCAGCAGTAAATAAGGCCATGTAGAATAAGCAAATTGTATGCTCGCCCATTCCCAACTTCTCTGGTGGTTTCTTTACATTTTTTATAATGTTGATTTTGTATTTTACTGCTTGTGCATGTCATCCATTATTTATTGCATCCTAATTTCCGTGTAGTCAACACGACCTGCAAAATTTGCTATGCTTGCGTCTTTTGCAGGAGATTATTTCATGAAAGTGGAAGCCAGTGTTCCCATTCAGTTGCATAAAAATTAGCCATTTGAAATTCGCAATCTTTTTACATGCATGAAATATACTTACGAGCATTCTGAATCATAATGACTGGGAGAATGTGGGTTAGGCAGTGTAACTTGGTTACTAGTGAATGTATTATAAAGGTGTGACTATTGAACCCTTGTAAATAACTAAGGGGTAGAAAGTTTTACGAGATCTTGGGTAACTGATAATTATGCATGTTAAAGGAGATCTTGAGTCAAGAGAGATATAAATAATATATACACTAGTCCAGAAAGATTAGATTTTATGCAAGTGTTGTCATTACTTTTGAGGTTTAGAATGTAGTTAGCCTTCAATTCGGAGAGACAACATACTTCCATGAAATGGTCACCAGAAACAAATTTGATTATATGCAATTAACGGTCAAAACAATTTAATTTGTTGACTAGATTTGAATAACAAAAATGTTGGAAAAAAGATTTGCTTATGTTTAACAATATGTTACCATGTTGGATTTTGCAGAAGCTGGAGGTGTTGTCACAGATGCTGCTGGAAATCCTCTGCAGGACTTCTCTAAGGGTAGATATCTTGATCTTGACACAGGAATAAATTGTGACGAATCAGAAATTGATGCCTGCTCTCTTGAAGACTGTTCAAGAGTCCATTAAGGAGAAATCTTCGTCTTTCAATAAGTGACGATGGACTGGGTTTTAACAACGGGCAGATTTGTTGTTCGCTTGGTTTCATTTTATTCATGCTCTTTCTTATTGCAGTAACAAAAGAAATTCTGGAAATGATGCACCATGTTTGAGACCTTTTCTCAATAAATGAACCAACCCAGTCTTTCTTGATCCTTTTCTTAATACTGTATATGCCTTATTTTTTTAGTTTTGCCCAAACAGTATTGATGCTTAAATTGTTTCTTCAAGTTTCCGTGCAATGTTTGACATGTCTCTCTGTGGTGCAGCAGCAGTGAAGTTTATCAAGTTAAATTGCAAACTTTACAAAAAGGCTGTTTGGCAGCAGTCTATTTTATGTTCCATAAGGTATTTCAATATAACAAGCGACAACAAAGTACATTCATTTAATTGAAATGTCAAAATAGAACAGAGAATGGGGCAGAATTAGATCGAGTTTGACATGCTCGTTGGTGAAAAGGCTCCTCAGGGGGCACATAACAATAACACAAATGCAGTCAGTTTTTTCCTTAAAAAGAAGAAAGAGAGAGAAAGAAAGAAAGAAAGAAAGAAAAGATGAGAAATTACAGTGGTGACATGCTGACAACATATATGAGCTGTATATTTACCGTACTAGTGCCTCCATCTCCAAAATAAGTAATTGTGCACGCCTCTCTTCCAGTCTTTAGTGAATAAGCAGCACCAACAGCATGTGGAATTTGAGTAACCACCACAATGATTCATAGGACAAAATCGAAAATAATTTGTACTAAACATTAATAGGGATAATTGCAAAAAGATCCTGAGAAAAATCCAGAGATATTTCAAAATTACAAAAAGCTCCGTTTGATTTTGGCATAAATTTAATAAAGTAACTATAATATCTCGATAAATAACAGGGGGTTTTTGAAATATTTTTGTTTATGAAGGGGGAGAATGTAAGATGAAAATGAGGTAACTATAAATAGACCAACCCCTGTGCTCGCAAAGTATAAATAGAAATAGAACAACCCAAAATGGTAATTTTCCCGTGATCTCTGCCCAGCATATTCAACCACAAAACTTGCTATCCATCTTTATAACACAATGCAGAACAGATCATTTGACTGGTCTTTTATCCATTACAACCTACACAGCAATACAAGTAACTATAAACTGTTCCATTCTCAAGAAATCTCAGTGAACCTGGGCTGGGCTATGATTTTGTAAGAGAGATGGGCCTATTTGGCCCAACATGTTAGACCGGCCCATTGTATTTTTAAAGTATGGGTCGGACTTGGTCTCCAAAAATGGCGACCCAATGGATTTTTGGCCCAGCCCTATTTTCCCATTTGGCCCGGCAGGCCAAAACCGGGACGGCGCATTTGATATCTCTATAGTTGGGTGAGGAGTTGACATCTGAGTTATTAAAAAGATGAAAAAATAAAAACAAGCTAGCTATCAATCTCCAAAAGACTGAAGATGATAAAAAAAATAAAATAACAAATTTGATTTGGCACCCATCTAACCCAAGAAATCCCATTCACCTTTGCACGTTGTGTGGCCTGCAAACATGTTAGCCACACATTGAATAAACTTGACTGAAACCTCATGATCTTGAATAGTTCCATGTGTTTTGATTGTTAAAAATCCAAAATCAAGAAACCAACTTAATTTGCACCAAAATGGCCAGGAACAAAGACAAGCTTTGGTGGGGAGTCATCCGGAGAAAGCTAATTTTCCGATCATATCATCATCATCAATCTTCTCACAACAGCAACAATACCAATAATATCTTTGTTCTTCATACCAACATTAATGGAAGCTTCAACAGCAGTAATAGTATTACTACTCAACATGTCGAAAATGTCGGTTCAGATTTCCTGTCCAGGGAAGACCTTGCCGCCATCGCCATCCAAGCATGCTTTAGGGGCCATCTTGTACGCATACTACCTATCTACTGTTGAACATTTAGCTTTATATATCATGATTGACCTGTAAGTGTGAAGTAGTTATAAATATATATATATATATATATATATATTTACAGGGGAGAAGGGCATATAGAGCACTGAGAAGCCTGGTGAAGCTACAAGCTGTTGTTCGTGGAGTGATAGTAAGAAGACAGGCCCGCATAGCTCTCCACTGCATGCACGCCCTTGCTCGCCTTCAGATCACTGTTCGAGCCCGTCAGCTCCTACTCAATAATTAATATTGATATTATTTTGTTTTTTTACTTCTTTTTAACGTTGCCATATATGATTACTTCAATGTTGCTTGCCTTAAAAGGATATGTATATATCAATATCATCTGTTGTGAATACGATAATGACATAGTACATTCTTCCGCCTGGCAAGGGAGTGGTTACTACCTAAGAAATATATAATTTAACAGTGCTATTTATGGTTTTAATTGCCACTTCACGGAAATATATATAAGTGTCAAATAAAGCCCCAATCATGCCTCTCTAACATTGATGAAAGATATCGACTTACTTGTCAATTTTGTTACAAAGAGAACAACACATTTGTGGATCTTTGGCAATAATTGTATAGGTTTATTACAAATCTGTGGGAATATTGAGAGAATATGTATTTGCATATGTTTGTCCAACAACATTACAAGTAGAAGTGGATGGCAAAAACATTCCTCATACTCGTAAGTACAAATAAATGGTTCAAGGAAATAGGTATATTCACATATGTTGAAATATTAGGTAGAAGACGACGAATTTTAGTAAAGTTTTGATGCATTTTTCACAGAGAGTGAATGTGCTTCACTTTCTGAATAGCTTCCTTTACCTTCTTTGATGGTTCTTCATACAAAAATGAAGGGTTATCAAATTCTGGAGCCAAACTAGGTTCCCCAAGAAACGCACGGAACGAGTCTGCAATGGAATGTGAAAGAGAAGACAGGTTATAACCTCCTTCCAAGAAAAAACACAGCGACCACCACATAAATCTCTTGCCAGTTGCTGAATGTTCGCAGCTAGCATGTAATACGTTCCCGTCGTGAATTGCAGATTTGCTAGTGGATCCAACACATGAGCGTCGTATCTGGAAATATTAGTTGCATGTATGTGAGAAGGGCAATCAAGGAGAAGAATGATAATAGTTAGTTGCACACAAAATGCTACTCAACAGTATCAAATACGCCAACTTCTGATTTCTACTACGATAAATCACTTCTTCGAAAAGCAAAACTTTTTTCAAACACTCCCTAATTCTCCCATGGAATCACTTTTGGGTTATTGATTTTCGAGTATCTGACCTATAGGCACTTCGCTGGTTTGGTACCTGATATTTCCAAGTTACCGATTTAGTACCCATACTTCACTTTTTTTTTTATATATTGGTACCTATTCACTTTTAAGGACGAAAATACCCCCAATATTTTTTAATTTTTTAAAAAGTTAAGTTTTGATTAGAATCATTAAATTTAAAAATAAATTTAATTACAAAATAACTTATTATTATTTTAATTATTATTAAATTCTTAATTGTAAAAATAAAATAAAATAATTATTTTTTTAAAAATTCGATTTAAAAATAATTAAAAATTAATATATTAATAAAAATTCTATAATTTTCTAATTTACTATCTTAATTTTAATTTTGAATTATTTAATCTTCATTTTAATTTTTAAATTTAATTAACTAAACTCATTTTTCTTTTAAATTTTAATTTATGTTTATTAATTTATTAAATTAATGTAATAAATTTTATTTTTTCAAAATATTCATTAATATTTTTAGAAACTTATTTTCAATTTTTATTAATTAAATAAATTAAAATTTTAGTTGATTTTATAATTTTAAATAAGTATACTGATTTTTTAGTATATTTATGTTTCTTGAGGGCATTTTCGTCCTTAAAAGTGAATAGGTACCAATTTATAAAAAAATGTGAAGTATGGGTACTAAATCGGAACTTGAAATGTTAGGTACCAAACCAAAGAAAAGTGCCTATAGGTCGGTACTCAAAAATCAATAACCAAAAATGATTCCATGGGAGAATTAGGGAGTGTTTGAAAAAAGTTTTGCTTTTCGAAGTAGTGATTTATCGTAGTAGAAGTCAGTAGTTGGCGTATTTGAAAATAAAAGCTGACAGGTGATTAAGCTAATAGAGAGTGTGGTGAATAAGTTGTTAAAGAGATTTCACATATTTCAAAATGAAATCAGAAGCAGAATCTAAAACACTCAATCAATCTCCTTCTGCTTTTAGATTATGATTAGGGATAATTACAAAAACCTCCCTCAGGTTCGGGCTAATTACAAAAAAACCCAGAAAATTTTCAAAATTACAAAGAACCACTTGAGGTTGACTCTGTCTTTAATATTTTCCCTTCATAAACAAAATACATTCAAAGACCCCCATGATAGTTATAGAAATAATTATAATTACCCCCTTAAATTTAAGATAAAAGCAACTAGAGGGAGCTTTTTGTAATTTTGAAACATCTTCGGATTTTTTTGTAATTAGCCCAAACCTCAGGGGGTTTATTGTAATTATCCCTTACGATTATATTATACAAAATTGAAACAAAAGTTGACATTTAAAAACATTAAAAACTTCTTTTTTAGCCAAAAACTAACAATAACTTTGGTTAAAAGTTTGCAAACACTCCCTTAGTCAGAAAAATAGTGTCAATAATCGAAAAGCACATGGGTTATCAGAAAGTTCACGTTGCAGCAGCACGTACCCAGCTGAAACGAGAATTATATCGGGCTTGAACCTCTGAGCACAAGGTACAATAACTTCATCAAAGACACTTTGCATTGCTTTATCACCTGATCCTCCTGGTAAAGGTAGATTCAGCGTTGATCCTTCACCATCTCCAATACCTATCTGATTTATTTTACCAGTACCAGGATAGCTCCCATCCTACATTGAGTATAGATATAAGTGCATATAATTTGAATAACTTCACTGCAGAATTGGAACAGCAATAGAGTTACATGAAATAAGTAAGCAAATTCAGATCCAGTGCAGCAAAAGCAAAGCCAATTTATACATACCCAGATAAGGGGATCTCCAGACTTTACCATTGTCCTTAGTTCCACTTCACAATTTCTAAAATTTTAACATAAGAGCTCATGTATTTGACTAAAACTAATTTAAGCATCTTTCACAAGGCTAAGCAACAAATTGAAGTCAATGAACCCAAAATGCTAGCTGATATTTCTTTAGAAGTTGTCCAATGTAATGTTCGAACAATCAAGAGGATATGACGTGTGCAGAAGCAAACAAGCATCCTTTGAATATAATAACGAGGAAATTACTATTCGTGTCTTTACACTTTAACATATAAACTTTTTTTGTGACATTTTACCATATGAATTATGTACATTTTTGCACTTTGCCCTATTTGAACAGTTTTACCCCTAAAGTTTCGGTTTTTCTTAGAATAATAGAGATAGTCCAATACGACTATATCAAACCCATCAATTGCATATAAAAATTTAATAATTCTTTAAATTCATACTTTGTTTAATCGGAATTTAGTCGGGTATTAGTTTAAGTCAATTAGCGATGAAAATTTATAATTAAGTCGCCAATGTAAAAAATTTAGCAATATATACTTTTTGTTGGTAATGATAAATTAAAATTTAATTAAAAAATAGTATTTTAAAAGAAAAAAACGTTAAAGTTTGAGGAAAAGACTTTATTTTTCATTGCTAAAGTTTAAATAAAAAAACAATTAAATAGTTAGCGACCAAATAAATCCATTTGCCGCAATTTTTTATTTTAACATTATCAATGGTTGTTTGTTGTTTCGCAGCAAATTGTTTTGAAAAAGAGAGATTAATTTTATGTAAAAGAATGATACGCCATTTGTTAAGGGACAAAAAAGTGGGAGTTTTTTTCCTTCCAATGTCTCCCACTTTTCTCATCAATTTATCTCTATTGCATCTCTCTTCTCGGGAGCTACCTAATGTTAGAAAAATTCTCAAATAATATAAAAATTCCGGTACAATTTTTACTTTTTTTGTAGTGTTGGTACGAACAATACTATGCCTCATTAAGGTTGGGCGAGGAATAGTCATAAAATTGCGTGTGGTTGCGCTGTTGAGTAACAACCTCAAAATCGCTAGAATACCCAACTACATTCCGTTTAAACAAGATATGAAGACTATTACTTTCTTTATATAGAAGCTTGATGGGTCCGATATGATTGTAATGGTCTATTTCTTTTAATCTAAGAAAAATAAAGCTTTAGGAGTAAAACTGACCATATGGTAAAGTGTAACAAAAATAGAGTTCATATGGTAAAGTGTAACAAAAATAGTTTAGATGGTAAAGTGTAAAAACCCGAATAGTCAGAGGGTTTAGTGTAATTTCCTCTATAATACCTTGAGAGCAAGCATTTAGATAACCAGGCTAGCTATTAGCTAATGACCAAAAAAATGATGTCAACTAATATCATCACTTTTTGGTCAATGTCATATGGTTAAAAAGTCATAATTTGGCATCAAGTTTCCAAGAATGTTACTAAATCAACAAATATAATGTAACATAAAATGTAGCTTACAGACTAAATAATAGAATGGCTTACCTGGTGAGTAGAAAGGAAAAATATATCAGGGTCATCATAGAAGGCATCGTTGGTTCCATTCCCATGGTGTACATCAAAATCAATGATAAACACACGCTTCAATCCATGTGCACGTTGAGCATAGCGAGCAGCTATAGCCACATTTCCAAACACACAAAATCCCATGGGTCCAGTTGGGACAGCATGATGACCTGGCGGTCGTACCAAAGCAAAACCAACTGGTGGATCTTTCTTGACTTTTGATGCTGCAACCTGCATTTATCAGTCCAAGAAATAATCAGAATTTCCGAAAGGGCCTATATACATCTCAAAAATAATATACAGGTTAGGACACAAAATTCAAACAAAAAAGTGCGACAAGAAAGATCATCATTAAGTGAGTAACGTCTTAAGATTGAGACATCACCACTGCATCCACCAATGAAATTCCAGCTCCAGCTGCGAATAAAGACTCCTGGAAGGTCTGTATTGATTCAGAATGCCAAAAGGAAAAGAGTTAATTAATATGGTTGAGGAAGATCAGTAGCTCATGAGTCAAGCTATACTGAGCGTCAAGAACCAGCAGGAAAAAAAAGTAAAAAAAAAAGACCCGAGTAGATAAGAATATGATCCCGAATGAGGTGATAGTTTACTGTACTACACGTCACACACAATTCGAAGTTACATATCAGAATATAGACGAAAAGCAACAAAGAAAAATGCATTAAATATTTGAGGAATTCCAGTTTATCTCCAAGCATATAATACTTTCTCACATATACTCACTCTTCTACAGGAAAACGTATTTCATCTGAATATTTATATGCATGTGCTCAAGGTTAGAAATGCCAGAAACTTCAAATGAGATTTCAAAAGTGTCTCTCACTGTGGGAGTAGCGTAAGTTGGTCCAGAGCTTTCGATGAAAATAAGTCCTTGTTCCGAAGCCTGGTCCATTGCCTGTAGAGCACGAAGAAGTTGCAGATGAGTGCATTTGACATAATAACATGAAATAGTAACTTCAAATTTCTTGTTCAAAAAGGACAAGATTCATGTTCCTTGTGCCATGGTTATGTGAAACGCACTCAAGGCTCAAGCCATATTTTGGCAGGCCTCATGCCTAATAAATCAGTGATGAGGAATGCAACATCGCATGCCGAAGGGATTTGACGCAAAGATGAGGCATATTAGCATAGACAAAGTATATTGCTTTAATTAATGCCAACTGGTGGCATTTATAAAAATAAAAGTTGAAAAAAAATGCATATATGAAGACAGAGAAGAGTGTCACAAAGTCGACTAACAAAATAACAGACAGTAGAGAACTAATTATCTTAACAAGCATTCCAAAATGATCCCAAGAAAGTGTTGCATGAAAAGGGTAAAAAAAGGCTACAGATAAAGTTAAGAAAGCAATGCAAATTGTTGTAAATACTTCCATCAATTATAAGTGGCATACTTAGATATCCGAAATCAATTTAACAAGCCTGTGTGAGGAAATAGATATTAAAAATCAATGTGTAAGTGTACCTTCTCAAGTCCTAATACATATGCTCTTTCATGAACACATGCTATGTCATCAATTGTAGCGGGTCTGAATTTATTAAGTTCAATAATCTCTGAGCTCCGAAACTGAATCACAAGATAGAATAATGGATCAGAAAGTATAATATCAATCTCTGAAGAGAAAATTACAAATTCGCTATATATTATTGCAAAATAAATAAATAAAAATATGTCATGCTATAAATTTAACCTCACTTTTCTCATGATAATAAATAAAACTAATTTACCCACATTAAAGAAAAGAAGAAATAAAGGGAAAGATTTGTGCCATGTGATTTAGAAAAAACTAGAAGGAACTGAAAAAAGAACACATTTTTCAGTTACTATACATCAGTGTCTTTAACAATTTGGTAAACTAGAGCAGCTTTACCAGCCCAACTTATAATAAAGGGCTAGAAAGAAGACAATAATCTGTCCAGTTGACAATGAATTTCAACTTCCTCTTTCTGCGGCTCAACTGGACCATGAGCATTTGAGCATAGAGTTGAATGAATTACCAGGATGAGGCCAAAATCAAAATCAAGGTCCAAAACACATAAGATTCACAAATATGGACCTGGTTGACGAAAGAAGTAACTGAAACATATAATAATTAATATCAATTTCTTGAGTCAAAATTCTTTACAAATAGGCTACCACAGCATATCCAACCATTTTCTTTTCCATGATTTAGTCTAAAGGAGCTGGTACATATTCCCAACAGAAGTATGATATTGCAACTTCACCATAATCATTAGAACATACTTTGACTAGTTGAGAGCAAGTCAAATTTAGAGAATCAAACTAAACTATCTGCGCTTAATCATTAGAACATACTTTGACTAGTTGAGAGCAAGTCAAATTTAGAGAATCAAACTAAACTATCTGCGCTTACTGCCACTATTAATGTCATTACATTATCAGTTTTTCATACCTCTGACGTCAACCCCATCTTTTCAAGAGCACTGATGATGGAAGGAACTCTGGAATTGCATTCAGGGTGTGAGTCCTGATGGCATACAGAAAGAGAAAAGGATCAACGGAAGAAAGTTTTATACAGACGAACAAATCACCTTGAAAAGAATTGGAATTTGAAATTGTAAGCAGGGAAAATAAACAGCATAATACAGCTACACGGTGGTCAAACAGTTTGGAGAAATACTCAACAGAAAAGCAGCAGTGCATGTGCCCAAATTGCATGCCTGCTAGAGCATGACATATGCTGAACAAACCGCAACTTGATCTCTAGTCATAGAGTTGATGAAAAAGACTAAAATGATGATTTAGGTTCAATTAGAACAACTAGAAGTTATGTCAAAACATAACTACTTTCAGCGAGTTACGATTTCCTTCTCATATTTTGAAAGTGCTACCACTTTAACATATTGTTCTCCAAGATCATTCCTGCTTTTAGTTCTTCCTTTAATCATTTTCGATACTATGATTCATTACGTGTCATTGTGTGACATAAGAATAATTCATTTTGCATGATATTCTTCCATCATCATACTATTAGCATGAGGAGTAGGTAAGACCATAAGACCAAGTCAACAATGAATATGGTTGCAGTTATTTTTATATATAGGAAACTCCAAATGAAAGATAGAAACAGTTCAGCTCAACATTAAAAGTACCAAAATCAGAGAATAACTGTTTGCTAATGACTAACATGCCTAGCAGAACCAATTCTAGCATCGTGGATAATCCAAACAGAAAACCTAAAATTTGGTTTTCTCCCCACCAAAAGATTTAAAACGAAAGCATAAATAGCAAGTGATTGTCAACCTTTTGTGAGCCATATGCCCTAAATAAAGCATAAGACGTGGACCTAAAAAGTTAACAAGGTGAATAAGGTACTTAAATCATATTCAATGGACTGATAATTCAAGATAAGAACTTAGACTCCAACAATCAAGTCAAACTTTTTCAGAGAGTAACTGGAGAAATCAAGGAACCATATAAAAGAATTATAAAGAATACAGGCAGAACATCCGCATGCATGAAACTATACATGTCCAGTGTCCATACCTTGTTATGGCCCATTGCAGGAGCAACTGAATATATCACTTTGCCACTGATTAAGTCTGTTTCGGAAGGCAAGCGAGGATTATTTTCTGGACTATTCAAACAACATTTAGAAACCCTTTTCTTCTGTGCAGAATATGCTTTCAAAAGTTTCACATTCTTCTCCAGAGATGCATTCTTTTTATCAAAACCATATGCAAAATGCTTCTTCCACCTGCATATGTGATGCGTATACTGGTAGAATATATCTCCTGCCAGGAACAAAAGAAATGTATCAGCACATAAAACAGAAATTCAAGTGTGAGTCGAGATCTAAAAAGGCTTACTGAAATATGATATTGCACAAAAGGGAAGAAGGATCCATTTTTATCATCATCACAAACTTTTTTGTAAAATATAAAAAAAAAGAATAACTTATGTATTAGACTTCAAATGACAACATCATCACCGTGAAAACCTATTTATGTGTCACAGTTGTCAAAGACCATAAATTACTACTAGCAAAGACAAATCCCAATGCTAGCCCAATAGAATGCTTTCCAGAAAACCTTTCTTGCCTGAAAGGAGACATGACAAATTCCACACCACATTTTAATGAACTGAACTCCTCTCTGCCTGAAGGTGTTTTCACAACTGTCGATCCTATCCCGATAATAAAAACGAGATCTTTAACCCACAAGGGTACAAGATAAGACCATTGCTCTTGAATTTTCAGAAACAACCATATTCAGAATACCCGCAGACATCCTCAAGTGACTTTATTTTCACCATTCAAGTGGTATCCAATTTCTCAAATTTTGTTTAAGGCAAATAATTAAGAAATTCGGGGAACCTGACTTACCTTCATTAGGCCCCCATTCAACATATCATTACTAATTCGGTTAACTTAATTAGACAAATGGATCCGATCAATTTGAAAATCAAGTGAAATATTCCATTGGCAGGATAAAGCAGATTCAATTTAACCCACCAAATATGGAAGAAAAACTAACTAATCTCTTTCCAGATTGATTACAAGTATAATCATAACCCGGCCTCATCCTCAGAATTCTTCCCTAAGTTTCCCAATTTAACCGAAAACCAGTGTTCTAAAAAGCGCTAGGCGCTAGTCGGGCGGCAGACTGGGACCTAGCGCCTAGGCGGAGCTTGGGCGGGGTTAGGCGGGACCTGCGCGTGGTTAGGCGGGGCCTAATCGTAAGAATAACGTAGGCGGACAAAGGGGGACCTAGCGCCTAGGCGGGGACTAATGGGGGCTAGGCGGAGATTTTTAGAATAGTGCCGAAAACAATAAACATTCCTAAAACACAAACATATGCAAAAGAAAGAAAATCTTTCAGTTTCATCAAACATCAAAGCTTTTAACACAAAATCATGAAATCACAGTAATCAAAAAACACCAAAAACAAAAATAAACTTCACAGAATTCAACCACATGCATTCAGAATTCAAATTAAATAAAGAAACAAAAATGGAAAAAAATCCAATAACTTCAGTGGATGACGTGAAAGAAGAGTACCAACACAAGATGGAGGGGAGAAGGTGCGAAGCTCCATTCAGCACCACACACACCAAAGATAAAATTTCAAATTTACAAAAGGAAAAACTTTTTATATGCTGGGGTTCCGGACTTCCGGTGCACATCTTGGGCTACCTTTTTTTTTGAAGAAATCTAGCCTCTACCTTTAACCGTTAATTCCAACACTCTTGGTAGATGCATGCATAGTTTATTTAATACTTTCCTTATATATGTTATTAAATATGCTAGATAAAAATTGATGAGGTCTTGATAATTTAAAAATTAACTTCATTCAAACTGTTTGAATTTAAGAATTTATAAATTAATTTTTCTTAAAAGGGTTTGACCTAAAATAATTTTTAAATTTTATCTCAAATGTGAATGGACATAATTGGGTTGGACTCAATAGTCCAAGTCTTCAATCAAAAGTAATTGGCATGTGAAACGTTGCCTAGTTTAGCCCATTAGCCATAAGTCGTGGGATGTGCTAAGTAAATGTAATAGCTTTGACAATTATTCGCATGGAAATGTACATGGCAATTGACGGTTAAGGGAGTTGGCCATGAGTCGTGGGACTTCCCTAAGTTGTTTTTCAACATGATGTTTAATTGGTTGCATTTGTGTGAGTTTACAGCTAGAACTCAATTCAATCGTTGGTAGTCAGTTTTCAGTTTTCCCACATATATCAGAGAGGTATAGTATGTCACATCATGACCAGAAACAGGACACGAAACAATTATAGGATGCTAGTTATCGACAAGTAAAATTTCTATGACGATATGTAAGTGCCAAGGGAATGCAAATTGAGATGGTTAAACTTTCAAATTTAATTTCCTCATTTGCATGTGTGCCAGAACGTGCAAGCAAGTCCAATTGAGTACCTTGATTTAGCAAAATAAAATATTCAAGCATTTTTTGACTGAGAGCGAGAAAAAAAGATATTCAACGTGTCCATAGAAGATATACATGTATCAATTTTGATAAAATATAGAGCAGAAGTATACCTTCTGATTTGTACTTCTTGCTCCGAAATTGCTAATTGTAAAAGATCCATAAGATATGAAAGTGCCTGAAAAAAGAATATTTGGTACAACACCTTCGCTATGATCCAACGGAAGCAGATAGAGGTACTTCCAGCTCCTCGAACAAGGAAAATTCAAGCTTGTTTTGTTCCTCATCAGCATCAAAATCAGCAATATTTGGAACATACCCCGAAAGCTTCATCATTTTAGTAAGTGTTTTCAATAGTAAAAATATTTCCCTCTTCCGTGAATGCCTTGTATCTTTAACCATAAATATATGCACTTGGCTACTTATTTCAATCCAACTACAACCAGGCTGTTTGACAACACCGCGATATCTCATAAGTTTTCGAATTCTTGTCACATCTCTCCATCTCCCAAGCTCCGCATACATGTTTGAAAGAAGAACGTAAGGGCCAGAATTTTCAGGATCAATCTCTAAGAGTTTTTCAGCAACAAAATTCCCCATGTCAATGTCACGGTGAACTTTACAAGCAGCAAGCAAAGATCCCCATACAACACTATCAGGAGGCATTGGCATCAAAATTATCAAATTTTTCGCTTCAATAAGCCGACCAACTCGACCTAGTAAATCAACCATACATGTATAGTGGTCTTTCAGAGGTTTCAGACTATAATTTTTGCTCATTGAATCGAAGTACTGACGCCCTTCCTCAACCAAGCCTGCATGACTACAAGCACAAAGAA
The DNA here is from genome assembly GCA_016081115.2 of Rehmannia glutinosa. Classification (NCBI taxonomy): domain Eukaryota; kingdom Viridiplantae; phylum Streptophyta; class Magnoliopsida; order Lamiales; family Orobanchaceae; genus Rehmannia; species Rehmannia glutinosa. The sequence continues at coordinate 23,008 of JABTTQ020002955.1, read as the reverse complement.
CTCCGATCATAGTGACATGGTCTGGTTTCTCTCCAGATTTCAACATTTCCTTAAACAACTGAAGAGCTTCAGTCGCTTGCCCATTTTGTGCATACCCTACTATCATGGCATTATACGAAACACCATCCCGTTCGACCATATTTCTGAAGACCCTATTTCCATCTTCAACAGATCCACATTTCATATACATATCAATAAGAGAATTTCCAACAAAACGCGGGCTCCGGTCCATGCTGGAACCGAACCCTGTTTTAGAACATGGGTATGAGCCTGCCTACCAAGCTTCAAGTCGGCAAGATTTGCACAAGCATTGAGAAGGTTGCCAAACGTATAGTGAGTAGGCCAGATGGATTCCTTTTTCAAGAGAAGAAAGAGTCCTAGCGCCTCTTCATTGTCACCATTCTGTGTATATCCAGCAATAAGCGCATTCCAAGACACAACATTCCTCTCTATCATCTTGGAAAACATGGTTCTCGCAGTTTTGACACTAGCAACTTTGGCATAACCACTTACAATAGATGTCTCAGACACCACATTTTTTATCGGCATTCTATCAAAAATCCACCTGGCTTCTTTTATCATATTACACTTGGCATACATGTCAACTAATGCATTAGATATTACAAGATCATTGCAGAACTTATCGAATGTCACTACTCGGGCATGAATTGCCCGACCTTCTTTAACTGCACACAAGCTAGCACAAGCGCTAACGACACTAGCTAGGGTCATCTCGTCCGGCTCAACTCCACATTCCATCATCTCACCAAAAACTTGAAGTGCTTCACTTGTTGGTCCATTTTGTTCGTAACAAGAAATCATACTATTCCAAGATACAGCATTCCGCTCACTCATTCCATCAAAAGCCTTTTGAGCACAATCCACATCCCCACACTTAGCATACATATCTATAAGTGCAGACCCCATATAAACATCTGATACGAACCTTGACTTAGCCAACGAAGCATGAATTTGGCTACCCATTACCAAGTCTCTCAACCCAGCGCAAGCACTAAGCGCACTCCCATAACTATATTCATTCAACATAAAATCTTCTTCATGCATTTTCACGAAATACTCCAAGGACCTATCAAATATCTCAAGCTGAGCAAAACCAGAGACCATCAAATTCCACGAGCACTGATCAGGTGCAGGCATTGAAATAAACACCCTCTCAGCTTCATTAACCGAGCCCGAAATTGTTAATGCACCAATCATCGAGTTATAAGTAAACGCATTTCGTATGGACATTCTATCAAACAGTTTGCGGGCGTAGCTAAAATGCCCACATTTCCCATAGACATCAATGAGCCTGTTGTTGATGAAGACTTCATCACTAAACTGGGATTTGACAATGCAAGCATGGATGGAATGCACGTCCGGTGATGGCTTGGTTTTGATGCAGGTTTCCAAGAGTTTTGCAAAAGGTGAAGATGAGCAGGTGGCTAAGAGGCTATTGCTACAGAGTAATGCATTTCTAGCCATTCCATTACTAGAAGATCACAGAAGGAAATGGGCATGTTATTTTCCAGTTTGAGGGTTCACCATATAGCTAGCTCAGTCCAAATCAGACCAGAGTCATCGGAACTCAAGGATATATGATGCTTGCTTCAGGTGCTTAAGCGCTTTTATTTGAACTTAGGATGATGGGTGATACTTGTAAATGAACTTATCCTTACAAACTATTCTGCCCCATATAATATGTATCATCTCCTGCAGCATAATCAATAAATTTAAATAAGTCACTACTATGTGGGGAAAAATATTAATTATAAGTTTAATAACTAATGATTCAGAACATAACCATCAAACATATTAAATCAAAATCAATTACCTTATCCGTTAATTATCAAATTAGTTATATATTGAACATTTTATAGTATTTTGTTTAAGTTTCTAAGAAGAGTGTTAAGGTAATTATCATTTTGTTCTAAACAGATTCAAATTCAATTTCGAATTACAAAATATTAAAATATATAAGAAATATGGATGACATATAAGAATTGGATTTAATTTATCACAACGGTTTTACATGTATAATTTTAAATGTGCAAAAACATATAACAACTGGAAATGAAGCATAAATAATTACATGCTCGCAATCTGTATTCCACCTAGAGCTGGCAATGTGCCGGGCCAGGCCGGGCCGGGCCCAATGGGCTAGACCAGGAAATCGGGTCGGGTTGGCCCGAATTTGCATCGGGCCTTAATTTCCTTGGCCCAACCATACCTACCACGGGCTACGGGCCATCGGGCCAAATTAGCCCAAGTTAAATATTTAAAAAAACAAAAAAACAAATATTCAAAAAACCAAAATTGGGATACTAATTGACCCAAAAACCACTGAAAGCATATGTATATCTTGTTTATGAGTTTCCATCCACAAGTAATGACAAACCCAGAAATCGTAAAATCAAGAATAGAAGTAAGAGATATCAAAAATCAAAGAATAAAAATAAAATAAAAAACATAAAGGCATAAAAACAAAGAAAAGTGATAATTTATATCCTACTAAAGTAAAGCTCCGGCGCCACCACTTCCTAATTCCAAACTTAATATCAGTCATCACTCCTCCATTTTCACTGAGTCACTTGTGTGTATTATGTGCTTGCAACCTTGCAGAAGTTTTAATTTGTTTACATTAACAAGTTCAAATATGTACAACTTAAAGAAAAAAATGAGATCTGTACCTGTACCGGGGTGGGCGACGGTGGGAGAGGTGGTTGGAATGGCGGCACAGATGAGTGCGGGATATTGGAGTTGCACCGTACAGTGTAGGTTGTGGTGAGGGCGATTTGAGGTTGGGGTGATGGATTCATGGGTAGGGTTTATTTTGTTGTGTATGTGAAATTGTCAAAATGAATTTTTTTTTTAACTTTGTGTGGGCTGAAAAACGATTCTACTGGACCCAAGAAAGACTGAAATAGATTTGTTGCAAAAAAAAGAAAAATGACATTGACTAGTGGATGTCTTAGTTCTTTCGCCATTCAGAAAAATTATTTTGCTGGATTAAGTGAAAAAAAAACCATAATAACATTAACTAGTTGTGTAACAACTAATACTTTAAAATATACTAGCTAATACATCATTGCGTGTAAAAACTAATACATTTCAGTGTAATAGCTAATACTTACCACAACAGATCTCAAGTTTCTTGTACTTTTGACAAAGAAATCGTGGTGGACCAAATTGTCCAGATATTGGACCTTCCCATCAACAAAGTTAATGACAACAGCCACAAAATGGGCTTTGTAGCAAATTGGGAAGAAAATCTACATTTTCAACAAAAATAATAATATTTAGCTAATACATTTTAGTTTAACAACTAATACCTTATAGTATAACAACTAATACTCGTAACAATATAGATGCTAATACATTAAAAATAAAAATGATTTCTTACCAAGTTAAACCGGCTCAAATCCATCACACCTACTGCACTCATCCAGTGCATCCAACAATCTCTCAAACTTTTTCCCCAATCTCTGCCAGGGATTTCTTGACCATGTTTCCTATGTATAATCAAGTGAAAATAAAACACAATGTTAAACATGCCATTACTTAATGTAGAGCATGACAATACATCAAATAAAACAACATTGTTTGCTTACGATCTTTGAGCATAGAAATAAAAGCATTTCTTCATCTTTGCATCCACAGTTCTTATATTGAGGAGCAATGCCCATGTATCAATTATCTTGATGTGGATCGACTTTCATCGTTCAACGTCGCGCATATCACCAAATACACGCAATGGACCCACCATGTGCGTAAATTGGTTCATCTCGGTTGAAAAAATAACTTATATCGCTTAATAATGAAAAACAATATCATTCCAATAACATAATCGAATCGGTAGTTGAAAACATTACTTACTCTTTTCTTTGCTTTATGATTGAAGAAACAAAATCAGCCACATCCTTTTGCTTTCTTGACAACACAACACCAAGAAAATTCTTGCTTGTGATTTTTCATAAATGAACACCTAAAAGCTTTCTTCTCACGGATGGGCCACCGTTCAATTGTTTCAACAAAACAAATGGTAAAGTATTAGTATCACAACTAATACATTATAGTGTAACAACTAATACAATACAAAGGCACCAACTAATACCTAACAGAGTAAAAACTAAATACGATTCAATGCAACAACCAACTAATACATTATAGTGTAACAAATGCTAATACATTATTGTGTAAATAAACTAATACATTATAGAATAACAACTAATACATTACAATGCACCAACTAATACCTAACAAGAGTAAAAACTAAATACGATTGATGCAACAACCAAATAATACATTATAGATTAACAACTAATACATTATAGAATAACAACTAATACATTATAGTGTAAAGTATTAGTATCACAACTAATACATTATAGAGTAAAAGCTAATACATTACAGTGTACCAATTAATACCTAACAGAGTAAAAATTAATACAATTCAATGCAACAACTAATACTTAATAGAATAACAACTAATACCTAACAGAGTAAAAACTAATACAGTACAATACAACAACTAATACCTAATAGAATAACAACTAATACATTATAGTGTAAAGTATTAGTATCACAACTAATACATTATATAGTAAAAGCTAATACATTACAGTGCACCAACTAATACCTAACAGAGTAAAAACTAATACAGTTCAATGCAACAACTAATACTTAATAGAATATCAACTAATACCTAACAGAGTAAAAACTAATACAGTAAAGTGCAACAACTAATACCTGATTTAGCAACAACTGAATCCTTCTCATTCTTCTCCTCCTGATCATCCTTCTCAAGATATGCAACACAATCAACAATGGCATCTTGATTCACATGAATTTCTTCCTTTTTATCCTCCAAATCTTCCTTGTCATCCTCATCATCCTTCCCCTGTTCCTTCACATCCTCAGCCTCTTCCTTATCATGTTCATTCTTATCCTCTACCTCTTCCTTCTCCTCAGGTATTACATCGTCATGCGCAGCAGCAGGGACATCTTTATTCACCCCAGGTATAACACCCTCTTCCGCGGTCAGAATCTCAAAGTGCGGCATAGAAGGGTCAATAAATCTCTTCATTTTTTCAAATTTGCTGACAACCTCATCAATATATTCATGCAACTTTGCACTTGAAAAAATTGTTGAGTCTCGTATAACTCAACAAACCGGAGACAATGAAGTCTCTTTTTCATGAATTGTTCCCGCAGCCTTCCTAACCCTTTCCATGTGCGCGTGAAATATGACATTCATGTCCCTCCTAAGCAACATGAATAACTCGATCATTTCCTGAAAAACAAAACAGCAAAAATTATTAGAAAACTACTAATACTTTTAAAGTAAATAATAATATATATAACAACATTTATCTTACATCCTTCGCCAATTCGTGGATCACCTCGTCCACCATCTCACCCTTGGGCAACTTGTACTTGATCAATTCAATCAACTCACAAATATTTTCCTCGCCAAATGACCTTCTTCCCACTCGCCTTTCTTGCGAGACACGGGATATGTGTCCGCAGAACTCTCCTGTCCGAATTCACCGGTTGCAACTTCTTCCGCAACCCTTTACTTGATTCTCGTCTGTGTTCCAATGTTGTATCAATGGTAGGATTGTGGGTTCTACACGACCTTGCCATTTCAAACGATGAAAATACAAGATCTGCAGAACTAAAATGCAGCCGCACATTCTTAACACTCCCTGATTTATACTTATTAACAGCAACACACTACCTATTAAGCACATGTGTGCACCAATCCAACTGTTTTATGTTTTCCACCTCAACAACTGAACGTAACACACCAAATTCCTGTTGGCACTTGGTGTTAAAAATAAAGACAATGAAAATAAAACAAAAAAACGCTTAAAGTCGTCACCACCGTCCACCATACTCTCCATAATAGACTAAAAGACTTCAAACTAACTTTTGCCTTAAACTTATACCTAGCGTTCCAATCAGTCATTAGAGATAAACTTTCATTATTTCTTAAAACTTCACACCCTTTCATCGCGTAAGGAAACATCCTAAAATATCCTCCGCCACAACAAAACTCCTATTTTGATCAATCCTAAGGAGTCGGCTTGTACCATTGAAATTGTTAATTAACCACCTCAAAATTTTTGTTGGGATTGCATTCACCCCGGACATCTTCTTGTGAGACCTCCAAAGCCAATGGCTTCAACGTCTCTCTTTTGAGCATCGGTAAGTTTGGATACGACTTCACACACCTCGCGGTCTACATTGTGTGACAAAATCACTTTGCAAAAATGTGGAAAAAAGTTAGTGCTTATACTTTAAATTGCGTACACTAAAACTCATTAAAAAAGTATAATACATATTAGCTCCTTTTCTTTTTTCAAAGCAACATTTTTCTCTTGCAAATTCTTCTTGTGGAATATATTCCTCACTTGAGGAGGATGGGTCCTCGTATGGAACAAGAGCTAATGGAGGAATATCATCATTTTTTGACCTCTTCACCTGGGTCTCTTCATACGCCCCATTTTTTGTTCTGCAAACACCAACAAAATCAATACATTTCTTGTAATGCCTAATACTATTCGAGAGGAAGTAATACATTTAAAAGAAACCGAATGAAATAGGACACTATGGTTTTGGACTAATACATTTCAAAGATTAACAACTAATATAATTAAGAGTAACAACTAATACAAAAAAACCACCAATAATATACACTTTAGTACATGCCATAAAAAAGAGAGAAATCATTACTAACACTTTACATAATAAACACAAATACTATTCAAACTAACTACTAATACATTTAAAAGAAAACCGTAACATCAAAGACATAAGCGGACACTATGGTTTTGGACTAATACATTTCAAAGTGTAACAACTAATACAATTGAGAGTAACAACTAATACAAAAAACCACCAATATACACTTTAGTACATGCCATAACAAAGAGAGAAATCATTACTAACACTTTACATATTAAACACAAATACTATTCAAACTAACTACTAATACATATAAAAGGAAAAAAAAACACCACATAAACAGACACTATGGTTTTGGACTAATACTTTTCAAAGGTAGCAACTAATACATTTGAGAGTAACAAGTAATACAAAATACAAAAATCCACCAATAATATACACTTTACTACATGCCATAAAAAAAAAAGATCAATCATTACTAACACTTTTCATAAACAAGAATAATATTCAAACAAACTACTAATACATTTAAACGAAAAACGAACAACAAAGAAAAAAGCAGGAACTGTGGTTTTGCACTAATACTTTTCAAAGGTAACAACTAATACAATTGAGAATAACAAGTAATACAAAATAAAAAAACCTCCAACATAAAAAAAAACAGGGTAAAACCTTGACAAGAAGAAAACATATACAAAGATTGCTAATACTTTACATGATAAAAACTAGGGATAAAAACATTCAACCCCCAAACTATTCAAGTTTTACACTTAACCATACGAACTTTAAATTGTTACACTTAACCCTCCCAACTATGCGAAATTTTACACTTTGCCTTAAATTACGATTTACCCCTAGCTAATATGAAAGTTGTTTTACAATTTACCCTCTAAACTTGGTTGTTGCACTTTACCACCTATGCCATAAATTTTATTGTATGATCTAAATTTACTCCTCATGGTCTTGCGATCCTTGAAAATGGTATCGAGCTAGGTTTATTAAGAACTTTTAGTTAAATTTATTATATTTATGTAATTAACAATTGGTGAGGAGAAATTACTCCGAGATTATGGATCCTGACCGATGTCCGAGATGTACCCTTACAGACATATCGTCAAATATTGACGATGTATGCACAAGAACACATTGACCAGGTTTCATATCGGGAATACCAACATGAAGAAAAGGAACAAGCGGGAGCCGACGGGAAACCTTAAGGCAATGCAAAATTCGAAAGCGAGAATATTATAGCGCTTCGATGCTTAACCGCACCTATATGTTCACTTGATGAACCTTCAAGAAACGGTTCATGAAAAATTCCCATCGAACAATGATTCCGATGGAATACCGAATGGAACGAGATACTTCAGACAAATCTAAGATCTCCTAAGATCTTAGAGAAATCCGAAGACGGTGCACTATGGCAACCGCCATATTCATCGATCCAACTGCATGGAAACGATGGTGAAATATCGAAAGAAACTCTTGAACTCCTTCATGATATTCGAAAACGAGTCAAGAACCCGGAGGACAGCCAAGTTCATTCGGAGGAAGGAAACATATTGATTTTGGGGACAAGACCTATTTACACCAAAAGGGGAAACCAACCAAGTCATACGAAAAATGACGGATGAGGAAAAGCTCATTGCTCTAATCAAAGGAAAATCCATCAAAAATTAAAAAGATGGATATTGAAAAGATGAATCTTAAAGATCTACATGACCGGCGTAATCCTTCATGCGGGATTAGGTATTGTAGATTTAAAGATGAACGCAGTGAGAATCAACTTTGGTAACCTATGACCCACAAGGTAGACCAATTCCTCCACCACCACGCCACCAGCTAATCCTAACGTCGAAGAAAGTACGGGTTCACATCATGGAACTCGGGACGAGAGGATGCCACATGCTTTGGGGATTTCACGACCGGGAGTGATCCACTTTCGGGGATAGGAGGTCGAAACCCTCTTGGGAACCGACAACCTACCGAAGACCGAATGTTTATCGACGCCTTATGGAAGATCGCACCTCGACCCAATACATCCGTATGGGTTGATGTTAAATCTGACATCCTGCATTTTAAAAATGCAAGTTCTCATTGATGAATGGGCTTGGCTATGAGAATTTCAAAGAGAACCCTCGATCTTACAAAGGATTCATTCATTTTACTCCTTGAAATGAGTCTTGAAGGATCGGTGAAGATTGCTCGATATGACCGATGCTAGTACGAAAAGTTCGGCCACATCGGGAATCACTTAAAGGAATTGTCGATGGTATGGCAAAACTATTCAAAATCCAATTCATCGGCACGGGTTATTTCGAGGATTAGAGGATGAAAAAAGAAAGAAATATAAACAAGCCCTCTATAGCCTTGAGTTCTCGGATATTTGTCATATTGACGAATATATCAAATTGTTCACGTATCACGGTGGAAATCCAAGATTGAGGAAAAAAAGGCTGCCTATTCTTTGCCAAAATTCCGAGTCCCCGGAGAGAAATGCTTATCGGGAATACAAGGGTGGAGTCAAGTAGAAACGTGGGCTTAAAAATGTCTTTCCTAAAGGCCAAGTTATCTCGAATGGTGCTATCAAGAAGCTCTACACAGAATTACAAGAGATTAAGAAGAATTAACAAAGCGCTTCCTCTATGTTGCGTGGATAATGATATCCCAACAAATTGTGGAGGTCAACCAAGGCGGCACAAGAAGAAGAAGGAGAGAAGCCATCCATACCGCCGAGGAAGCAACAACAAAAAGAAGCAGTCTTCATGGAGACCTAGAAGGTTCTCGTCAAAACAAAAAGCCCGGGTTATAAATCGGACAAAGACCAAAGCACTGCCATGCGGGAGTAGAGCCTCATCATCGTGTTCTAATCAAGCAAGTACCAAGAAATCCAGGGAGAAGAACTTTCAGCGTGCTCACACTAGAGCTAATGAAAGTTTCAAAGATCAGTAATTGGCTTGGACATGCGAGCAAGAGGGCATATCTCAACGGATTGCCCGGAAATCAAAAACGAGGAGTCGACATTCGAGGCCACACCGAAAATTGAAGAAGTCTGTCTATTATCGTGGATCTTATACAGTGTATCAATTTGAGGATATACCTCGGATGAGAGCATCTATGAAGAAGAGATCTATTCTCGATGGAAGTGACTCACTTTCGAGAATCGAGTGAAGAAGAAATTCTTCAACAAACAAATCGGGGAAGATATGTCGATTCCTCTCTCACACGACGGTTTTCTCATAAAATCCTTATGAGAATCATGAAGGAAGATCCAAAGCTTCAAGTCTATGATGGATTTACAATTGGAGCTATGGAAAAAGCGTTGGATAAGATTGGGTTTCGTAATAGAAAACACCAAATTATTCACAGAGTAACAACCGGAGAACTTGCCATTCCGATGGAGTTTACCAAGAACTCCGATCGAGATGCGATTGGTCCCTATTAGAGAAATACAAGAGATCAAAAGCGAGTTAAAAGAGAAGTTGCAAATACACTCTCATGGATTCATATCGAGCTATAAGAGTAATTATTAAAGCAACATTCAAAGAAGGAATAGATTCGCCTCTCAATCTTGCTATCTTTGACAAGCGAATCTCGCATCTCAAGGATTCATGCCTTGGAGCGGTTCAGAAATTTGTATGCGGGAAAATTGGCATTTAATGTCTATCCTAGAATTGCATACAATTTGGGAGACCGAGACTTGAGAGTTCTAACCCTTCATCAAGATTTTAAAAGAGTCGATTTGATGAAAGAAGGAACATGCCTTACTCGATCACATACAAGATTTCTATGCTCTCTCGAATATCCATCATTCTCAAGTATTCTTGAGAAAGGAATTTATTGAAGTCCCAAGAATCTTTGAGGACTTTGCCAGGGTGGTGTTACTAAATCATTGAATCTCCAACTATTAAGGAGATTGATATGATAATTCAAGATCAACCAGCTTCAACAAAAGCCTGAGTCTCGAGTTGAGCCTGAAGGATGTCTTTCCAAAGCAAGACATAATGGTGAGTAGCAGCCGTTGGGAAGAAAGGAGACCAAGATACGCCAATTCGGCGCATCCCCGATGTTTTTAAAACAAGAGAGAGCTGAAATGTCCGATGATGGCGAGAGGTTGAAGTAATATTCGACATCACTCAAAAGGATAACATTTTTCCTTGTGATGTTCTATATTATCTCCAACAACCAATAGTTGGAAGGTATCAAGGAAGCCTCAAGATAGGAGAAATTGAGCTTACTATCACAGAGTTGCGGGAAAGATCCTGGAACAATTAATACTGGGAATTGAATTTCTTGAGGAGCATAAACCTTGGGAAAGATTACAAGACGGAATGGAGTTCACATGATACGTAATCGATGACCACTAGTCCATTCTCCATATACATTTCTATTGGAATGTTATATGTCGAATACAAGGCCGAGTATTTCGCCGCCTATATTGATTCAGTCTTTAATATGTCTCGCAAAGCCCGATGTTTTTCCTAAAGAAATTGGAGAAGATTTACCAGCTATTGCAGAAGAGATTTCTCTAAAAGGATTCTTATCCTTAATGGGAATTAAACAAGCGAAATAATGATCGGAGGAGCGGGCGACTACCCATGGTACAAAGTAAAACGCCACCAATCTATTTCCATGATACAAAAAGCGATATTTTGTTTGGAAACAATTTCCTACAAACATTCAAGCGGTTCACACAAGAGAACGAGACAAGAAGACTTATTTTCACAACCTTATGTGATCATAAGATTATTGTCCGAGATCGCGGAAGCATTTTGAGTAAAAATGCCCATTAATTTTCGCAGCGTGTGGTGATGAAGCCAAACTTCGCAATCCAAAAATGGCGGATCGAAGGAAATTTGGTGAAGCTTTATTATCCTATAGACAATTTGGTTCCATCCGGAAGATCGAAGATATGGGATAATAACTTGTATTCATTCGTAGTACAAGGAGAAGAGCGAGTCACCCGGAAGCCATTGCGGAGAATTATGGATGAGTCTAATGGAGAATCCACAGAGTGATGTAACCATTGAGGAACAAATATCACTCGAGGATATCAAGAAGATCCAAAGGAATTACAATGAAGATCCTTTGGCTTGGTGGAATAAGAACGAGCTTAAAGCTTTCTTAAAGGTTAAACCTGGAAAGGAGTACGAGTTCGTAAGATTCAAACCAATCCTTATGAACCAGGAAGATCGTAAGGATATGCAAAAATACTTAAGGAACATCTTGACCTTAAGTTAATTTCACCAGAGTTTCTCCATACAAGCTGATCCAGGATTCTTAGTCGAAACCATGGAGAAATCAAAAGAGGAAAGCCAAGACTTGTTATTAATTACAAAGGGATTAATAACATTTTGGAGTTCGACGATACTATATCCCAAGCAGAAACATCCGGTTAATCGTATCAAAGGTGCCAAGATATTCTCAAAGTTCGATTGCAAGTCCGGATTCTACCAGATTAAGATGGAGGAAGAAAGTAAGAAGTTTACGCTTTCTCTACACCACAGGGACACTATATTTGGAACATAATGCCTATGGGATTGGCTAACGCACCCCGGATATATCAAAGAAAGATGGATAATCTTTTCAAAGATTATTTTAGTTTCATGTTCGTGTATATCGACGACATCCTAATCGCATCAAAGAACATGAAGGAGCATCTCAAACATTTGGAAATATTTTCGGATGTTTGTCACAAAGAAGGATTAGTGCTTTCGGAAAAGAAGGCGTAATCGCAATCGTATGCATTGAATTCCTCGGAATTGAAATCGATGAATCTGGAATTATTCTACGAATCATATTGTGGAAAAGATACAGGATTTCCGTAAACACTAAAAAGATAAGAAGCGACTTGAGTTTTCTCGGGAGTTGTTAATTTTGCTTTGAATGTTTATTAACAATCTAGCATACTACAGAAGGTGTTTAGCCCATTACTTAAAAAAAGATGCAAGATTCAAATGGGAAGATGAACATCAAGAAGGAATTAAGCAACTTAAAGAAGTTTGTAAAAAGCTTCCAAAACTTGCGATTCCCAAGATGAGGATGAACTGTTCTTTACACGATGCCGCTGATGATTGGTGGGCGCAGCTTCTCACTAAGGTCACACCAAATGAAGAAGTGCCATGCAGATATTGCGGTTTATTCACACCGCTGAAGCAAACAGATGGCATATCAACGAAAAGAATTCTTTGCAAATGAAAAGGCTTTTAAAAAATGGCCGTTATTTTTATCGCTAAAAGTTTACTTTAAAAATTGATAATTCAAGTGTCAAGGCTTTTCCGAAAAACAAAATTGAATCAAAACCGTAAAAGGCTCGATTATTTAGATGGCAAGCAATGTCAATATTATGATTATGATATTGTCATTATAAAATCTCATGAAAATATTCTTGCGATTTCTTGACACGAGATGGAAGGGACGCGCTTCTCGACGGGTCCTTAAACGAGTAAGACATCTCGGGAAACCCGGAGAGTCTAGAACGAGATTTTGGGACGCTATGTCTCAATGCGTGTTTCTTCCGGACGATTTCAACAGTGACCGTAAACCGCTTTCTAGTCAAATACGAGCATGCCGCCGTCAAGGACAATTGTTCTTAAGCATCGCAAGGGCCTCTCTTCCAGATCGCATCTCTACGGTGCAAAAAGGGGCCGAGAGAGTACGGGGCTCTAACCCGAGGTTATGGATTCAAGTACCATAATCACAAGTGTTGCGGTGATGCATCCCCGAGGATGTACAAATCAGAATTTAATGTTGAAGCTCCGGTGTCACAACCCGAGTCTTCAAGTCAACCCAAAGACCTCTGGGGTAAAAGAGGGAGAGTTGAATCTTAGGCCACGACAGCAAATCTAAGGTTCAAATCGACGAGAATAAGATTTCTCCTATGCAGTATATCAAACGCAATGGGAGAAACTAGTTACAAGACAAGGTATTAACCCGGAAAAACAATGGTTGATATCTCGAAAGTATCCCGCAGTTTGATGAAACCAGGAAGTCATCCAAATGAAGTACGAGAATGGTATACTATCGAGCTTTAGCTTCAATCTATACCGTGTCACCAGGATTCCCGTAAATTTCAAAATTACCGAAATGGATTGGGGAAGCGCTTTACGAGACTTGGGCCAATAATCCACACTTGGCCGAGGTGATATTTTGGAACCGTATTTTATCGGTCGCGGCCTCCCGAACCAAATAAGAAAGGCTTTAATGAAGCTTTTCATTTCATCAAGCTAATAAGACCGGATGGAAATGCTTTAAAATACATTAAGCGCAAACTTCACCCCAAGAAGGATCGGTGTTAGTAGGAGCATTTTCTCAAGACGAAGCTTCTACCGCATTTGAGCATGGGGTCTTTGGGTTTGTCTAATCAAATGGACAAAGTCAAATATCCATTCAAGTTCTTCCGCACTCGGCGAATGGATCTTTCCTTTTGAATTCGATGACTGGATCAACCACGGGGTTTGCGTAAGAACTCTTCGAGACCAAAAAAGAATTCTCTCGGGAAAACAAGATTCCGCGAGCAAAGAAACTTATCGGAATTCTGTAACATGGCGCATGTTGGCCGTTGGTCGACCGGATCACAAGATGCCCCGAACAAAAGGAACCCGAGTTTGGGAAAGGATTCCGACCCAAACCCGACCGACAAGATCATGCACCGAAAGGATAAGGGCCTAGCTTACAAGACGCGTTATCCCTGGGGGACCACGTAAACCAAATTTTTAAAAGATTCCCCCCGACAAACATCACATGGGTCGAGTCACGCGAAGAAAAAGAAAACCACCGGGCGAGGCAATAATGTGGGATATGACGTAAGTGATGACATCATATATATCGCCAAGATTTGAAGTCCACCTTTGAAGTCCTGACTTACCTCTATAAAATGCGAGGATTTGAAGGAAGTCGAGGACATTGAACATTTTCCTTAGTTTTCTTATAATAAAGTCCGAGAGAAAAATTTGTAATATTTTGAGTGTTTTAGTTTTAAGTTTTATGTGTTTTTCGAGTGCAAGCCTCATCGATGAGAGGCTAAACCAAAGATTCTCCTCCCAAAAGGAGATTACTAATGTAATAAATATTTCTATAAGTTCTTAATAAAAAGAGGCTTTCTGCTTCAACATGTGTTCATAATGTACTATTAATTCATCCCGTTTAAGAATTACTTATACGCCCGGGAGTAGGAAACGAACCAAGGCGTCATCGCTGGCCGATTCTTTGAAGGAGTCGGATAACTTGCGCATCATCTTCCCCGAGGGTGAGGTTGAACAAGTGAGGAGTCGTCAAAACGATCCGGGGCGTAATTTTCCGACCGGTGGTGTTGCGAACCATTTAACCCTTGGTCTTTGTTTGGCCAAAGAAGGTATGAATTTTAAGGGATTTATTAATTTTACGGAAGCATGTTGGGCCTGATATGGTCGTAATGGACTATTTTCATTTTCGCTAAAGACTTAATTTGTATACGGATAATTTCTTGTAATAAGATCTTGATAAAAATATGGCTTGTTGAGTTTATAAGTCGAAACCCGACATGATCCATTTAAAACCTCTCGAATAGAGATCGGATCTAAGTAGGTGTAACAATGCCACGAACAAAACAAGTTACTGAAAAAATTGGTTCTTATTTCTAAAAATCCGAAAACAAATTGATTAAGGAGTAAAATTTTCATGTTTAATGATTAATGCAATAAATTTATTATTATGTAGTAGATTGCCACAAAATAGAGTTTAAAGGGATAACTTGAACTATTGTTTTAAAAAGAATGAAACCTAGGGGCAAAATTGTCTATATAGGGTAAAGTGTAACGATTTTCATAGTTCGAAGGCAAAGTGTTACGAATTAAAGTTTGGCGGGTAAAGTGTAAAAATCAAAGATAGTTCGGATGGGTAAATGTATTTATCTCTAAAAACTAATACAATATGAACTAACTACTAATATATTTAAGAAAATGTTTGTACAACTTAAATGTTCTCAGAACAAAACACATAAACAAATAGAAAATAATTAAAAACCTACCAAAACCGAAAAATAGGGTTTGGAATTCAAAATATCAAACAAATCACCATAAAACATTAAACCCTACTTTTAAAACTACCGCTTTCAAAGTTAAATCAGTAGCATGAATCAAACATTACCTTATTTGACGAACAAGAACAATATCTCGTTGTTTTCACACAAACGAACGAACAAGAACAATATCTCACAAACTCGAACAAAAATGAACGAAAACTTCATGATCAACGCCACCAACGAACGCACTAACGAGCGCACCAACGAGCGCACCAACGAATACACTCTTTCTTCCGTTTGAACGAACGAACAACTCGTAAGTGTTTTTGCAATGTTGAGAAGTGAGAAGTTGAGAAGTGAGGAGGTGTAATCGAGAAGTCACGTTCACGCATCCAAAAATGACGGTTCATGATTTGCCCACTGAAATTGAAAAGCCACGCTCAAATCACATGCGAACATAAATTACAAAAATGCCACTACGGCGAAATGACAAAAATACCACTCGGGTCACGCATCCAGGTCGATCCGTTTAACGTTCGCACTTAGACGGTCCGACAGAGTTTTTATCATATATATATATATGATTTCGTGTGGTAGCCTCTCTACCGTGTGGCAACATGGGATTGATCCCATCCATCCATACATTTTATTCAATGGTCCAGATTGATATTAAAAATAACTGATTTATCAATTAATTAATAGGTGAAAAAGGCATAATAGTAACTAGCAAAATGCCATAAATCACGCCCGTACAATCAAAGGATTGGTTAATATCATGTTTCCATAACTGAAATTGTGCACCATTTTAAAGCTGAACTGCACACCATTTAAAAACTGACTGTACATCATTTTATATCTAACAGTGCATCATTGTACATCATCTAAAGGAACTACAAAGACAAAATGGTGTAACCGTCTTCCCATTTAATAACTTAACTGTGCACCATTTTATATCTAACAGTGCATCATTGTAAAACTAATTGTACATCATCTAAAAACCCTATAAAATACAAAACGGTGTAACCACCTTCCCATAATGACATCCTACAATCATGGATGTGATAAAGATCACGTTTCCATAATCGAATTATGCACCATTTTAATAGTCCGAAATTGTTTTAATAATCGATTGTGCACCATTTTATATCTAATAGTGCATCATTGTATAACTAATTGTACATCATCTAAACTATAAAAATAAAATGGTGTAACCTGTGATTGAATGGTGTATAATTAGTTATACAATGATGCACTGTTAGATATAAAATAGTGTACAATCAGTTATTAAATGGTGTACAGTTCAACTATTAAAATGTTGCACAATGCAGTTATGAAAACGTGATATTAATCAATCCATTGATTGTAGGGGCATGATTTATGACATTTTGCTAGTTACTATTATGCTCTTTCCACCCTATTAATTAATTGATAAATCAGTTATTTTTAATAGCAATCTGGACCATTGAATAAAAGGTGTGGATGGACTGGATTAATCCACACCGCCATTACCTGGTAAGCTCCATCGCCACATTATATATATATATATATATGAAAATGGGTGGAGTATGTTTTGTAATAACAAGAAAATTCATATACTCTAGGCGCGCACACATTGAATTAAAGATGTTATATTTAATGTATTAATTCATCCCGTTTAAGATGTAAATATATTAAGGAATTAACCATAAGATACAAAATCTATTTTACGAACATCCAAAGTTTACACCTTATAATTTTACTATAACGAAAATCTCGTAGTTATAAAAGTGGGAGTTCACTGCAATTGTTCTATATATTTTCTCATGGGATACTTTCATTTTTAGTACCCAAATTACACCTTCTTTTTGCTTTTAGTACCCATTGTTCTGACCTCATCAAAATTAGTCCCCAATGTTCTCATTTTTAATCAGTTTGAGTCCAATCCGTTAAATGTCCATTAAAAACTAACGGATGACTTGTTGTAGTAGGTGAAGAGGTGAAAAAGGGAGCTAATCAGTTCTTATTTTTCATATTTAAAAGGTTGACCTTTAAATTCAAGTTTAATTATCTTATAGAATTATTAAGAATAATATAAATAATATTATTATTTCATAATTGTTATATTTATCGCCTTAATAAGTTTATTAATATAATTCAATGATAATTTAAATGTTAATTAATAATTTAACTAATCATCAATTGAGAAATAAAAAATTACCATTGATTATCTTGAAAAACATGAGATAGCGAGAAAATTTCAAAATTACCTATTTTAAAAATAATAAAAATAATAAAATATCCTTTTTCATTTTAAATTGATTTATCTTAATATTGTTTTTAACATAAACAATCTATAATTTTTCCGTAATTCTTAACAAAGTGCATTTGACATTTGATTATTAACTTTAATTAATATAATCATAATTTTTTTTTTGAGTAATTTATAACATATACAATATTCAAATATTACTTTTTATCTCAACTATATAAAAAGTCTACTTGTAAAACAAACTACCGATCAAATTAAGAACAAAAAGGCACTAAAAATCTTTTTCTTCCTTCTAAAAATCCATTTCTTTCACCCCCGTATAAGAAGATTTTTCTTGAATTCGCGCACTTTCGAGATATATTGCAATTACCCTAAGACAATCCTAATTCTCACCGAAATCCTCCCAATTCAAGCCGCGTGATTTCGTGTTGCTCCGCCAGCCACAAACACCAATGAGGTCACAATCTCTTGGTTACCAAGTACCCCACGCCGATCTCTCGATGGGTATTGCGCAATTAATGAATTGAACAATAATTCTCTTAAAGTTCAAATTTGAAAATCCGATAAAATTGCTCAGGTTTCTTCAAATTGATGGTTAATCCTTCCAATTTAACATCCAATAACGAAAGCCCAATGATTCTAACATTGAAGCAGTTAAAGATGCAAAGAAATTTTGGAGAAGAAATATGCGTAAATCGGAAAAAAAATTTGCTTGAAAAGGATAAGGTTTTTGTAGCTACCGATTGATTGTGTCCCTCATCCCATACAAACATATTGTAGCAGAGCAAGTAAACTATTAGAATTTGACGGTCAACTAACAATGATTGGACTCAAAGCGATTAAAAATAAAAATATTGGGTACTAATTCGATGAGGTTGGAATAATGAGTACCAAAAGCAAAAAATAGGTATAGTTTGGGTACCAAAAATGAAATTATCCCTATTTTCTCAAAAGATAAATGGAAGGTTTAAAGTTTTCCAAAGATCGCATACAATGTCTACCATCCTTCCAAGGTATGTCTTTTCATAAGAAATACATCATTTTATTCAATAATAATTTAAATTGATTCTAGATTAAGCGACATATTTTATAATTTTACTCACGAGAATAGATAGGATTCGAATCCTATGAGCAAGGCCACTCTAAGGTAGAAATGTTAAATGGGAGCAACTGACGGCCGCCCATTTAACCTAAAAAAAAATAAGTTAAGGCCGGTAAATTTTGGGTCTGCTTAAAGGACGGATCAAATATGATTGAACACGATACTTGATTAATATTTACTTAGTTGTGTATTCAAGTTATACTTGTATGACTTTATTTAATTACGAAGTTTTGAATGTCCTAAACTTTAAGATTTTGTCCATTAATCCAACTACTATAAATTATGTGTTGGCTTTTATTATTATGGATCATTTGGTTTATATATTTAGTTTGAATGTTAATATTATATGTGTTTTAGTTTAAAATTTTAGATTTAAATATTATTTTTCTATTTAGCCCGTTAAAAGCCCGTTTAGCCCAAAGCCTGCTAGGATTAGGTCCGTAATATTGCCAGCCCATTTCATAGTGGACTGTTTAGTCCAAACGCTAGGGTTAGTTTGACTGAAAGATGTATGCAAGATGGAAGCATTCAATGAGTGCATTCAAGAAATCCGTCTAGTAGACTTGGGATATGAAGGTTTTTCTTTCACGTGGACAAATGGTCAGAGCAGAGAGAATAATATACAAGAAAGGTTAGATCGATGCCTGGGGAACACGGAATGGATTTTTCAATTCCGAATCATAAGGTACTACATTTACCTCGGATCGTCTCGGACCACTGCCCGATGAGGATTGTTTGGAATGGTATCTCGAATCATCAGACTCGGACTAAAAAGAAACAGCAAAAAATCTATCGATTTGAGTAGATGTGGCTTATAGATGAATCATGCAAGAAGGTAGTGGCCACGCTTGGATGGGGAGGCCGGATCAAATACAAATGGAGGTCTCGCCAATAAAATAACCCGTTGTGGAGAGGAGCTTAAGACATGGGAAAGGGACCACTTCGAATATTGACCACCAAATTCTTGTTTGTGAAAAACAATCGCACTCACTACAAATGCATTCCCATCTTTGGAGGATCTTAGAATTCGAAAAAGGCTAGAGGATCGACCGGGTGATCTTTATAAAAAAAACAAGAATTAATGTTGGCACCAAATAAGCGTTATTTCGGGCAATCGGATTAAGGATGGTGACAAAAATTCGCCTTTTTCATAAAATCGCTCAAGGCGAAGCAAAGAAACACGATTGAGAAAATTCGGGACAACTCTAATAATTGGATTGAGGATGATGTGGATATTATGACGCTTTTTGTAGCTATTATCATGAGCTATTCTCCTCTGAACCTAATTTGGATATGACCCGAGCACTAAATGCACTTGAAAATAAAATGACGGCAGAAATGAACGACACCCTGGCACAACCATTCACGGAGGCAGAGGTTACAACAACGCTAATGTAGATGCACCCAACTAAAGCCTCAGGACCTGATGGTATGCCTCGCTTTATTTTTCACAAATTAAGTGCCATTAAGTCCGATGTATTGCATATTGTTCTCGATATTCTTAATGGTAGCTCCACCAAAGGCCTTGATAAAACATTCATAGCGTTGATTCCAAAAAAAAAGAAGGCCGAACTTGTTACGGATTTTCGCCCCATTAGTCTATCAATGTCCTTTTCAAACTCGAATAAAAACTATTGCTAATAGACTAAAATCTATTTTGCCGAGTCTCATATGTCATACTCGATCTGCTTTGTTCGGTCGCCTCATCATTGATAATGCACTACTAGCTTTTGAAATCTTTCATTCTATGAAAAATAGTAAGGCAAATCTAGAGGAAATTTTTCATTCAAATTAGACATGAGCAAGGATTATGATCGAGTTGAATGGGAATTTCTTCGTAATGTGATGCTTATGTTGGGTATTAAACATTCGTTGTTGAGCTTATTATGAAATGCATATATTCAAAGATCGCTTCTCTATCCTTATTAATGGCCAAAATGGGAATTTTTCTCTCCTTCCCGTGGGCTTTGACAATGAGACCCACTTTCTTCGTACTTATTTTTGTTCTCGTGTAGAAGCATTCTCATCCATGATTCTAAGGCGGAATCGACCGGACTATCGTGCATGGTATCCAGTTGGCAGACGAGCCCCAATGATATCATATTTATTTTTTGCGATGATGATAGTATTATTTTTAGAGGGCAAATGAGCGTGAGATTGACGCAACTTACAAAATTCTTCAAGACTATGAAAAGGGGTCCGGGGAAAATAAATTTGGACAAATCGGAAATTTCATTTAGCAAGAATATCAATCGATCACAACAAGATCTTGCGGGGAGAATGGGAGTTAAACTCGTTGAGAAGATGCGCTTTTATTCGGGTCTTCTAACTATCAGTGGGACGGTCCAAAAAAGAATTATTCCGATGGTGGTTGATCGGGTTCGGAAGAAGCTAAAATATTGGAAGTGTCAATTTTTATCCTTGGCTGGAAAGATGATACTTATAAAGGTGGTGGCGCAAGCTATTCCATCTTACATATGTTTTCTTCTTTCCCAAAATGTTTGCCAATAATTAAATTCTATCATTAACAAATTTTGGTGGGGACAAGAAAGGGAGGAAAGGAAAATTCATTGGGTGTCGTGGAATAGTCTTACTCGAGCCAAGTATGAGGGGGGCCAGGGTTTCAGAGATACACACTATTTCAATGTGGCGATGCTAGCAAAACAGGGATGGCGACTTATCCACGAAGATGATTCCTTACTAGCACAGTCTCTTCGTGCAAGGTATTACCCGAATAATAATTTCCTCATGGCAACGACAATAGCTATAATCCTTCTTATACCTGGGAGAAGCATCATTGGGAGGCAAATTATTTCTCGAGGAGTGGATGGAACATTGGTAATGGGAGTGGTGTGCAAGTTTGGAAGGATCCTCGGGTGGCGAGTTACCAAACTTTTGAATTTCAAGCCCTCATGGAGAGTGGCCTGAAGACCTCACGGTTAGACACCTAATGGATGATGACCATCACAACTGGAATCTTGAAAAATTGAATTCTATGTTTAACCCCCTGGAGGTAAGAGCAATCCGAGCAATCCCTATTTTTCGAGGGGTCGAAAATGACAAACTAATGTGGCACCATACGAAAAATGGTGTATACACTCTGTGAAATCTGCTACCATGTGGCAAAGGAACAATCGGACCAATACGCTTCCGCCTTCATCGTCACCAGAGAGGAATATCAAGTTATGGAGGTGGATGTGGAAGCTAGACTTACCCCAAAAATAAAAATTTTCCTTTGGTAGTGTATCAAAAACATTCTTCCAAAGGAGAAAGAATTATTGAAGAAAGGCGTAGGGTAGATCAAATTTATTGTCGGTGTGGACTCAAGAGGAAATGGCAGTGCATGCCCTTCGGGATTGTCCATGGGTCTCTTTTTTCTGAGAAATCAGCCCAATCCATTTGAAAATTTCAAACCACCAGGGACTGGGTTCCACCCCGACTGGATAGAGTGGTGCATGGACAAGTTGGAAAGGGACTCGCACCATCTTCTCGTCATGTTACTATGGAATGTTTGGTATGGTAGGAATTTATTGAACTTTCAGTGAAAAGAAGCCAATCATCTGTGGTGTATTGTTCTTGTAACTCGACGTCTATCTGAGCATCAAAATGTCAGCAGAATGACTACACCCTCCACGAACAGAGTCATGGGCGCTGACTCACGGGAGGCTCCAACACATCATTTTGTGAAGGTGAACTGTGATGCCTCAATCATAGCAGAACAAGGTACGAGGCTTGGTATGGTGATACGGGATGAAAGGGGAGTGGTTCGAGGGGCACTTGGGTTCAACCCGGGAGGTCATGACGGCGAAATTGTTGAAGCATGGGCATGTAGAGAAGGCGTCAAAGCTGCCATTGACAGGGGATTTGATCGAGTAATTATGGAAACAGACAATATCAACATTTGGAGAGCACTATCCAAGGAGTCAACGGATTTTTCATACCTGGGGAACATCATTGATGATATTAA